>OX421497.1:27208241-27565741 GCA_949126835.1 Anisus vortex | reverse complement strand
AGTGGCACATTATCCTCCACATACCCTACGTCGCATAGAAGCCTTTGAGATCAATTATTAAGCGTTGGGTTCAACAATTCTTGTATTACAGTGTATGAATACGCATTGAATTTCGGATAATATCCACAAACTGTGGAAATAAACCTTCAGCAATCATGTTAAATGTGACATAATGGAGAGATGCGATACACAAATAACCATAATCATCATTTTCTACCAATAATTACGGTAATTTTGCAGCTCAGGTCAGAGCTATTTACAAAAGATATTCTTAAATAAAAAAAAAACACCCCACAATATGCAGGATAAAAGACATTCACAAGATGTGCTTACTTTGACCTCTGCAGAGCGTCGAAGGTCATAGCTCTGACACTTTATCGTTCATGTGTTATCTCTCTGTTTTTCTTGTTTTCTTGCTTTCTTTTATGTTAGCTTTTCGCCGATAATCGTTCTTGGATCATGGGGTTTACCTCCCCTGATATCCGTAAGCATTGAAATTAATTGTGTACAATTAATACTAGGGTCTTTAACATTAACGTGTTATTAAAGATTTAAAGGGTAATTTATTAGATTAAACATTCTATGTTCTGATAACATTAATTTCGTGAAGAATTCATAAAATATAAGTATAAATATAAGCCGTGTATAGACAAAGCTCTAATGATTTCTTGATGTTAGATGGGGGAAAAAAAAAGAAACATTGCCTTGTACTGGTCACACTATCCTCTTGTATTATGGAAACGGAAAATACGCCAGCCACATGAGCCTGCGTGGTCTGAAAGGAATATATTAGTTACCTACTTTTCGTATTTTAATGCATTGATTCTTTTCTTATAATATACTGTAATCTACTGCATTGGACAAGTTTTGATCATGGAAAAATGAATGCAGAGCGGCATTGGCCATAATCGTCATCATCTCCTACTTTCGGCTTCACGTGGAATGTAACCCCTCACTGTCAATTCATAAGTCATTCAGCAACAATCAATTAAAGGCTTGAACGCTCAAAGCTATCCGAACAAATACATACATCCCCCCCCTTCCTCTCAACCTACCATTTCCAACACACTATATAGATCTATACAGTAATACAATATTACTTCTTTTTATCATGATCTTAATATTTTCTGCAGATTACATAATTTCATAAGTATAATACATCAAGCATAGGCTTCTTTTTTTATTTAATCTCTTCTTGTTTTAATTAATATTTCCTAGTCAATATTCAAAGACTCGTTAGTAGCACAATCTTAAAGAAATTGCTAGTAAATGAAAAAAAAAAGCCACCCACTAATCCGCAAAAAGGCACTATTTCACTCACCCAACCTTCCATTATTGCCTGCCAACATTGCCCCTCGTTTATTTGCCCCTTTTTTTTGCACCATTTGCTCCCCACACTAACAACCTTGTCCACGCCACTGAAATATCAGTGAACTTGAAAATGACACGCCATTGATTTCATAATCAATGTATCAATTGACAACACCAATCTCTACCAACTTATGTTTGAACTTATGTTCAACTTATGTTTCCTGCACAAGAAAAGATTCGTCGTTACTTCATCAATGTACGAGTACACTCTCAATATACGCGTGCACATTGATTCACATTGTAACTAAGTAAAGTACCCGTCGGACAATAAAGATCATAACCTTCACAACCTAGGTAGGATTATCGTGATCTTTTCTTATACATTACCGACGCTACTTCGATAAAGAAGATTATTGATATACTAGAAATTGAATCAATAGCAGGATATTTCGTACAAAACGCATATTCTGCGATCTTTTTTTATTGTATTATCTCATTTTAATAATGCCTTAATGCCAAAAATATCTTTTGGAAATGCATCTAATATGTTAAATTGTAAGTTTTGTGTATGTGATAAAATATGTTAGTCTAGTGCTTCACGAAATAGAAAATAAATTAATATATATATATATATATTGTAACAAGCAGCACACTCTGCTTTGGCTCGTATTCGTCACTTTGATTAACACCGAAGAGAAGCTTAATTAAGGAACTGTTTAGTTAATGAAAAATGAAGCATACAACTCAGAATAATACAATACTCAGGATAGGATACTCAATATGTACAAAGACATCAATAAAACTAGAACTAGAAAACAACTGTCAACACGTCACACACTTCCATCCACTGCCGATTATAATTAGTGCAACAACAACAAGATCTAAGACAGGGTGCGTACGTGACAATAGAGCGTTCGCAATGGGCGTCACTTATGTTTTTTAGTGACGTATTTGTGTAAAATCAATTGGTGTACAAAAATGGTGAAGTACTTCTTTATCATGCCAAATTCACATCTGAATATTGACGATCCTACGCACAAATCATTCGATAAATCGTCGAAGATCATCTTACTAGTACAAGAGAAAGACTGACATGGTCTTTTTTCAACGAATTATAACATTTTAACATTTGAAAAATTCGAAGCATAAAAATAACAAAGAAATTGGCTAAAAATATCTTATTATAATTAGGTATAAGTATTTTTTTAAACTTTGACATTACGAAAAAAAAGACTTTCTGATCTTATACATTACAGACGCTCCTTCTATAAAGAAGATTATTGCGTCCTACTATCATCCGTGGACATATAAGGACATGACACATGCATTTATAACTTAATGCAATCTTATAGCCAACTTATAGCCAACAAGTTATATGTTATATCAAGGTCAAATGACTGAATTTTCTGGAATAAAAAAAAAAACAGTTTTAAAGGAGTTTGTGACTATTGTATCTTCTATACATTGTGAACAGCTCAAGCTACAGCACCCCCCCCCACACACACACATACATTCACAATATTAACGCATTCTGACAAACACAAACTCACTCACTAACACATTTATTCCCGCACACGTTAAGAGTCTCTTGGCCTCATCTTTTGTAACTGTTGAGTGTGTGTGTGTGTATGTGTGTGTGTATGTGTGTATGTGTGTGTGTACATCATGTGAATATGTGGACATCTTTAGTTTTTGTTAAAATGAATTCACAAGCTTGTCTATTGCTGAGAGCATTGAAGTGCTTAATTTGTGTTACTATTTCACATTGTGGACACAGCTATAAAAGTACATAATAATCGAATTATGTTAAAACATGTGTAAATAATAATGTGGTGTCGAAATACTTTCAGTAGGTTTTCTTTTTAATTCTCTATGTGATGTATTAGAAATTTTGTGTCGTTTCTTTAATATCACTACATCGTCAGTCTTATCAACTTAATTGCATTTTCGGATTTCTGTAACCATTTACAAGTATATTCTATGCACTAGTATGTTCAATTCACTGATTCAATATACTACTATAGACTATACTAGTAGACTTTACTACTATAGTCTATTCAATAGTATAGACCAGGGATCGGCAACTTTGTGAAAATGGTGTGCCGAAGTAAGATTTCTAATTCATTCAGCGTGCCAACAGCCCTAAAAGTCATCCCATTCTTATCTTGTAGAATATACTCTAATTGTCTTTTTCCGAGTCTTTAGCATGCCATTGAAAATGGCTCGGCGTGCCGAGTCTCACACGCGTGCCGTAGGTTGCCGACCCTTGGTATAGACTTTTCACTAGTATATTCCACTAATAAGTAAAGTTTTTTCAATACTATAGACTACACAAAGATATTCTACTACTCTATTCTATACACTAGTAAATAATATTTACGTGTGTCTAGCATTGATACCTCATTACGAAACGTTTTCATTTCAGCATCTTAAGTATCTTTCGTTTAAACAACTTTCTAACAAATCTAAATATATTTTATCATTGGATCACATTTAATCTGTACTTTTCTTTTCTCTCTTTCTCTTTCTCTCTCCTCATAAAATGATTTTTAAAAATCATTTCCATAGTCTTGAAGTTGTCCTATATATTTTTGAATTAGTAACTATTGTATTTCTTAAGGTATATCTTAAAATAGAAACTATTAACTTAATCAATAAATGTGTACAGAAGAAAGATGAGAGGTTGGCCTTAAGTAATCGTTTCTCTAGCATTTCTATGAGGTAAAGAACAATACACCGTTTATTATTCCTATAAATGTCAGTGTACATTGTGTAATAAGGTTTGTGGTTTTGAACTTTATGCTATAAATATATAATGCCACAAAGTGTCTTCTTCAATGACGTTAAAAGGCTACCTTTTAAAAATATTAGACTAGCCGAAATGTTTCTCTGTTTCTATATTAAATGTGGCTTTTTGTTACTTTTTAAAAACTGTGGCTAGAAAAAAAAGTTAGTATTTTTGTCCAATGGTACGTCAGCTTTACGTTTTCTTCATCTTTTTGAAACTCTTAAGTTTCTACATAGGCCTACTTGAATACACATAAACATATAGACATGCACTTACACACTCACACACTTACATACACACGGGGACATTTTGAAAAATGTAAACATAATGCTTTAAAAAAGATATTAACAAAAGACACTGGACTCGAAAATAGCTTAGCTTAGCATTTGGTTTTTCATTTCAAAGAGTTATTATTACCATTGAAAATGACTAAAGATTGTATGTTTGACAAGAAAATGGATGAAGTCAACCAGCTAGAATGTTTATTGACTGTTTACTTAAATAAAATAACAGAACATTTAGCCGATGTAGTTATCTTTTTGTTTCTCGTAAACAGCATTACACTACTCAACACATTAACTTCTGGATAAAATACAATACAAACAATTAACCCATACACAACAATGTGAAATAATAAAATGTTTCAAGTACAAAGTGCGCACACGGGACGATGCCTCATGCATGCTAAATAATGTTCTCTTCCTGTACAGAGCTACATCCGAATAGCTTATGGTGGTAACGTAGCACACTGCAACGCGTTAATCAAATATTCCAAGATGATGGTATTGGCGCACGGGTGGATGGTATTGGCGCATGAGTGCCAGAGATGCTGTAATCTGGTTATACCTTTATCCTCAATATTCTGACGTGTCTGTTAGCAAGATGTTGATATGTTGATATTGCATTTTGTGTTGTTTTGTATTTTTTACATTAACAGATCGAGCATATACACAATATGTGGGTTATGGCTACGAATAGTTTGTTTAGTGTGTTGGTTTTGATAGTTGGAAAGCATATGCAGATAAAAAAGGTTGCAGCTAAGTAGATAGATGCACAGTAAAGTCAGTAAATAAATACTTTTAATCGTACATGTTACTGACGCTCATTCTATACAGAAAAAAAATATGTTCCTAAAAGCGTATCTGTGGTTTGAGGTTAGTTTGACATCTTGATAAGGATTTAAGTGGTTTTAGAGTTACATCTTTTCTTGATCATTTCGGGTAAAAGAGAACATAATGAGTTCATTCTTAAATGCCCAGTCCACTTGCAAAACGTACAGAAATCGACTATTATGTCACGATTTAGCTTCTTGTGAAAGGCGCATCATGTTTCAACTTTTTTGAAGGTCCAGCTAAAGATTAACATTAAAAAAACAGTGGGAATAACTCCTTTATACCCCCCCCCCCCTATAAAAAAAAGGTGGTTTAGCAAATTTTGAAAGTGGAAGATTCAAATGGAGAATACATTAGAAAGGTTTTTTACCCCTATGACATGTATTGAATTTTGTAGTATTTATAAGATTATAATTGTCTTGTATTTCTAAGCGAGAATGTGATGTTCCACGAATCATTGGGTAATTTACTTTTCAAATTTCCTCCCGGAGTGCTTGTAACTTTATTTTTCGACGTTACGCTGTTGTTGTTTTTTAAATTTGATATTCACTTGTATTAACACGTCTAGCTTCTCTCTGAACATGTTAATGAACTATAGATAAATAGAAGAGAAATAATGTGTTTTTTTAATATCATTGCTCTTGTATAAGCCTAGTGATCATCAGTGATACATTTGGGTTATAAAAAATAAACAATAATATTAGCAACAAGCAAACTAAAACATTGTGAGATCAATATGAAAGCATGTCCTTCACAAGTTGTTTTCAGAATGTTACTGCCTTTTGGAAAAAAAAAGTTTTTTATGCTTAAAATACCTTTAGATCTATGTTTTAAATTTTTCTTTTTTTTTACAGTAATGTTTGTGCTGGCGGTTTGAAACTGGATGGATAAAATATTGAAATTTATATTCGTTGCACTCAATGACATCTCCCCCCTCCCTTCCTTCCCACCACGAGCCTAGAAATAACTCCTCTGGTTGGCTTGTTTTCCTAGTTCTAAAAATTGTATTATCTTTCGCTTCCATTCGTAATGGCGGCCAGATTAGGATTTGAACGGTATGTGGTATGCGTGCGTGTGTGTGCGTACGAGCATGTGTTTTGTTATATCGCCGTGTAACATGGCCTAAAGCCTATACCAGGTGGACGGCAACTTACGGCACGCGTGCCCGACATGGCACGCAAAGCCCTTTTCAATGGCACGCGGCAGACTACTAAAAAACAATTCAAGTGTCTTACAAAAGAATTTGAGTGCTAAAGCAGGATGACTTATAGGCTGTTGGTACTCTTAATGAATTAGAAATCTTACTTTGGCACTTTATTATCAAAAAGGTTGACGTCCCCTGGCCTATACTATAGCTTATAAATTAAATTATAAATTAAAAATAAGGAGCTGCAATTTGCCAGTGGATTTGTTTTGAACTGATTAATCCTGTGCTACATAAACTGGTATAAGAATTTTTCTCTTTTACTTTATTTGTTTGTTTGTTTTTTCATTTTTTTTTTCAGATAAGCAACTTGCCTGTAGGCGGCACAGTGCTAACGTACAGTGTAAACAAATCGTTGTTATGATAAATATATTTAGGCCCCATGCCAACATACCAGAAACCAACAACAACAAAAAAGGTCTTTAAATATAAAAAAAAAAACGGGTCAGTTGCAAAAAGCTGTATCATAATTTATAATCATAATATTATATTATTGGAGAGAGATCGTTAAAAATTTGGCTTTTGGTCTTTTTAAAATGTATCGGATTAAAAAGTCGTTCATAAATGAGGTGAGGGAAGCGGTCTTTAATGAATGTAACGTCACATAAAAAAATGTGCATTGCTAATTGAAATTTCCACTTTTACAAGTGTTTCGTAATTAATAGCAGTAATGTTATTATTGTTTAATGTAATCAGTGGCGTATTTTATATGTTCCATATGTTCCTTTGGAACAGGGGGACCTTACACAAAAGGGGCCCCCACACGTTCTCCCCCAAATTTTTTTTTGTCTTTTCTTTCGGCAATTAAAGCTGTTGTAGAAGCGCACAAAGAACAAATACTGTTAATGGAAATCAGATTCGATTGTTAACTGACACTGGCAGGGTCAAGTCCTCGAGGGGGCCCCCACATAAATTTGGCCCGTGTAAAAGGGTCCCCCACAATCCTAAATACGGCCCTAAATGTAATATCTATACGACAGTGACTATCTTCACCTGTCCCATAACCCGAGTGAGGGTCGTTGTGGCACCATTTTTTGACAGTTGGATGATTGTATATCCGTCGTCTTGGTCCTATACAAGCGAAATAAAACATAAAAACTATCTAATTTTAAAATTGGAACTATGGTGGTGGTGGTGGTGTGTGTGTGTGTGTGGGGGGGGGGGGAGTTCTTTGGAGTGTGGGGGTATAGCGGTGCAGATATTTGTGACGTCATATTGGAAGGGTGGAGATCTGATCTATGTGACGACTTGGGAAGATGAAGGGGTGGGTGGGTTTGGGTGAGGGAATTTAAAATTGGCAGAAATCACGTCATTTACGAACACCCCTTAAGTCAATGTTCAAGGCTTGTGTAGATTTATGTGACAGCCATCTAGCCGGCAAGAGAAAACAAACCGCTTTAACAATGCTGACCAACTTAAACTTTCGTTATTTCGCTTTGAAGTATGAATATTATTTATATATATAATTACCGTGAGTTTGTTTATATGTTTGTTTATATATAGGCCTATATGTGTTTGTCCTCTATAGGCTCCTAGACCGTTTAACGTATCGGGACAAAAGTCAAATGTATAAATTGGAAACGTTCTCCAAAAGAAATGTTTAGTCTATCAACTATATTGCTTAATTCGTAATTTATTTTTTTTTCCAAAAATTTTTTACTAATGAGTTAAATCTATAAATCGGAGCGCCATTAAAAAATATAGAGTGATGTCCCTTCAACAAGAACAGAAACTAACTACCGAAAGAAGCTTTCTCATTATAGTTTTTATTGTAATTTATTTTTTCTTTCTCAATGAACAAAACACATTGTAGTCATTCTTTTCTCCGTTATTTTGACGGGCATAACAACTAGTTTTTTTATATAATTCCAGTATTTCAATGAAATACGCTGTCTTTTCGTTAAACTTTCATGAGAAATAATAGCACATTTAACGGACACTTTAGTACTAGTATAGCATACCGAGGTGTCCAGGTACGAACACTGTTTTGTTTATATATTGGCCCAACCTTTTTGCTAATATTTAAATCATGACCAAATTTTGGACCAATGTTTTGTGCTGTTAGGTCTAACCGAAATAAAATTGATAAAAAAGAATGACAATTAAAAAATAAAATGTTAATTTCTGATTTCGGGACTACTTAACATATTATAAGGCGTTCTATTCTATTGATTGTTTGAAAAGATTTGAGTTTCTTTAATGTATCGCAACTTCTATAAAATGCTATTCTGCTAGCACGCGCTCGCACGTGTTGTATTCGGAGCTACTTGTTATGTGTACAGTGCATTGAACATTTTATATACATCTTGACGCCATCCACTTATAAGAGGAATTCGCTCCCTTTTATTGTTCGTTAAACCACTCCTTGTACCCGCATCCCCATCTTGTATCTCTCTCTCTCTTTCTCCGATATTCTCTTTCTCTGTCTCATTTTATCTATCTTTGGCTCTGTCTCTATTGTTTCTTTCCGTCTATCCCTGTATCTCTCCTTATGTGTCTATAATCTATATATATGTCTTTGTCTTCGTTTCTCTATATGTATCACTCTCTCCCTATATGTTTCATTCCTTCTCTCTATGTATCACTCTCTCCCTATATGTTTCATTCCTTCTCTCTCGTTCTATTCGCCGTTATCCTTTATTTTCGCTGTCTCACTCTCTCTTTCTATTTTTCTTTTACCCTCTCTATCTCTCGCGTGCTCTCACATCCCTCTCTCTCTCTCTCTCTCTCTGTATCTCCCGTCTATTTATTGCAAACCCAATTCTATTATTTCTCTTACACATTTACACCTTTAACATGCACGAGCTCACCAACCACATTCTCCTTCATTCCCTCATTCCTCCCTCACTCTCCCCTCCCTCACTCTCCCCTCCCTCACTCTCCCCCTCCCCCATTCTCCTCCCCACCCCCATTTGCATCGCCGGTAAACTACGCTTGCATAACCTGTCTACTTGCAACTGGTGTGACCTACCTTTGAGAAATTCAAAGGTAACGCACGCGATGGGGTGGGAGGGTGTGGGGGCTGGAAGGCACATGAAGAAGTAAAAGGTCAGACTAAGAAGTGATCTGATATGCCTTTAAGAAGTAGACACGACGTAAGTGTATTACCAGATAGCGGTGCGCTTGGTCGGAGAATCATCCCAATTCATGTTTAGACTAATCCATTCTTGGGTCACAGTTTGCTTAGTCTGGAAATTTATCACTATTTCCCGCCCACTTGATTTCATCGTCTTTTCCCGGGAATTGATTTCATCATTATTACCCGGTTTTTGATGTTACCAATATTTTCCGTCCATATATCATGAGTATTTCTAATACCAACTATTTGCCGGATCAGCTTTTCCAGGCCATCCATTAGTTTTATCAATATTCCCCAGTCTTTACATTTAGGCTATATTCCTCTCCTGGCCATAGGCTTTATCATTATATATCCGCCTAGTCCTTTTGAAAAAGTTTCCTGATATCTATTTATATTTGTATTTTCTTATTTCTCCCATACATATACAGAGAGAGCAAAAGAGAGAGAGAGGGGGGTGAGTTGGGGGGGGGGAGCGTGAGTTCAAATAAATATAAGGAAAAAACACTTTTCTTATCCCATATTATGCAAGAACAAATGCATATAAGTACTCTTTCTTCCAGAGTGGTATTCGGGCATGGAATGGGTTGCCTGAACAAACCAGGAAAACCAGTATCTTATCCTTTTCTTATACATTACAGACTTCCTTTGGTTCCTTGTGGAACATAGGGCCTCCGCAACAGCTCTCCAGCGCACTCGATTCTGGGCAGCCTTTTTTAGTTCACCCCATGACAGGTTGCAGCTTGCCATTTCCTCCTCACAGGAGCGTCTCCAGGTGGTCTTCGGGCAACCTACCCGTCTTTTTTTTTCCCTGTGGGGGCTTCCGTAAGGTGTGCCCAATCCACCGCCACTTTCTCCTGGCGATTTGCTGTTCGAGGGGATCCTGATTTGTTCGTCGCCACAAGTCGGTGTTCTACTACTCCACACAGGCGCTCTTGCTATAAAGAAGATTATTGCGTCCTACGCACATCCGTGGTTTGAGTCTAGTTCATCACTTCTTTAAGTGTTTTAAATGATGTTAAGTTACTGGTATTTCTGGTTTGTTCAGGCAACTCACTCCGGATGCCACTCGGGAAGAAAGAGTACTTATATGCATTTGTTCTCGAATAAGGGTTAAGGAAAGTGTTTATGTAACTTGACATAATTTAACCCTTCCCGTACCGACCTACTTCTATCTATGCTGCCTTCAGTCCCGCTATATACGCGCCCGGGACTGTAAGGGTTAAAACATTAATCCATATGCAAGACTAGACTCAAACCACGGATAAGCTTAGGAAGTAATTTACTGTATAGTAGAAGCGTCTGTAATATGTTATATACGATAAGATAGAAAATTGTGACAGAGAGAAACTGGACTACTAGGACTTAAGTAGCCTAACTGGCGACAATGGTCTTCAATAACATCACCCCCCCCCCCCCGCAAACGTACACAACAGTGTATATTTAAGAACCCCCGCCCCAAATGTTCACTTTATTTATATATTTTTTTTTACTAAGAACATAACATGTTTATCAAGAACATGTAAACACAAAGGAAGGTAAGACAATTAGCTGTTCTCGATAACCCACTAGTTGTTGCTACCGGTACATCCTTATTCCTGTTTTGTTTTTCTTCATAATTGTGTGATTTTTGCAAGTAGTAGTACAGTGTTGACATCAACAAACACCGTCTATAATTTAGCACAGCGGTTCTCAGTCACTATATCCAGGACTCATCTTATCGCAATACGTACCTATTACTCTATATCTAGTCCTAACTGTATAACAGAAATAAATCATAGCTACAACGAAGGCTGTAACAGATAGTATTCGAGGTTTTATAAAGTGTTTCCCTCTCCACCCCAAACAATTACAAATAAAGAATAATACAACGACAAATGTACTGTTACTTTCATAATTACCTTGTTTTATTATTTGTTCCACATTTGATAACAGAAAGTTTTCTCTACAAACAACTCATTTGTTTTAGGTCAGTTATATATTTCCGGAATGGTGCTTCAAAATATGCATTGCCAAAATATGTATATAGATCAGTGACATCGACCCCCGACCCCCTCACTACCATCACAATCACCCACTAAAGAGCTCCGATCTATATATATATATATATATATATATCAGTGACTAAAAAGTCATTAGGAGAGTTTAACCGCCCCCCTTCCCCACCCCCCCCCCCCACACTGTGGCACCTCCTGGCATGCTTAATCCATGCAACAGATGTTGGCGCTCAAAGTTTACGTTTTTTTTTCTTAGATGAATGCTATTCCTTGACGACAAACATCCATCTACTGCGGGGTCATTACGATCTTTCACCCTTCAGTTATTTTATTACAGGAGCCTTTTACTTTTTTTAAAAGAGATATTGTAACCACTACATACTAGTAGATACCAGGCCACGCTCACCCTCACTCACCGTAGTTTACTCACAATTGAAAATTTTGTTTAATGACCATTCTCCGATCCACCGACATCCGCTAAAACACTGAATACACTCTTAGTTAGTGCCAATGGCGTAGCTAAGCGAGGGGGCAGGGGGCCTACGTATGTCTCGGGTCGCCAAGGTTAATGGGCGCCGAAATGATGCGTACAAGGTTACATTTAGACAAATATGAATACCGTAAATTGCGATGGGGGGGGGGGTGCACCAATTTTATAGTTTGTCCCCAGGGGGCGAAATACCTTTTTTTTACGCCGCTGGTTAGAACGCAACGTGGAATAATGAGCATACGGGAAATAGTTGTTTTAAAAAGAAACTGGAAACGCCCCTGTTAACATAGAACAAAATGGCCGCCACTGAGCTTTATAGTATTTATAAATAAATTATAATAGACAGGAATGACTTTTGTATGGCACCGTTAAAGCAATGACATATATATTTAGACATTTAAGATGAACCAATTGCAAAATAAGGGTTAATATTAGTTACGTTACAATGTATCAACTCTTGATTTACTTACATCTTGCACTTAAATGTCTTATTTAAAGGATTATAATGCAAAGTCATAAAAAATACATACAAATACATACAAATGTGAATTCTAACTGAATGCAAAACAATAATCTAATTCTAATAAATTATACATAAATCTTATTATACATTGAAGTTCTTTTTTTAAGGCATACCTGCAGTGAATGGGCTTAACTGAACTAATCAGGAAAATCAACAACTTAAGAAAAAATATATAAAAAAATTATTTACAAAATTATTAAAATGCAAATGCTAGGCCTATACATGAGCCACAGATAATTAAAGGACGCAATACATTTCCATATAAAATGAAAGTCTGTGAATTACAAAATAAGATAAACCGAAACGAGGCCAACCACTGGGCATGGTCTAATTTCCGTAACAAACACACACTCACACACACAAACACACACACACACACACACACACACTCACACACACACACACACACACACACACTCACACACACACACACACTCACACACACACACACACACTCACACACACACACACACACACACACACACACTCACACACACACACACACTCACACACACACACACACACACATACACACACACACACACACACAAACACACACACACACACACACACACACACACACACTCACACACACACACACACACACACACACAACGTGCGTAAAGACTTTAAGATGTTGTGGTAATCAGCGTCTGAAGGAGTGAGTCCACACAGCAATTTTATGTATGTTGAGCCTAGTGAACGGGGAAAACTAAGGTAGATATTTGGGGCTACAGTATATATTTGGGACTACAGTAAAAGGTAGATATTTGGGGCTACAGTAGTCGTAGATATTTGGGACTACGGTAAACGGTAGATATTTGGGACTACGTTAGACGGTAGATATTTGGGACTACGTTAGACGGTAGATATTTGGGACTACGTTAGACGGTAGATATTTGGGACTACGTTAGACGGTAGATATTTGGGACTACGTTAGACGGTAGATATTTGGGACTACGTTAGACTGTAGATATTTGGGACTGCGGTAGACAGTAGATATTTGAGACTACGGTAGACGGTAGATATTTCAGACTACGTTAGACGGTAGATATTTCTGACTACGTTAGACGGTAGATATTTGGGACTGCGGTAGACAGTAGATATTTGAGACTACGGTAGACGGTAGATATTTCAGACTACGTTAGACGGTAGATATTTCAGACTACGTTAGACGGTAGATATTTCAGACTACGTTAGACGGTAGATATTTGGGACTACGTTATACGGTAGATATTTGGGACTACGTTAGACGGTAGATATTTCAGACTACGTTAGACGGTAGATATTTCAGACTACGTTAGACGGTAGATATTTGGGACTGCGGTAGACAGTAGATATTTCAGACTACGTTAGACGGTAGATATTTGGGACTGCGGTAGACAGTAGATATTTGAGACTACGGTAGAGGGTAGATATTTGGGAACATTTTTTATCACGTCTAGTGGACAGTTTTTTTTTTATGGCACGGACCTTCTCCCAGATTGTAGGTACCTCATGAAACGTTCCCCCATGTAGGTGTACTTTGTTTACTCACTCTGTTAGAGCCTCGTGCACACAAACTCTCTCGTCCTGACTCCGCATGTTTTATTTAAGGTCGGGTTCTCCGAGCAAAGGGTAGTTGTGTTGGTGGAGGTGGGGGAGGGTTACGTGAGCAGTCAGGTGAGAGAGCGCTCGTGAACACGCGCTGAGAAGCACACTCGCACAGAGACACCGGCTCACGCTGTATTGTTGCAATCCTCTCTAGGTGAGTGTGTTGTTGTGGCCGCGGCGGTAGATCTGTGTTGCCAACAAACAGTGGCGCTCATAACAAGCGAGTTGTGGCTTGTTTGTTTGTTTTTTTGTTTATTTTTGCGTTTGTTTGTTTTTAGCCCAAGTGTAACTTACCTAATTTATTTTTTCTTTTTTTTTTCTTTAAAAATGCCAACTCTTAATTATGCTTGCTATCAGATAAAACTAATTGTTATAAGTGACAGGTTAAAGGCACCTTGACACTGTTTTCAATTGTCCAATTTACGATAGCATAAAAGAGAAATTAAAACCGGTTGTAATCACATGTGTTCATTTTTAATTTCTTTAAATTTACTTCCCAAAAATTTATTTATTTAATTTTGTATACGACCTGATCTCTGGAAGGTTATTTAGACAATTTCTCCCCGCCAAGCTATTTTGCTGAAACGTGGCACATAGACGTGTTTCATTTGCTAGAATTGTATTTCATTTTATCTATATTTTATTTTCAGCCACAGTCCCTACCCGCTACAACCCACAAAAATTATATTTTAACTATTGAAGATAAATTTAATACCTTTTTAAACGCTGATGACCGACGATGACTCACTTGGTTTATTTATGCCCATATATATATATTATATATATAATATAGTTAAGTAATTACCCCTTACTTTAAAATCAATTACAGATCTATTAACTTTGTTTTTGTGTTTCTTCCATAGTGAAAACCAAAAAAGCCAAAATCTTGGAAGGCTAATGTGTAACAAAACTGGATAGACTTATACAAGATTTATACGAAAAACTTTTTTTTTTTTTTTAAATACAGTTTCTGAATCACAGATCACGTCTTCTCATCTTTTTCACTGTACAGTTCACAGTTTGTAACGGGAAGGTCGTGGGAGCTAATTTATCTTTTGGTTTAAAAGAAATATTTGTATGCGCTAATTTTTGGCACGTTTGGCGCTTGTTTTTGTTTTGTTTTTATGAGCAGAGAAAACTGGCAACTTTCTGGTAGATCTGCTCATGTTTACCTTTAGTTGTAAGAACAAAAGGTGAGATGTGTTCCTGGGGGGTGGGGGGGGGAGAGGGGCATTGTACAGATTACCATGCTATTGTTACCCTCTCTTTCCTTCCGCTAACTTCTGGAACTTCTTGATTTCATTACATGTGTGTGCGTACGTGTGTCTGTTAAAGAGAGAGAGACAGATAGAGAGAAAACGAGAGAGAAAATTCTTTCCTCCTGTCTTTCAATTGTCTTCTCTCAAAATGTTTTCAATGCCATTTCTTTCTATGTTGCATTATTCTTCCAATAAAGAAAGCAAGTTTGTATTCTATCTCAGTCATAGTATATACATCGTACTTTCACTCCAGTCTTACACTTCTATCTCAGTCATTGTATATACATCGTACTTTCACTCCCATCTTACACTTCTATCTCAGTCATAGTATATACATCGTACTTTCACTCCCATCTTACACTTCTATCTCAGTCATAGTATATACATCGTACTTTCACTCCAGTCTTACACTTCTATCTCAGTCATAGTATATACATCGTACTTTCACTCCAGTCTTACACTTCTATCTCAGTCATAGTATATACATCGTACTTTCACTCCAGTCTTACACTTCTATCTCAGTCATAGTATATACATCGTGCTTTCTCTCCCGTCTTACACTTCTATCTCAGTCATAGTATATACATCGTACTTTCACTCCCGTCTTACACTTCTATCTCAGTCATAGTATATACATCGTACTTTCACTCCCATCTTACACTTCTATCTCAGTCATAGTATATACATCGTACTTTCACTCCAGTCTTACACTTCTATCTCAGTCATAGTATATACATCGTACTTTCACTCCAGTCTTACACTTCTATCTCAGTCATAGTATATACATCGTGCTTTCTCTCCCGTCTTACACTTCTATCTCAGTCATAGTATATACATCGTGCTTTCTCTCCCATCTTACACTTCTATCTCAGTCATAGTATATACATCGTACTTTCACTCCAGTCTTACACTTCTATCTCAGTCATAGTATATACATCGTACTTTCACTCCAGTCTTACACTTCTATCTCAGTCATAGTATATACATCGTGCTTTCTCTCCAGTCTTACACTTCTATCTCAGTCATAGTATATACATCGTGCTTTCTCTCCCGTCTTACACTTCTATCTCAGTCATAGTATATACATCGTGCTTTCACTCTCATCTTACACTTCTATCTCAGTCATAGTATATACATCGTGCTTTCTCTCCCATCTTACACTTCCATCTCAGTCATAGTATATACATCGTGCTTTCTCTCCCGTCTTACACTTCTATCTCAGTCATAGTATATACATCGTGCTTTCTCTCCCATCTTACACTTCTATCTCAGTCATAGTATATACATCGTACTTTCACTCCAGTCTTACACTTCTATCTCAGTCATAGTATATACATCGTACTTTCACTCCAGTCTTACACTTCTATCTCAGTCATAGTATATACATCGTGCTTTCTCTCCAGTCTTACACTTCTATCTCAGTCATAGTATATACATCGTACTTTCACTCCCGTCTTACACTTCTATCTCAGTCATAGTATATACATCGTACTTTCACTCCAGTCTTACACTTCTATCTCAGTCATAGTATATACATCGTACTTTCACTCCAGTCTTACACTTCTATCTCAGTCATTGTATATACATCGTACTTTCTCTCCCGTCTTACACTTCTATCTCAGTCATTGTATATACATCGTACTTTCACTCCAGTCTTACACTTCTATCTCAGTCATAGTATATACATCGTACTTTCACTCCAGTCTTACACTTCTATCTCAGTCATAGTATATACATCGTACTTTCACTCCCGTCTTACACTTCTATCTCAGTCATTGTATATACATCGTACTTTCACTCCAGTCTTACACTTCTATCTCAGTCATAGTATATACATCGTACTTTCACTCCAGTCTTACACTTCTATCTCAGTCATTGTATATACATCGTACTTTCTCTCCCGTCTTACACTTCTATCTCAGTCATTGTATATACATCGTACTTTCACTCCAGTCTTACACTTCTATCTCAGTCATAGTATATACATCGTACTTTCACTCCAGTCTTACACTTCTATCTCAGTCATAGTATATACATCGTACTTTCACTCCAGTCTTACACTTCTATCTCAGTCATAGTATATACATCGTACTTTCACTCCAGTCTTACACTTCTATCTCAGTCATAGTATATACATCGTGCTTTCTCTCCCGTCTTACACTTCTATCGCAGTCATTGTATATACATCGTACTTTCTCTCCCGTCTTACACTTCTATCTCAGTCATTGTATATACATCGTACTTTCACTCCAGTCTTACACTTCTATCTCAGTCATAGTATATACATCGTACTTTCACTCCAGTCTTACACTTCTATCTCAGTCATAGTATATACATCGTACTTTCACTCCCGTCTTACACTTCTATCTCAGTCATTGTATATACATCGTACTTTCACTCCAGTCTTACACTTCTATCTCAGTCATTGTATATACATCGTACTTTCACTCCAGTCTTACACTTCTATCTCAGTCATAGTATATACATCGTGATTTCACTCCCATCTTACACTTCTATCTCAGTCATAGTATATACATCGTGATTTCACTCCAGTCTTACACTTCTATCTCAGTCATTGTATATACATCGTACTTTCACTCCAGTCTTACACTTCTATCTCAGTCATAGTATATACATCGTGCTTTCTCTCCCGTCTTACACTTCTATCTCAGTCATAGTATATACATCGTGCTTTCACTCCAGTCTTACACTTCTATCTCAGTCATAGTATATACATCGTGCTTTCTCTCCCGTCTTACACTTCTATCTCAGTCATTGTATATACATCGTACTTTCACTCCAGTCTTACACTTCTATCTCAGTCATTGTATATACATCGTACTTTCACTCCAGTCTTACACTTCTATCTCAGTCATGGTATATACATCGTACTTTCACTCCCGTCTTACACTTCTATCTCAGTCATTGTATATACATCGTACTTTCACTCCAGTCTTACACTTCTATCTCAGTCATGGTATATACATCGTACTTTCACTCCCGTCTTACACTTCTATCTCAGTCATTGTATATACATCGTGCTTTCACTCCCATCTTACACTTCTATCTCAGTCATTGTATATACATCGTGCTTTCACTCCCATCTTACACTTCTATCTCAGTCATTGTATATACATCGTGCTTTCACTCCCATCTTACACTTCTATCTCAGTCATAGTATATACATCGTGCTTTCTCTCCCGTCTTACACTTCTATCTCAGTCATTGTATATACATCGTACTTTCACTCCAGTCTTACACTTCTATCTCAGTCATTGTATATACATCGTACTTTCACTCCAGTCTTACACTTCTATCTCAGTCATGGTATATACATCGTACTTTCACTCCCGTCTTACACTTCTATCTCAGTCATTGTATATACATCGTGCTTTCACTCCCATCTTACACTTCTATCTCAGTCATTGTATATACATCGTGCTTTCACTCCCATCTTACACTTCTATCTCAGTCATTGTATATACATCGTACTTTCACTCCCGTCTTACACTTCTATCTCAGTCATTGTATATACATCGTACTTTCACTTCAGTCTTACACTTCTATCTCAGTCATGGTATATACATCGTGCATTCACTCCCATCTTACACTTCTATCTCAGTCATTGTATATACATCGTACTTTCACTCCAGTCTTACACTTCTATCTCAGTCATGGTATATACATCGTGCATTCACTCCCATCTTACACTTCTATCTCAGTCATTGTATATACATCGTACTTTCACTCCAGTCTTACACTTCTATCTCAGTCATGGTATATACATCGTGCATTCACTCCCATCTTACACTTCTATCTCAGTCATTGTATATACATCGTGCTTTCACTCCCATCTTACACTTCTATCTCAGTCATTGTATATACATCGTACTTTCACTCCCGTCTTACACTTCTATCTCAGTCATTGTATATACATCGTGCTTTCACTCCCATCTTACACTTCTATCTCAGTCATTGTATATACATCGTACTTTCACTCCAGTCTTACACTTCTATCTCAGTCATAGTATATACATCGTGCATTCACTCTCATCTTACACTTCTATCTCAGTCAGAGTATATACATCGTGCTTTCACTCCCATCTTACACTTCTATCTCAGTCATTGTATATACATCGTACTTTCACTCCCGTCTTACACTTCTATCTCAGTCATTGTATATACATCGTGCTTTCACTCCCATCTTACACTTCTATCTCAGTCATTGTATATACATCGTACTTTCACTCCAGTCTTACACTTCTATCTCAGTCATGGTATATACATCGTGCATTCACTCCCATCTTACACTTCTATCTCAGTCAGAGTATATACATCGTGCATTCACTCTCATCTTACACTTCTATCTCAGTCATTGTATATACATCATGCTTTCACTCCCATCTTACACTTCTATCTCAGTCATTGTATATACATCATGCTTTCACTCCCATCTTACACTTCTATCTCAGTCATAGTATATACATCGTGCTTTCTCTCCCGTCTTACACTTCTATCTCAGTCATTGTATATACATCGTACTTTCACTCCAGTCTTACACTTCTATCTCAGTCATTGTATATACATCGTGCTTTCACTCCAGTCTTACACTTCTATCTCAGTCATAGTATATACATCGTGCTTTCTCTCCCGTCTTACACTTCTATCTCAGTCATTGTATATACATCGTACTTTCACTCCAGTCTTACACTTCTATCTCAGTCATAGTATATACATCGTGCATTCACTCTCATCTTACACTTCTATCTCAGTCAGAGTATATACATCGTGCTTTCACTCCCATCTTACACTTCTATCTCAGTCATTGTATATACATCGTACTTTCACTCCCGTCTTACACTTCTATCTCAGTCATTGTATATACATCGTGCTTTCACTCCCATCTTACACTTCTATCTCAGTCATTGTATATACATCGTACTTTCACTCCAGTCTTACACTTCTATCTCAGTCATGGTATATACATCGTGCATTCACTCCCATCTTACACTTCTATCTCAGTCAGAGTATATACATCGTGCATTCACTCTCATCTTACACTTCTATCTCAGTCATTGTATATACATCGTACTTTCACTCCAGTCTTACACTTCTATCTCAGTCATAGTATATACATCATGCTTTCACTCCCATCTTACACTTCTATCTCAGTCATTGTATATACATCGTGCTTTCACTCCAGTCTTACACTTCTATCTCAGTCATAGTATATACATCGTGCTTTCTCTCCCGTCTTACACTTCTATCTCAGTCATTGTATATACATCGTACTTTCACTCCAGTCTTACACTTCTATCTCAGTCATTGTATATACATCGTACTTTCACTCCAGTCTTACACTTCTATCTCAGTCATGGTATATACATCGTACTTTCACTCCCGTCTTACACTTCTATCTCAGTCATTGTATATACATCGTACTTTCACTCCAGTCCTACACTTCTATCTCAGTCATGGTATATACATCGTACTTTCACTCCCGTCTTACACTTCTCTCCCAGTCATTGTATATACATCGTGCTTTCACTCCCATCTTACACTTCTATCTCAGTCATTGTATATACATCGTGCTTTCACTCCCATCTTACACTTCTATCTCAGTCATTGTATATACATCGTGCTTTCACTCCCATCTTACACTTCTATCTCAGTCATAGTATATACATCGTGCTTTCTCTCCCGTCTTACACTTCTATCTCAGTCATTGTATATACATCGTACTTTCACTCCAGTCTTACACTTCTATCTCAGTCATTGTATATACATCGTACTTTCACTCCAGTCTTACACTTCTATCTCAGTCATGGTATATACATCGTACTTTCACTCCCGTCTTACACTTCTATCTCAGTCATTGTATATACATCGTGCTTTCACTCCCATCTTACACTTCTATCTCAGTCATTGTATATACATCGTGCTTTCACTCCCATCTTACACTTCTATCTCAGTCATTGTATATACATCGTACTTTCACTCCCGTCTTACACTTCTATCTCAGTCATTGTATATACATCGTACTTTCACTCCAGTCTTACACTTCTATCTCAGTCATGGTATATACATCGTGCATTCACTCCCATCTTACACTTCTATCTCAGTCATTGTATATACATCGTACTTTCACTCCAGTCTTACACTTCTATCTCAGTCATGGTATATACATCGTGCATTCACTCCCATCTTACACTTCTATCTCAGTCATTGTATATACATCGTACTTTCACTCCAGTCTTACACTTCTATCTCAGTCATGGTATATACATCGTGCATTTCCTCCCATCTTACACTTCTATCTCAGTCATTGTATATACATCGTGCTTTCACTCCCATCTTACACTTCTATCTCAGTCATTGTATATACATCGTACTTTCACTCCCGTCTTACACTTCTATCTCAGTCATTGTATATACATCGTGCTTTCACTCCCATCTTACACTTCTATCTCAGTCATTGTATATACATCGTACTTTCACTCCAGTCTTACACTTCTATCTCAGTCATAGTATATACATCGTGCATTCACTCTCATCTTACACTTCTATCTCAGTCAGAGTATATACATCGTGCTTTCACTCCCATCTTACACTTCTATCTCAGTCATTGTATATACATCGTACTTTCACTCCCGTCTTACACTTCTATCTCAGTCATTGTATATACATCGTGCTTTCACTCCCATCTTACACTTCTATCTCAGTCATTGTATATACATCGTACTTTCACTCCAGTCTTACACTTCTATCTCAGTCATGGTATATACATCGTGCATTCACTCACATCTTACACTTCTATCTCAGTCAGAGTATATACATCGTGCATTCACTCTCATCTTACACTTCTATCTCAGTCATTGTATATACATCATGCTTTCACTCCCATCTTACACTTCTATCTCAGTCATTGTATATACATCATGCTTTCACTCCCATCTTACACTTCTATCTCAGTCATTGTATATACATCGTACTTTCACTCCCATCTTACACTTCTATCTCAGTCATTGTATATACATCGTACTTTCACTCCAGTCTTACACTTCTATCTCAGTCATTGTATATACATCGTACTTTCACTCCCATCTTACACTTCTATCTCAGTCATTGTATATACATCGTACTTTCACTCCCATCTTACACTTCTATCTCAGTCATTGTATATACATCGTACTTTCACTCCAGTCTTACACTTCTATCTCAGTCATTGTATATACATCGTACTTTCACTCCCATCTTACACTATCCGCCATTCCACGGTTTTTATTTCAACACTAAACCGATTAGGATTATTTGGCTATTTATAAAATGAACTTGTTTATTTGGTCTTAAAGTTGAGGCCGGCTCGTATATAGGTTAGTACACCAGACCGTCAACAAGACGACACGGGTTCTAGCCCTGCCACCGACCCATCCCTGTCGCTCTGCAGGTGTTTTGGGCATATGGCGAAATGATCTTCTATCTAGAAGGAAAGTCGGTAAACATATAAGGTTTATGAACACAAACTGTCTCTGGTGAAAATCAGTCCATCCATTGTCAAGAAAAATCGTTCTCTATGTATGCATTTAGTTTAGATTAACGCCTGACAGTGTATGTTTCCGAAAAGTCGTACTGTACACACAATCCTATCGTAAGGATCTCACGAATCAGAATTTTAAATTTCGCTGAAAATCACATTTATTTAAAAAAAAAATTTTCCTTTTTTTGTTTTGTTATGTTTCTATGGCGACCGTCAGTCTGAATGCACTTGAGTTTCATGAAACCACTCAAAAATACGGAAGTAAACAAAATGCAAAGTTCAGTGCCTTTATTTTTAAGGGGTTATCTTTAAGATAAGCTCTTGTGAAAAGAACAATAATGTGTGCAATTTTAAGTGTGAAAGGGGAATAATCTTGCAGTTTTTTTTTATATTACTTTTTTTTCTCCCTTCTGACAACAGAATAAACATATTTTAAATAAAAAAATGTTATACAAAAATGTTAAGTCAGTCTAAATTTCATTGTTTAAAAAACAAATTTAATGCAGTCACATTAACATTTTTTTTAAAGCATGTTGAATTGAACATATTTGTTTTTTGGTTTCTTTTTTAATATTAGTTCCACGGGGTGGAGGCGGCCATTTTTGGGGTTTGTTAAAGGTAAAGGCCACTAAATCAATATAAGAGCAATAACAATTCTTAATGTAATCAAACGGCCAATAAGAAATACATAAAGTTACCACGTTTTTTTTTAAATACCGATTTGATACAGAGTCTAGCTCTGACGGATAACGCGGCTAGAAGTGCTGGTCTGTTTTACTTGTCCAAAGTGTTGGTCTTACATTTATATATTTTATATATTATATTAAACATAACAAATTTTATTATATTATATTTTTTATTCTGTTATATTATGTATTTTTATACATTCTGTATTATTGTTCAGTTAATGTGTTTTTTATTACATGAATTTGCTTATAATATGTTTCAGTTTACGCTATTATATTTATCATATTATTATATTTAACTTATTAATTGTTTTACAATTAAAGACCCGATATTATATTTTAAGTTTTTTTTTTATAGTTGCTTAGAAAATATTAAGCCTGGGTCTTTATGTTGGACTGTATTTTTGCCTATTAGGCCTATGTTATAAGTATAGTGTTATATTTTAATATGTTCTTAGTAGTCTGTTCGATTCTAAGCTTATTATGCTCTAAGTACTCTGTTCCATTATAATATGTCGTCTGTTCTATTATAATAGACCTATATTCCAATTATTCCAATTAGTCTTTTCTACTATATTGTGTTAAAAAGAATCTGTTCTATTGTATTATATTCTAAGAAGTTGTTCTATTTTATTATCATTATATTGTTTACTATCAGCGAATGTACTCATACCTTCTAATATCTATTTAAAGAAAAAGAAAATATCCCTACTTCCATACTTAAGCCAAGGCGTTGATTACTTTGATAGGTTCGTCATACCATTCGGCTGTCCTTACACAAATCTAATACTAATATTCTTTAAGCCTCCATAAGCCTGTCTACAGAACATAAAGAGAAATATATAAAAAATAAACACATGAATAACAGTTGCTGATGATATTTTTATATTATTTTTGTTTTGCAAAGGCGTTCAAATCTGCTTAATAGAGAAAAACATAATATGCGGATAAGAGAAAGAAACATATGCGGATAATAGAGAGAAACATATGCGGATAATAGAGAGAAACATATGCGGATAATAGAGAGAAACATATGCGGATAATAGAGAGAAACATATGCGGATAATAGAGAGAAACATATGCGGATAATAGAGAGAATCATATGCGGATAATAGAGAGAAACATATGCGGATAATAGAGAGAAACATATGCGGATAATAGAGAGAAACATATGCGGATAATAGAGAGAAACATATGCGGATAATAGAGAGAAACATATGCGGATAATAGAGAGAAACATACGCGGAAAATAGAGAGAAACATATGCGTATAATAGTAAGTAAGTAAGTAAAGTACCCGTCGGACCGAATTGATCCATAGGTCCGATGAAGCAGCGTTCACCAGTTTAATAGAGAGAAACATATTATGCGGACAATCATTGAACGTTTTATGGCCTTTGTGAATTTCAGACATGGATTTAAACTAAATATGTTTATTAATTTTGGTCTCTTTGTTTTTGGATATAAATTGATTTGCTTTAAAATAAGTTAAGTTTTCATACAAAACAAAATAATAAAACAATGAGAGTTGGAATATCTGTCAATGCTTTTGGAAAATGTCAATGAAATTTCAGCCTAAGTGTATCCATCTCATGTGTGTGTTTGTGAGTGTGTGTGTGTGTTAGCGTGTGACTGTGTGTGTGTGTGTAATTGTGTGTGACTGTATTTGTGAGTGTGTGTGCGAGTGTTGTGTGTGTGAGTGTGTGTGTGACTGTATGTGTGTGATTGTGTGTGACTGTTTCTGTGACTATGCGTGAGTGTGTGTTTGACTGTGTGTGTGTGTGACTGCATGTGTTAGTGCGTTTGTGACTGAGTGTGAGTGTCTGTGTGTGTGTGAGTGTTTTTTCAAATGAGTGTGAGTGTGTGACGGTTCGCATGTACAAGAAACCATTCATTGTTATTTAACATCATAACAACGCTTTACAACGCTTTGCATGTACTGTAATTTTATACATTTAGCTAGAAACCGTTGCGTCACCCCCCCCCCCATCCCCATTATACAACAATATCTCTCTAGATACTTTTCTAGTGCTTGCTGTCGCTAATGTAACACTGTTTATTTAAAACAAAATTACATAAAATGCTAAGTGAACTAATGATCCGTAAAGAAGTTTTTCAATATATATATATATATATTATTATTATTATATCTTTGCTATGCTTTTCCATATGTTGACTGGTGAATAATTGTATATATAGACATAGTCGTCTAACTAGCTGTTTACAATTTTACTGAAGATAGAAATTGTTTGATGCTTGGAGGGTATACACAAATATAGTCGCCTCCAGCACAACCAATAAAAAACACAAATTAATATACAAATAATATACAACTGCTCTTTTCTTTAAGGGGGTGGTGGTGGTGGAGAATTTCTGAGGCAGGAGAACGGGGCAATGCAAATAGTTTGAATTGATATATAGTTATAAAAAAGTAGTTTGTATTGTTGGTATTTCCTTTTATCTTGTTAGAGATTCTCAATTAGGACTTTTGTTTGCATAATAGTTGGAAGGTGTAATTGTTTAGTTCTTAGTAAAATAGTATGTGATAGTAGGTTCATTGTGATTACGGGTTCATTTTGATAGAAGATTCATTGTGATTGTGGGGCGATTGTGTTAGTAGGTTTCTTGCGACAAACAGTACATTGAGGAATTGTGCTTGTAATTATGTATTCATTTTAAACAGTGGCGAAGCTAGGGGAGGGGGAGGGGTCCAAATTCGAAAGTCCCCCCCGGGTCCCTACTTAGGAGTGTCCGAAAAATTTTGTTTGCAGGGGCCCCCAAAGGAGTGTCAGAAATTATTTTTTTTTACATAGGCCACTAAAGAGGTCAAGCCCCCCCCCCCCCAGGGCCCCCAAATCCCTAGCAAAGCCACTGATTTTAAAAGTAGATCATTTACTTATGTTTATACTTATCAAATTCTAAAATATTGTAAAACATTTTTTATACTTGCAGTTATGTTTAGAAAGCGGTAATGGGCCGTCCACTAGATGGACTCCGCTCACGGCCGGGCGGGCCGGCAGTCTAGTGCTCAGAACCGGCGAAACCTTGACTTTGACTCCAACAAGTCAGCGCCCAAAACTGGCACCACCCCAACACCCACGAAGAGCCCCACCACACCGCTCAGCCCGTTTTCAGCTGAAGGCGGCCGCGGGCTCGGAGATGTTGTCAGTCGGCTTAAGCAGCAGCAACAGAAAACCGGAAGTAGCACCCATCTCACACAGCCCCAGCCACAGCGAAGGGCCGGAAGTGCCAGTCCCAAGCCACAGCGCACTAACGATGTTGCCGCTAAATCCAAGAGTTCAAAGGACGACGGTGCCAAACGTCCAAAGATCACACAGTCGAAAGAGGATACGAAAGCTTCTAAAAGCGCTAAAAACTCTAAAGAAACAGTTCCAGCAAAGTCTAAAACGGACAAGAAGGTTAGCGCCTCCTCTTCCAAGGAAAAGCTTACTCCGGATAAACCCCAAAAGGATACCCTTACTGTTGAAAGCGCCAGAGCGCATACGCCTAAACATAAAAGACGAGCAAAAAGTGCTACGAGATCTAAATCTGACGACTCCAATGAGCTTCTCGAGGCCGCGACAGACAAGGACGTCAATGAAAGCCGGGCCTCCGTGCCAGTCATACGGCTGTCTCGCGAGGATAGCCAGAAGCAGACCCAGGTCACCGAAGACATATCGGAATCCCCGAAGGTTAAGCGCCGGCTGTCCGTCATGTCGCAGGCCAGGCTCGCATTCGAGAAGGTAGCGATGGCCGTGACCGAGACGGAAGCGGTCACTCTCAAAGAAAAACCAGCGTCGTTGTCAGCGGGTGGCAAGGGAGGTAAAGATCGAAAAGCGAGGTCTCAGTCAGCGCCCAGAGAAATAATGAAGGATCGAGCCAAGAAAGCATCCGAGTCTGATAACAAGAAGCATAAGAAGGACAAGGAAAGGGAATCACATTTCCTCGAAGAAGACTCCGCCAACTCTAAGCCTATGCACCAGTCAAAGCAGCAGCAAAAAGGTGAGGATATGAAAAGCTCTAGTCGCCTACAAGGCGAGCTTTCCATCGAGGGCGTCACTTCGTCCCCGCCTAAAATGTCCGTAACGGTCGAGCACAAGCCTTCAACCAACCCGCTCAAATTAATCCAGTCCATCACTCGGCCTTCCAGCCTACAAACGTCCTCGGCTCAACACCCAACCCCGTCCCGGCAAAGGAAGAAATTCTCCCGCGGGCACATCGACCAGGATCCCCTGGAAGTCGACTACGAGATCCTCGACGACAGGGTGTCGAGCATCGAGCCGAGAAACTCTCTCGCGGGGCTAGAGGCCAGGAAGAAGTCGATCCCGTACTCGGAGAGCAATAGATCGGCCGAGGAGCCGCTGTTGCCCAAGCACCACAGGGACAGCCTGCCGAGAAACAGCAAAGCCCCCAGAGAGCCCGATTACGTTCAGCTAGACTCTAGAGCACAATCAACGCCTTATATACAAACCTTTCCCAGGACTAAGCAGCAGGAATCTGTAAGCTCAACCTACCCCATGTCAAATATGTATGGTCCGTCTATTGTGGACCATGGCCGTCCTAAGAAAATGTTTAGTACTTCCGTCTCTTCTGATCGCTTAAGGAACTATTCTTCCAACCAGCTGAGCACGCCCGATTCCGCATACTCCCCTTTGTTCAAAGTACCCAGCTCATCCTCATTCACATCATCCGACGCGCGCTCGGACGTTTGCCTTGACCTCCCTGACGTTGCCGACCCCCACGTGAGCGACCTTCACCTTCGGGAGGTGGAGAGAGACCTGAGAATCAAGCTCAGCTTTCCCAACGCCCCTTACCGGCGCATCGTCCACTACACGGACTCCAGCATCTTCTGGGCAATCTGCACGGCCATCGTAGTCTCCATCCTCTCGTTTATCCTCATGTGGCCCGTCCTTGTGGTCATTCTGGTGGTGCTTCCCTGCGTCGTGCTGTGCAAGAGGCTGTGCGGCCTGCTGTGCTGTTGCGGGAGGTCGCTGTGGGGGCGCTGCTGCGTGTGCGTGTGCCACACCCACCTGACCAGCTCCGAGCTGATGTGGCTGGGGCGGGGCACGGGGGCCGGCCACTCTGTGGCTCAGGGCCTGCTCGTGCTACAGAAAGGCCTTGACACCGACAGGATTAGACATCTGATAGACTCCAGACTTTTGTCTGTGGAGAACAGACATGGACACAAATTGTATCCAAGATTTACACAGAAGGTGAGTAGCAAATTTTATTTTTGAAATACATTAATAATAATAATTAAATTACCGGCTGCGAGGATTAAGAATGAGTCCTGGGTTCAGGAGGGGTTAAAAATGCAAACAACACAGGTATGATAAATGGTATGATAGTGTGCGTGAAAGTCTATTGGGCTTGAGTACAAATGGTTCTTTAATAGTGTTCTAAATATGCTGAAAGACGGAATTTATTTAATCAAAGTCAAATTTCCATTTGTTTAAGTAATCTTATCTTATAAAGCCAAAAAGTTACTAAGGACTACCCCTAGAGATTATATAAAGTAACAGAATCATGGGCCATGGGCTCTTCTTCCACTGTTAAGTCCCATCTATGGCCCAGTACTTAAGACTGATTTTTATTAATCTGATCTACGTACGCTTCCATATAGTCATTGCACTCTATTTATTATTATAGTACTCCATATGTTTTTATTAAATATATAGATCTAATATTGCTTGCTAATTTACAAGGCCAATTACCGCCATTATAATAAATACAAATTAACTGAAGTGCATTTCTCGAAATATTTTTTTGAACCAGTTGCATTAGATTAGGTATTTTTTTCATCAGTCTTATTTTAACATAGCTTTTTTTTTTTCTAAATGAAATTATTTTTAAATTAAACTTCAAAGACTTTTAGAAAACCATCTCTATAAAAATAAATAAACACACACAGACACACACACACCAAAAAAAACGAATGATAAGTCTAAGTATTCGTAATTAGTCTACACTACATGAATTAACAACGTTCACTGCCAACTTTAAATTTAATTAAAAAAAAAACTTTGCAAAACACTCCCATGCACACATACACATACGCTTACATACAAAGGAACCATACACAAATACACATACGCTTACATTTTTTTACATACAAACGAACCATATCGAGTAAAAAGAATTTAAATTAATTGGATTTTGCCCATAATGCCTATGATTATTAAATTATTTCTTAAGAAGAAGTAGCTTCAGTGGAAAAAAATAAAAATAAACATATTTTCTGATATAACAACGTGGTTTTATTATGTTTTTTTGTTTTCTTCTTCAAATATAAGATAAGACAAGATAAGATTGCTTTATTGATCCAAACAAATGGAAATTTGTCTTGACTACAGATGTTCCGTCTTTCAGCATATTTTAAACAATATTATAATATAAAAGAACTATTTGTACTCAAGCATAGAAATTTACTTATAAATATAGTCATGCACGCACACTATCAAGCACATTACACAAATTTCTCAGTACAAATGTTTTATTGGACGGTTGGTAACCCCATGGATTTGCTATTGTACTAAAATCAATTAATTTTGTAAAAACAAACATAATAAAAACACATCGTTTGAGATAAGTAAATCTAATTGTATTCCAATTTCCAAGAGACTTAGTGACGTTAAAATATAAATAATTAATTAATAATATATAGGCCTAAAGTAATAACAATTGTTTCACCAATGTCTCAAGCCACCTGACCTACTGATCTACTGACACATTTTTATATAGTAAGCTTTGTATTTTATATTTCATCACTCGTCCACAAAGGTTGTCTCATTCTGCTGTGGTCAAGCCTGGGTGACGGACAAGCATTTTGTGCTGGCCAAGCACGTATACAACATGCCCGGATACATCGAGACTTTGGAGGACTTGCAGCAGTTCGTCTCCAAGATGGCGACACAGCCTCTGGCGTACGACCACCCGCTCTGGGAAGTACAGGTAAGCCCACGTCACGCCCATTTCCTCCCTTTCCTCAGCCGGACACCAGCCCAAATTCAACCGTTGCAGAGTGGGTCATAATTTGCATGCATTTGTAAAATGCGTAGAGCACTCTGTTGTCTACCGGCAGTGCCGTGATTTGAAATTCCTGGTAAGAAAAGACCCAACAATATCCCTCATCACCTCTCCGGGGCTGGAAGACGCCCGAGATGTGTCCAACTCTTGTGGGCTCCTGATATCCACTCGTTAAAAAAAAATAATTTAAAAAATCGCTTTTTGAAATATGACTTAGACTTTAGGCTTATAATTGAATGAGTTTATTAGAATTTCTTCACGTTTTAAGTAAGTGATAATTTATTCTGGGAGTCGAATGAATGGCCATTAAATTATGTATAGATCAGTTGTACTAGCCCTCGAAGTAACCGTAGTAACTCATGTACTATTATATAACACGGCGTATTGAAGCGGCTAGATTCAATTACACGATTCTTTAAAATGACTTTTTTTTTCCTTAACATTTTTTTATCTCTATTTGCTTATTTACATTCACAAAATGTCCAAGCATCTTAATTCTTTTTAATTCAGATTATTATTTACACTTATGATTGATAGTATTCTCAGCGCTACAAAGCTACAATAGAAAGTCCGCCATTATACATCTTCCTTTATCTATAAAATCCAAACACTTCTAATTAACTAGCGGACTCATTTATGATCGCCATTTTGTAAGAGAAATTCTTCTCTCAAAATATCTTCACGTTTATGTTCAGTTTTTTACACCCGATCTGATGTACCATAATAATACTTGAATTTGAGCATGATACTACCATTTATCTAGACCAGTGAGCTGAAACTATTAAATAAATGACCAAATTTTGTTTTTTAAAGCACAAAAAAACAGAGATCTTAACTTTTTGTTTATAAACATATTATCAATTGTATATATAATATTAGCCTAATTATTATTATACTGTCTTACTAAATCTATACATTAGCACAATGATGTAAAAATACAATTACATTGACATTCTACATAAATATATGTCCATCGTACTTAATAGTCCCCTGCCCCTACCCCTAGCCCCAGGTACACACACATACACACATGCACTTTTCTTATCATATACATTTGACTCTGGTTGTATAGTCTATTATAAACATAGCCTTCTATTATTTATTACATTATTTATCTTTCTTCTTCTGTTTCTTTTTTCTATAAATAGTTCTGGCAGATAGAGTGAACATGTATAATTTGATTGGTTCTAGATTTACATCAGTAGGCAGTTTAGAACTTATTTTAAGTCAGGCAAATGTTGCCTTAATTATCATGAGGTGTATTTATAAATCTTACTAAAGCGAGACACGCATTCAACTGGGCTTAATCTACTTACGTAAAGGCTCCATTGCCAAGAATAGCCATGTCGTTGTTTCAAAGAATATTAAAGATAATAGCTCGAACAGAAGACCTTCTTGCACTTGCACACTTTTTAACCTGCAATTTATTTTTACTTTGTGTATGGGGAATAGATATCCCGAAGGGGAGAGCGAGAGAGAAATACAATGAGAGAGAGAGAGAGATAATGGTGGAATAGAAAGCAGTTGGACAAGTTTGTGTGAAAGACGGACAGTTGGGAAAGTCGTGAGAGAGATAGACGAAAAGAGAGAGAGAGAGATGAAGAAAGGGAGAGAGGGAGAAAAATAGATAGTGTATGAGAGAGAGAAAGGGGCAAGGGGAGGGGGAGGGGGGTTCTGAGTGTTTGTGTATATAATGAGAAACATAGATATAGAGAAAGAGAGAGGAGAAAGAGTGAGAGAACGGTGACAGAAAGCAATATATTTTTCTGGGAGAGACGGAAATGAAAAGAGAGAGGGAAAAGAGGGAGATAAAGAAATATTGTGTCTAGAGGAGAGAAGGTGTGTAAAGATTTGGTGTGTGGGATTAGTTTCGGACAAAGCCTTTATATACCGGTACGTAACCTTGTTGTATGCAGGCTTGTCGATAATCGCCATCCATTATATATAGGGAGAATTGTGACCATGGTCACAGCAGTGGCGTAGCCAGGTTTTGACGCTAGGGGGAGCGAAATTTTATGAAAAAAGGCCCCACTTTTAGCAATATTTCCAGATTAATAGAATAACTAAGAATTCGTAGGTATCAAGTGTTATAAGAAAACCCTGTGCCTCAGGATACACACACTGTATAATAGTGCAGTTTTTATTTAACCAATTCACGATTCTTTTTCTAGCAGCTAAAAGTGATGGGAATTTCTGCAAAATTGATTGCATCTACTGCTCATTTTCGGGATGAACATCTAGCATCGAAAAGTATTTATAGAATCAACGCGAATGCTCCATAGCAGGGTCGGCAACCTAAGGCACGCGTGCCAGACTTGGCACTAAGAACGATTTTCAGTGGCACGCGAAAGAATGTTGTTTAATGCAAGTGAAAACAACGTATGTCAGCAACGTATGTCAGCATAATTAGTTGGTGCTGCATGGCAAACTACATGGGAATAACACTGGACGTCGACTGTTTTAGTTCAGGAATGTTTGTATGCAAAGCTCCCATCATTGGACTTGCAATCTGTGATTGAATCTATTGTTAAGATAGTCAATTGTATAGTTTCTCAATTCTCTTCCAGAAGAAAGTCATACGAAGTATGGGTAAAGTCTTGGATATATTCTTTTCTTGTCTGGAAGCAATTAATATGTATCTTACACATTTTCACATCTGGGTTAACATAATATGAGTAAATCTCGTAATGCTGAGATTAAGCATTAAAGGCTTTATATCTATTACTAGAATAATTTCTTGACAGCTAAATTTAAATGTTGATAATGAATTAATTATTAATGTTTAACTTGAGTAATGAAATTTTGTATTAGATATGAATGGATTTTTTTTAAAGCTGATAACAAACAGGTTAATTTTTTATTAAATATAAAACGCTTTAATGATGTTCTCTATTACGCTCCTTTTCTTTTGGTTTTGGTCTTGCTACGGCACTAAATAAATTGTCTTATAAAAATATTATCTTATCTTATCTTATAAGTTTACAGACGTTCCTTCTAGATAGAAGATTATTACGTCCACTAGGCTCAAAACTCCTGCAGGGCGACAGGGATCCGTCGGTGACAGGGATAGAACCCGCGACCTGTCAGTTGTTTTTTTTGGTTGACAGTCCGGTGATCTAACCGCTGGACCAGCGATCAGTTTGACTTTCACGTTGTTGGCACGCTGAATGATTCAAAATGATTGTAGTAAATTAAATTGTTGAAATGCTACTTAAAGAAAAAAATTAGAAACACCATAAATTGTGCTTCTTGGCTTGTTAAAATTATTAATTACATAATTTTTTTCCCGAAAAGGCCCTTTCTTTTTCGAAAATGGTCGTAGGGGGTGCGATCGCTCCCCCTGCTCTCCCCCCCCCCCCTGGTCCAGTCCAAGTGTAGCTCACTCGATTGTTGTCACTATTGTGGTTACATGTTGGCGCTGGGATTCAGGTTGATCGTGGAACCATATTTATATTTTAAGTGTTGATGAATTATGGCTTTGAAGAAGGTACTCTACGACAGGGGTTGGCAACCTTACAGAACGCATGCCAGACTTGGCACGCAGAGCGATTTTCAATGGCACGAGGGACACCACAAAAAGCAATATTTCATGCATCTTCTACAAAAAATTGAGTGCTAGAACAGGATGAGTTTTAGGCTGTTGGCTAAAGGTTGCCGACCCCTGCTCTATGACATATAACTAGACTTGTCATTAAACATCACAAACATAGACTTAATGATTTACTTGAAATACTGGCGTGTTATTATATATATCTTTCATTAAATTCATATAGGTTGATTGCATCAATAATAGTAAATGACGTGAGCGGATAAATCAATTGAAATATATGTAATTCAAATAAGCATAAAGCACGGGCATAGGCGTAGGCACAGAGGTCGGAGACCCATAAGGGAGCTCCGTACCCTGGTCCTCTTACAATCAGACTATTTGTAAAGTGACAATTTAAATTACAACTAACCAGAATGGCAGAGGAGTGGGGGGGGGGGCTTTTAGCTTATACGAATCATTTTTATTGGCCAAACTTCTGATTGACAGGAGAGGGGGATTAAACCACACTGAGAGTTACATTGTGGACAGAATGGTAGGGGCTGGGGGGGGGATACTGTCTGACAGAATGAGTATTAATGAATTGTAAACTCATTTGATTCGGAATGAAAAGGAATATCTACGCTCAACTTTGACCTTGGCGTCTACACGTTAATTCCATTGATGTACGACGAGGGAAGTCAATGAGAAGAGGCGTGGGTGGAGAGGTGGGTAGTGGTGGGGAGGGAAGGGACGAGAGGAAGGTCAGATCTTTAACCAGTATTGTTAATTGCGTAAGATGCACGTGGACGATGCCCTTGATAAAAGCGTACATTAAAAAAAATGAATATCAATAAAAATCAATTCAAGGATAACGTAAATAAAATAACGTGCATCAATTAACGAGAACATACAATGATATATAATTATGAAAAAACAAGATAATGAGGTTGTACCACACACACATTCAGTCTTTCAGTCTATGAATTGAATATTTTACATTCGTCAGGATAAATGAAAGTCCAGTTTATTAATCCTCAACCAATATTGCCTATTCTACATTTTGGACTTAGGCTAAATGTATAAAATTGTGAATTATTCATTAACTAATCCTCCTAGTCATTACGGTAGGAGAAAAGGAAAGCGTGAAAAACTATAATAGAGATATATTGCATGAAAGAGAAGAGAGAGAGAAAAGAGCGAAAGAGATTAGTGTCTGGGAGTGCGTGTGTTTTGAGAGAGAGAGAGAGAGAGAGAGAAAGGGACAGAGAAGAAGAGAAAGAGAAAGCAATAAACGTATTGTGTGAAGATCTATGCTATAATTTGTCAATTCTGAACAGAAGCACAATAGAATTGCAAATTCTACATTTAAAAACCAAAGTAGCATCGGCTCTGTGCGGCAGTGTGTATGCATATGTGTGTAGTAGTGGTAGGGTCATTAGCATAATGTTCTTGCATCGAATTACTAAGTATTCTCTGATGATAAATTGGACTTGCCCGAACATCTATAATCTATTCTGTTAAGACCTCAATATAGTCCTCGTATTAGTTTATCCATGCCATGTATTTATGAAACCACTAACAATGATTAATTGGCTGAATAATTTAGTGATTTACCGATTCACTCGAATTCAATCGAGTGAATGTTTTGTATTCGTAAACACTAGTTACTGATTGATTTAATGAATGATTTACTGATTAATAGAATAGCGCGTCCTTTCCTTTGATCACTGATTTTGTCCAGATACACTGCTGAGACACTTTCAGTAGGGAACTATTTTTACATTACAAAAACATCACAAGAATACTAATTTAAAGAAATTTAAATATAAACCAATCACACGCGGTACTGATTTTAGTATTTATATGAACGTTAGGTAAGAATAACAAACATAACTACTTCCTATTAATTAAACCAGTGCTTTTTTTGTAAAAAAAAATAAGTGCCGGTACTCAGTGATGGATTGCTTAACTTTTAAAGCAGTTTCGCATTTTATATTTTAGCCTAATTCTTATTGCGTGCATTTTTTAAATAATTCCATTTTAACTAATTAATAATATACCAAATTAATAATAAAGGTTAAAATACAAGAAAAGTAATAATTTTTTCCCCACATTGAAAAAGGTGCTGGTACGCGTTACCGGTGCATACCGTCACAAAAAAAGCACTGATTTAAACAATTCAGAAGTTCATTCGCATTTAAGATTATAACCAACTATTTCACACCATTCTTGAGTCTGTTAGTCTCGTTTGCTATTTTGAATTGTTACTTCCCTTGAAATCTATGTTTTAACGAGTGCAGGCGTTTGAACAATTCTCCTGACCGGTTGACTGTGAGAAATATATTATTGTATTCTAATCTAATGTGGCTGATATCAACGTCTTTTGCCTGAGTGTTACCCCTCCCCCCCACCCCCCCCCCAAAGATTTGAAGGCTATATATCAATCTACGAATGCATTTAGTCGAGACCCCCCCCCCGCTCCCCCGCTCCCCGTGCGCATCTATGCATAATCGCCAAAATCCAACTCATCCATCCCTATCAGGGCATAAGTAATATATTATCATCATCATCATCGGACCCTTCACCGTTTTGGTCGTTGGGGAAAGGGAATGGACACATCAGCAGTCATCTTTCTACATTTTTGCCAACCTTTAGCTGCTGTCAATAGTCCAGTCATTTGCTGCTTTGTCTTTTATATTGTCGAAACAGCATTCCCGCTGACGGCCTCTACAACGCCTTGGAGGATGATTTTCGGCAGGTTATTATGCCGCACCACATGACGAACCATGTCAGCTTTCGCTGCTTCATTGTTGACAAAATGGTTTCTTGAGGGCCCGCAAGTGAGGATATTCTGTCCCAGACAAACTCATTATATGGTTGGCCTCTAATACTACATTTAAGCTAAATAGATAACACAGTATACTAAATTGTCTGACTGTTATACTTCTTTAAAGGGACGTAAGTCATCTGATTAAATATATCAACATGTTTTATCTTATTATATAAAATATATAAGTTTACAAAGTCAAACCTTCACAGAGCTGATTCCAGAGAGATCAAGAATATAACGTGTCAAGTGTCAAGTTTTAAATAATTCCGTCAGAGATGAACAAGGATTATGTAGTTTGTACAAACACATAAACAAACACGGTCCGTCGTACTTTTATATTAGTATATTTTGATATCTTATAGGCTATATTACCTACGTTCATTCTATAGAGAAGATTATTGAAGAGAAGATTATAAAATCATTTGTGGTAAGAGTCTAGTCTTCCAATTTGATTAGTGTTTAAAACCAAGGTTCAGCAACCTTTTGCTAACAGGCTGCCAAACTAGGATTTCTAATTCATTCAGCGTGCCAACAACTTAAAAGTCAACCTGCTCTACTTTTTTTAAAATAATACATTGTATAGGACAATTAACCGAGTGGCAAGACCAAGGCGAGAAGCAAAGAAAATTATTTATAGCGAAAATCGATAAAGCGTTTTATATTTAATACAAAATGAACGTGATTATCATCCTTTTTTTTGCGTGTGTAGCCTATCAAATACAATATTTTATTGCTAAACTTTCACATTTATGGTAATTGTCGTCTAAACATTATCATTTGTTAGTCAAGATGAGGATCTAACACCTGTAAATGTTATTTATATTTTGATCTGTTTTACTGAGAAGTCCTTTATTGTGTTTCTTTTTTTTTTCTTTTCCGGTAGGAGGCGCGTCGGAGTTTGATCTCCTTGCCCCTCCTTTGGGCCTACTAGGCATCGTATAGTTTTAGAGAACCGTAGCTCGGGGGGTGGGGTAACTCAGACCTCCTACACATTTGTAAAAAATCTAATCACACAAGGCGGAGAAGATGAGTGCAAGATCTAATCGCACAAGGCGGAGAAGATCTACACGTTGTGTGAGGAAGTCAGAGTGATCAACCTTAGCCAAAAGGCCGAGTATTGTGTTTCAGTTTTTGATCTTTCTTCTTTTTCTTAAAAATTGAAAAATCACAAACAGTATCATACAGTTAATCATACAAACTAGGTAATTAGTGTAATGTTTGAAAATATACATATAAATTCTATAGTCATATAATATTTCTAGAATTCTAAATATTTATTTACAGTTTGATCATTTCAAAGCAATAAAGTTAAAGCTAATTATTGTATTATAAAATATAAAAAAAAGAAAAATTTTAGAAATATTAGCTCAAATAAAACGGGTTAATAATCTCCCATCAATAAAAAAAAATTGTTACCTTTGATTCAATAGTAATGCCAAACAAGTTAATCAGTTGTAAATAAATATTTCCTGCATTAATTGTTTATCCATTTTAAGTTTATCTTTTAAACATTAATAATTAGAGAAATTACATAATATAGTGCTATTTTGCTCTTTAAAAAATCTCTTATATTTATCTAATTAATAATACAAATAAATTTGTTTTATAATTACTTATGTTTATGTTTAATTAAAGAAGATGAGCATAAAAACTCTTTTAAATGTAATTAGTCTGTACCAATTATAGAGCGGTCAAGTTTCGATGACTTGATTGTATGCTTAAAACAGCTTTCATGTGCGATAAAATCTGTTCAAAAGTGTAAGTTGAACCAAAAGCTGAAAGTAAAAGAGAGAATGCTTAGCAGTTAAAAATAGCAGGTGACTTTCCTAAGCAGCTTCCTTCCAGATTTTTTCCGCAAATGGGCACATTTGGATGCCCAACCAGTTAGGCTTGATGAGGTATGAAAAAATGAGTCCAATAATTTGGGAGTCTTGCCTTTGATAAGAAAACACCGCTTTGAGTACTTCGGTGTACTTCTGAAAAAGCCCAACTATATATCCTAATATTATATGCCTTAATAGCCTATAGGGATATACATGTAGTTAAATGTTTTGAAATTGATTTCACGGCAAGATATGTCCTGTTTCAATGCAAATCCATTCCAGTGGTCCTTGTAAATGCAAGCTCAACTCGCTGAAATGTGTCGCTATGTCATTCAGAAATATCGGCTTCAACACTCAGTTTTCCTCATTCGGAATCGAAAAATGTTTTGTTTCTTTTTATCAATAAAAAACACCTCTAGAAGGTCTCTCGCGTGCCATTGAAAATCACTCTGCGTGCCAAGTTTGGCACGCGTGCATTAGGTTGCCGACCCCTGTTTTAAACGATGTTAAGTTACTGGTTTTCATGTTTTTTTCATGCAACCCATTCCATGCGCGGATGCGACTAGGGAATAAAGAGTGCTTATATATTTTTTCTTGCATAAGGGATAAGAAAAATTGTTTTTGTCCTTTTGTTTATCTAAGCATTATTACAGATATAGATCTGCATGCAAACCTAATAAGAGCACTTTTTCGCGTCTACAAGTCTTGTAATGTCTAGAATTGTGAGCCAAAGTCCAGGTCTACCTGGGAGATGCCACTGGTCAATAAAATCTCACAAACTGATCTGGGGGGGGGGACCATTTTTCTCTAATGTTTAAGCAATAGCCATACGCCTTGTTATGCAAACTATTTGCATTATTTAGCATATTCAAATATCTAGTGATTTATTCTATACATACGTCCAGCCATCAAGCGTCTACAGGGAACAAAAGAATCGTGTTAACCAGACAATACGTGTTTTTTTTTTAAAGTACAACATTCGTGTTCTCTAAAGTCCCAAAATAGTAGCCTACTGTTATTGCAATCCATGCGCGCTGCAACTAAACTACCGCACCGCGTTCATTATCATCAATATAATTACCGTGAGCCGTGAGTTTATATGTTTGTTTATACATTTGTTAACATAGGCCTCTATATGTTTGTCATCTATAGACTCCTGGGCCGTTTAATTGGATCGGGACAAAAGTTAAATACATAAGTTTGAAACGTTCTAAGATATATTTTTTTATTATTTATTAGCTCTATGGCTTCATTCGTGATTTTTGTTTTCAAATAAATGTATAAAAAATAATGTAAGGTTATAAACTGGAGCGCTATTTAAACAATATTCAGAATGACGTCCCTTTTATTCTTGAAACAAAACATATTGTAGTCATATATTTCTCCGTCATTTTGACGGGCATAACTACTAGTAATATATATATATTTATATTATGTCCACTATCCAGTGCGCTTGTTCGTGTTTTATATGTTATATTATTAACAAGAGGTTAACCCTTCCCGTACCGACCTACTTCTAGCAATGCTGCCTTCAGTACCGCTATATACGCGCCCGGGACTGTAAGGGTTAACTTCACTTTGTTTAACCCCTCTAATTATTGTTCCCTGGACTACATCTCTGTTTTGTCTGTGTGTGTTTGCTTTGTAATTTAACAGCGTTTATTACTGTCTTTTCACAGGTCCTACATAATTTCAGGGAGCCCCGAGACACGGTCCTACTTTTCCGTATGCACCTGTGCCTGACTGACGGAGTGTCTATCATTCAGGTGCTGGAGAATGCTTTGGCGGACACACAAAAGGTGAGTGGTCACCGAACGTCATAAACTCTATTTTCATTTTTTTAAAGCCTCTGCCAAATTAATATCTATAATTAAAATTTTAAAAAAATCTATATATATGGAGCCTATCAGTAGACTTACAGGGACAAAAAATATTACAAACGAATTTTCTTTTAATTCGACACTTGTCATTTTTTTTTCTTCTATCTTTCTTTCCAAACCACGACGCCCTTTCTCACATTCAGGCCCCACCCATATTACATTTTTATCTCCCGCCTTTTATTTCAAGACTAGACCTTTCTAATGTGCAGCCCCTCTACGCATATAGTCTTTAAGGCTCTTCATTTCCAGGCCACACCCACATCCTATTTATGATATGCAATATGGAACATGTATGTTGAACTCTATAAAGAAAAGAGGAAGTTATTTTTTAAAAGGATAGTTTGTAGTTGTCATAGCATAGATAAGCATCTTTTCCGTCTTTTTCTACCCTAAGACTTCGTTGTTCATACGGTTTGGCAAATGTCAAGATATGTTTCGTATCAGGATAGCTTTCACCATGTGGTGTTTCCATTGATAAATAAAAAAAAAGTTATAACAAAAAAAAAAAAGAAAACAACTTTTATTAGAGAATGTGAACCAGGAAGAAGAAGCGTATATCTGGACAGATTTCTTAACCGCCCTCGACTGACATGTTATTGACATAAGTGCTGTAGGGTCAGTTGACATTTGAAAAGGAAGATGAGAGATAAAAAAAAATAGGTCAATAATAATATACATTTAATTCTCGAATTTCTTTTTTTCAGGTTTAATGTACGAAAGCTTTGATGGCGAAAATTACTTATTTAATAATTACTCATTTGCTCTTTAGAATCTAGATATATAAAACCTTAAGTAGCCGGGAGCTGTAAATATTGGCGCTTGCAACACAGCAATAATAACTCGTATGATATATGTTATAAATACATTAGTGATGCTTTTTACTAGTATTATTAATGTCAGCCGAAATAAAAGTTAAAATAAAAGTTAAAATGGCCCTTGTAAACTAGATCTAAGGGATTATGCCTACCTGTTAAAAGGCCAATATAATTTAATTTTGAGAGAGTTCACCGGTATTAGTGACCAGGCTTTTCATAAAAAAATGTGTGGCCAACACAATGTCTTGTTTTAATTTATCCATGTATTTTGGGGAGATAGTAATCAGAGCCTCGTTAACCTAAAATATCCCATCAGATTCTTGGGGATAAACAGAATTCTTGGCCTTAAAGTATGATAATAATCTAGGATACATATTTTTATATATCACGTTTTCAAGCTTCTTATTCAACAACACATCTACGGTACTTACAAAATGATTTTGAGATTGTAGATGTTTCGAGAAAACAAGGCTAATCTGTTTCTCAATCTATTTATTGGACAACGTAATGCATGAGACACGTAGATATAGATCTAGGTCCTTGGCACGCAATTAAATGGGCACCATTCTGCCTACCACAAATCTGACTCGCGTATTACCTTAATTACAATTCTGTTGCTTAGCTGTGGCGTATCTAAAGTCTACTTGAGATTGTTAGACGCTTACTTTGCACTACTTGCTACCCCCCTTTGTTACTTGTATAATCCCCTCATCCACCTTGCAATGCTCGCCACGCCATTTGTGTTTAGCCGAGGTCCACAGCCACTAACTAAATACATAGAGATAGAAAGTTAAATTTAAAACTTTCAGAATATTGCGCGCGTGTTATCACAAGGGATATCGCAGATAAGCCAGAGTTATTGAAGAAAAAAGTAAAACAAAATATTTTGTTTATAATAATGCACGCGGTCAAGTCTGTGTGCCAGTTGAACACAAAGGCAAAGACATCTTTTGTTCACCTCAAGAAAACAAATGAGATTAAACTCTTTCAGTGTTGGGATGTTGTATGTACTGAATAGAGAAAGGCAGAGAATAGGAATAGGGCATAGATAATGACAAGGGGATGCGACGAGACTAGAATTATTGAAGACGTTTTTGTCATTTTGAGGTTAATGAGAAGATTTTCTATGTCGCCATTGCGGCCCACATTAAGATGTATAGATCAATAGATTTAGTTCTGGAGATTGTGTGGGATGTATTTGTTACATTTATATTCTCTAACTTTCGTAATATAAACATTCATTTCATCTCTCTCTCTTTCTCTCATCACACTCTCTCTCTCCCACCTTTCTCACTCTCCTCACTCTCGTCTCCTGCCCATTTGTATTCTTTATCTCATTTTATTCGTTCTCAACCGGTCCCATTTATCACTCTCGTTTACTTATACATCTCTTTTCTGCATATCTTTTCTGCATACATCTTTTCTGCATACATCTCTTTTCTGCATACATCTCTTTTCCGCATACATCTCTTTTCTGCATACATCTTTTCTGCATACATCTTTTCTGCATACATATCTTTTCTGCATACATATCTTTTCTGCATACATCACTTTTCTGCATACATCTCTTTTCTGCACACATCTTTTCTCCATACATATCTTTTCTGCATACATCTTTTCTCCATACAACTCTTTTCTGCATACATCTTTTCTGCATACATTTCTTTTCTGCATACATCTCTTTTCTGCATACATCTTTTTTTGTATACATCTCCTTTCTCCATACATTTCTTCTCCATACATCTCTTTTCTCCATATATCTCTTTTCTCCATACATCTCTTTTCTCCATACATCTCTTTTCTCCATACATCTTTTCTGCATACATCTCTTTTCTCCATACATCTCTTTTCTCCATACATCTTCTTTCTCCATACATCTCTTTTCTGCATACATCTCTTTTCTGCATACATCTCTTTTCTCCATACATCTCTTTTCTCCATACATCTTCTTTCTCCATAGTTGTCAAGAAATACACATAGTAACTAGTACCTCATATATATTAAATTTATATTGGTCTCAGCTTAAACTGATGATCCATCTATTCAATTAGAAACTATTAGACTATCTATGAGCGGAAAAGATACAGAGTAATATTAAAGCCTCCTTCCAGGTTTTCCCGTAAAATGTCAAATTGACACATTTTGAAGCCCATTTTGTTTTGGATGTCTAAAATTCAACTGGCTACATTTGAAAATCCTCAATATTCCTCCACTTTAAAAAGGTTCACATGTAAGAAGGTTTGAGTAAACATCAAGCCATTCAAGCTTGATGTGGTATGAAAACAGGAGTCCATGAATTTGAAAGTCTTGCCTTTGTGTAGAAAACTCCTCTTTGAGTGCTTCTGAATAAGCCCCTCTATCTTAATATATACCTTTATTAGGAAAGTACGAGTAGTTAAACGTTTTGAAATGATGTCACGGCAAGATATGTCCAGTTTCTTATACAAAGCCATTCCAGTGGTATAACAGTTCAAGTGCTGTTTAACCTAGTCCTTGTACCGTGGGCTAAATGCAAGTTCAACTCACTCAAATGTGTCTCTATGTCATTCAGAAACATCTGCTTCACCAGTAAATTATCCTTATTTAATACCGGAAAACCTTTATTTTTAATCAAGAAACCCCCTTATAGAGGTCTCTCGCGTGCCATTGAAAATCGCTCTGCGTGCCGAGTCTGGAACGCGTGCCTTAGGTTGCCGATTGTTGGTTTAGCGCAAGGGTCGGCAACCTTTTGCTAACAGTGTGCCAAACTAGGATTTCTAAATCATTCAGCGTGCCAACAGCCTAAAAGTCAACCTGCTCTTTTATTCTTTTTGGAAATTATTTGTATAGGACAATTAATTTAGCTCCGTAGCAAAGGAAATTTTTTATAGAGAAAACAGTTAAAGCGTTTTATAATTAATATAAGAAAACAGCGTGTTTGTGATTATCATCCTTTTTATTTGCATTTATATCAAATACAATAATTTATTAGTCTACTTAACTTTCACATTTATGGTAATTATTGTCTGGTCTAAACATTTTTTTTTGTAGCCTACTCAAGATGAAGACCTAACACTTACTAATAACATATATATTACTAATATTAATTATATTGTGATCTCAATTTACTGAGAAGTCCTTTTTTAGATTAAAAGTGATAGTATCGTCTAACATTGTTACAGTTAAGCGGTATAGATGCTTAGTAATCAGCCATCCTCGGTAGTTAATGTAATGTTTAAATATATACATATAAATTCTTTAGTCATAAAATATTTTTACAATTTTAAATACTTTTAAAAGTTTGTTAATTTCGAAGTTCTAATTTGTAAGTCATTTATTCTTTTATAAAAGAAAAAAAAAGAAACACTAAAATTATTAGCGCAAATAAAATGCTTTGATTGTCTCCCTTTAATTAAAACAACGTTTCCACATTTAATTCATAGTAGGCCAAACAGTTATGTTTGTAATATAAAAAATAAATACTGACTTATTTTTATTTCTTTGTATGTGTAAGTTGAACCAAACGCGAATGCCTATCCGTTGAGAAAAGCAGATTACTTTCCTAAGCTATGCAGCTTCCTTTCAGATTTTTTTCGCAAATGGGCCCATGTGAATGCCTATTTTTTAAAATGTTTTTGAAAGTCTTGACTTTGGTTAAAAAGCTCCGCTTTGGGTACTTCTATGTACTTCTGAAAAAGCCCTAACTACCTATCTAAATAAATGCCTTATATATTTAGTTAAAAGTTTGAAATTTGACTTCACGGCAAGATATAGTCCAGTTTCAATGAAAATCCATTCCAGTGGTCCTTGTAAATACAAGTTCAACTCACTAAAATGTGTCGCTATGTCCTTCAGAAACATCGGCTTTAACAGTCAGTTTTACTCATTCAGAACCAGAAAATGTTTTGTTTTGTTTTTTCATCAATAAAAAAAATAATTCTTGGAGGTCTCTCGCGTGCCATTGTAAATCGCTTTTCGTGCCAAGTTTGACACGCGTGCCTTAGGTTACCGAGCCCTGGTCTAGCGTATCTATGTGTTCCAGATTGTCTCCATATTACGGAAACATGCGACCCGCTAAGAAAAACAAGGCTTTTAATGTGGCCTATCGTAAAACACTTCTAACAGCAGTTTAAATTTATTGTATAAATATTGTCAATACATTTTCCAAATGTGTGACCCGTCTTGTTATATCTAATTCCTTACACTTCCAAATGACCAAACGTTTTGTACATCACCTGTGACTATTTTACAGATTGTCTATATCTTCCAGTACCTCCAGTGTATAATTTTGTTCCAGTGTGCTTGCACGCTTCAGTGTGTGTATACATGTTTACAAATATGTATGTACCACTGCATCCTTGGCTTAAATGTTAGCGCTAGACATTCCTCGTATGAAACATACGATAAAGCGCATACGTGTATAATTAACGTAACGATTTTATCTTTCTATTCCATTATAATAACTCCTTCCATTGTTTCTCTCTCTCTCTAGATGAGCGCCAGAAGGTCGACCTTCAGTGCCGAGGCTGCCAACACATCACCTTTCAAGGTCTTATTCTCCGGACCCGTGACCTTCTTCTCAAGGTATTTGTTTGGGGGCCAGGACCTGAACCTTCTCCATGGGCATCACGTGCGTCCTTCTGGGGAGATGGTTGTCGCATGGTCGGAGCCGTTTAGGTAGGTTGGGGGAATCTTCTTTTCTGGTCCACAAACTTTTCAATTTTGTATTTCACAATCGGATTATAGGTTTTATTCTATTATGCTGAGGGCAGATTATGGTTGGGAAAGAGGGTTGATTAGGTTGAAGTCACAAGGACCCTCAGAGTTTCAGCGGCCCACAAGAAACAACGAATATTAAAATATAATTAGGGTGTGCTCTCCGCCCTTCCCCCACCCACCCATTAAGCTCGGCGGATAATATTCTTTGTGACAGAAATGTATAATTCGAGCTATTAGTAGCACATGCGTCAGTAGTTCAATGCTGACTCGTCACACAGTTTTCACACACACCGCGTACCCAAAGGCCCATGGTTACAGCAATTCTGTTTTGTGGCCAGAAGCAGCGGACTCTGGATACAGATAAAAGTTAACAAAGAAATACATATCGGTTAACAGAAACATGAATATTTTATAGAGATCTACGTCTAATATACAAAAATGGGGAAAGTAGAGTCAATGTAATCGTCGTTTTGAAATTGCAGAAGTTTAGGCGGTAGAGCGTTTGCAATTCAACTTAGGCTTTCCCTCGTTTGAAATTCTACTATGGCTTTCCGGGGTTCAATTTTGATAAAGTGGAGTTGTTTACAATAACACGATGGCATCCCCGAGGCCACCCAGCGCTGGTGCTTATCGTGCATCGGATGTCTATAAGTAAAAATCAGCTTGGCATAGATAGGGCCATACAAATCCATAGCATAGCTTAACTATAAAAACACATATCGATGAACTATGTCATTTAACGCCCTCCAATCCTTTGTTAAGTCTTCAAGACCTGCAGAAAGAAAGTTATTGTTTTACTATAGTAAGTAGTTGTTTGTTCATTTTCTTTTTTTCTTTTAATGCATCAATTTTTGCTCCACTCTCTCCAACAGTTTAAGTGCCGCCATGAGGGTGAAGCAAGTGGCCCGGTGCTCCCTCAGTGAACTGCTCATGTCCATCACGGCTGGAAACATACGGAGCTATCTCCAGGTCAGTGGCATCACTCACCCGTTTGACGTGAAATGCGCCGTGCCCGTTGACTTTCAGGCCATGGATGGCAGTACCATTGACATGGAAAACAAGTGAGGCGTTTTTAGATATAAGTTTCGAGTAATGTAGACATTTAGGATCTTAGAAAAAGACATGTTTTCACATTCTCTTAAAAAAACAACAACATTACAACTCCAAAGCTACCGTTGAAAACGTTTACAAATTAACTGGAACAAATTCAGAATAAGCCTGTAATGTACATTTCAATTGAAGAATCGTGCTTAATATTAATAAATAGCGTACTTCTTTTTGTAGTAAAAACACAAAACTTAGAAACAGTTAAGAAGAAAAAAATCCAACAAGTAATTATCATATATTCCAATTTAGGTAGGAACGCCATCAACTTCACGAACTTGAGGCGCAATAATATTCTATGTTAAAAGGGCATGAAGAACATCTGTTATATAGTTATATATCAGAAGAGTTTTAGAAAAAAAGAAGTACTAGAACTGTAGCGATGAAAATAGTTTAGTACTATTTCCAATTTTTTTCTTTTCTTGCCCCAGAATTTGGGGATAAAATTATATTTGTTTTCAGCATTGTGAGAGCTAACAGGTTCCATAATGTTGTGATTTAATCATCTAGAAAAAACTTGCCATAATATCATATGGATAATAAATTTAACACTCTCATCAGTGCCGGATTAACAAGGGGGCTGTAGGGACTCCAGCCCCCGGCCCCAGCTTCCCTACCGGCCTAATTTTTATATCATTAAAGATTAAAGATCAGAATAAAAGGATTTGAACTTTCGTATGCTCGGGTATTTTGGAACTAATTGCAAGGTATGATGCATTCTTTGCTGAGCACATACGGAATAATGCAAATCAGGGAAGAGGGCATACGTCGTACCTATCTTCCACAACTTGTGAAGAGATCATTTTGATAATGGGGCAGCAGGTGTGCTCTAAAATAATCTCTGAAGTTCGCTAATCCAAATTTTTCTCTGTATCTGTGGACTCAACACTGGATATTTCCCATTGTGACCAACTCACCTACGCTATGTATTACCGACTGGCCTATTGGAACGTTATCTTCGATTCATAAACACAGAAGGCAACAGTCACACAGGCAAATATTTGGCGGAAAGTCTGCTGACATTCCTGGAAGAAAATGAAATCTATGTTGAAAACTGCAGAGGACAAACATTCCGGCATATACAATGGAATACAGGCCCATTTTTCTCAGTTTTGTCCACTGGCGTCGTTTATGCCCTGTGCTGCTCACTCACTCAATCTGGTTGGTCAATGCTCGGCGGATAGTTGCCGGGAGACCGTCACTTTTTTTTATCATATGCAACAGCTATATGTTTTTTTCTCAAGATCAACTCATCGTTGGGCCCAACTTATTGAACTGCTTCGTCCACTTCAGTTGTCTGTTGTCAAGCGGCAAAGTGACACAAGATTGTCTGCACACGCCGACGCTACGAAGATTTATGTGAAAGGTTACACACAAATTAAACAACTTTTCGATAATCTTTCTAACGATGACAACCAACCTCAAGATGCCAGGCTCCAGGCTGACTCATTGTCCAAAACAATGAGCTATTTGGAAACTGGGATTATGGCTTAATTTTGGTATGTATTCCTGGACCGAATTAACGCCACCAGTTATACTTTACAAGACTCAAAGATGGATCTCAATACAGTTGTGCAACTCTACAAATCACTAATTGAATTTATTGACCAGCAGCGGAATGACTTTGGAACTTATGAACTGCGAGGAAAACTCCATAGTGATAATTCTTCTTACAGAGAAGACAGTGTAAGGAAACGAAAATGGATGAAACAGTTTGATGAGGGCTATGCTGATGAAACGGAGTTCAATCCTTCTGATCGGTTCAAAACTCAAGTCTTCTAACTTACACTTGACAAACTTCGAAGTGCCCTAGTAAATCGTTTGTACAAAGAGCTGAACCAAACTTTTGGATTTCTGAGGAATCTGGAGCATGCGTCCACTGATATGATTCGGTTAGCATCCTCTCGGCTTCAGCAAAAATATCCAGATGATTTTGAAGATTCTCTAGCAGAGGAATTGCTTCATTTTACCGCATTTCTCAGAGTGGAATCCTCACAGCAATCTCCCAAGGGTGTATCATCCAGCAACCGTCAGCCAGAACTACAATTATTTCTTACCAGAGTTGAGAATGGACTGTAGAGCACATTTCCCAATGTAAAAACGGTTCTCAAACTATTCCTCTGCATGATGACAACAAACTGCACAGGAGAACGAAGTTTTTCTACCTTGAAGAGAGTGAAGAACTCATTGAGGTCCACAGTGGGAGACGTTCGATTGAACATGCTTTGCTTGATGAGCATTGAGTTTAACATTTTGCGCGACATTGACTTTCATGATATTGTGATTGATTTCGCACGCCGAAAGGCTCGAAAAGTAAATGTTGTTTAATACGTGCTGCAAATTGTAAATACACTTTTTAGTACATGGTTTACGTTACTGTCGCCAGACCTGACATGATATTAAGGAAATCAAGAAAAGTTTTGAACACATTTTTTAATGGTCAATAAATGATAACATCCGGCCCACAAAAGTTCTTTGGCCCCGGCCCCCAGGATCCTTAATCCGGCACTGACTCTCATGCCAAAGCTGTTTGAAGCCAGGCAAACCAAACCTAGATGTTCGATTCTTCAAAAAACATAGGCCTATTCTTCAAGTAGCCTATGCTTAATTTGAATTGACTATGGCAGGGTTCGGCAACCTACCGCACGCGTGCCAGGCCTGGCACGCAGAGCGATTTTCAATGGCACACGAAGGCCCACGAAAAGGCAATTTCAAGTCTCTAATACAAGTAAGAGAGTGCTAGAAAGGGATGATTTTAGATTGTTGGCAGCTGAATGAAAGAGAAATCCTATATTGGCGCATTATTATCAAAAGGTTGCTGATCCCTGGACTATGTCATTGAAATAGTAGATGTTTTCACTCTTAACAATCACAGTAGTTGAATTCGTCTTGACTGGAAACAAATTTAAAATAAAATTTTGTCAAAACGGAGACGTATATAGACGATATTTGAAGTTCAACACAAGAAATAGTTGTATAGTTACAACTTTAAAAAAAATGTATTACCTAACGCGAGGTTATGGTGTAATTTTAATATGAGAAATAGATTTTAATTTGAAAACATTCTACGATATCCCGTGATTCTGTCGGGATTATTTGTTCCCATGATACCGGTATAGAAAGCATGCTTCTAGCCCCTGGATAGTATTTTGATTAAAACGAGAAACATGTTGTTTTTGTTTTTCTCTGCAGCTGTGTAAAAAAAAATACATACACGACACATTACCCGGATTGTTTGTTCTCCATTTTCGCCTTCAAGCTCGGGTATCGATTGCGTTTCATAATCGAGCCGCTTAGCCCCTTGCCAACAAGAGAATCGATTCTGTTGTTTAATGCTTTCCAGTGTTGGGGGTTGCCCCCCCCCCTCCCCCATTATCACGGATAAACATATACAGTACAGTAATTATTTTTTTACTGGCTTCGTAATTCAATGTTAATGTGTTTCCTTCTTTCTCCTACAAGATACGCAATGGTGATCTTCCAGCTGCCCACCAACACCGAGGGCACGATCCCACGGCTCTGGGAGACAAAGTACAAGATGAACAAGTTCAAGTCGTCTGCTGAAGCCGCCATTGTTAATGGCGTTCGCTGGCTTACCTATTGTTTGCTTCCGGTTTCATTCTTTCAAGGGCTTTGGCGGGAGGTAATTATGTCGACTTGTTCTTGATGATTGTGTTTGATTGATCCTTATTACTTCCCCCTGGCGTGACCTGACATGGCCCGTTTTTCAATTTTAACCTGACCCACTTACTTGTGCATATAGATTTAAGAAATGACGCACTTTTGTAGAACAGGCATTTTCCACGAACGGTGCCGCACTAGACGCGTCAAACGGTTTTCAATGGCGCGCCAATTGTGACGTAACAATTTTTCTCTCATACCAGGGGCGTGCATTTTGGAAAAGGAGAAGGGGGTCTGACTTTTGTGACAATTAGTGACGATGCCGGGAGGGGGAAGGCGTTAAAATTGATGTTTTAAGTTACTGGTTTTCCTGGTTTGTCCAGGCAAGCCATTCCATGTCCAAATGCCACTCGGAAAGAAAGAGTACTCATATGCTTTTGTTCTCGCATATATCTGAACATCACGATATATAAACCGGTTGTAAAATATCTGTCATAAATGATAAAGCAGTAGTAGTTCCACTGATAATATATCAAAGTTAGAAGTAAAGTTTGCTGGCGGAATCATATTTTTGACATTTTTTAGAAAGTGATCTAAACCGAACTGATTTTATTAGCCATGTTTTTTGCCGGGCTTATACATCTTATCTAAAGCAGTTTTTTTTTTTTAGGTGGCAAAGATGTATTGTTATTTTGATTTTATTTGATGTTATGAGCGCGCTGGGCATGCTTGCATTAGCATGGAGTGAAGCGCTATATAAATGACCAATTAATTAATTAATTTTGAAAATGAATACGATATTGTTACAACATAGATTACGTTGTTTTTGTACCGCTCGGGTTAAATTTTGAATTTCTGGTTCTCTACAATATTATACTCTAAAAGTAATTTGGTTGGCACTAAAGTTAATTTTCGTCAAGAGATGTTGCCCATATTGACAAGCGCGCGCAACAAGGTTCCCCACTACTGGCCTAAGTTCTACGAAGACCTTATTACGGCCGTGTCAGTGTAGCGCTTACAATAAATATACTTTATTGGTTCAGGGCTTGTCTAGTTGTTCTGGAAGCAGATTTTTTTGGAGTATATGACCGATCCATACAGTGGCGTAGCTAGGGTAATCTGCGCCCGGGGACATGACACAAAGTCTTCGCCCCTTATCGGACCGACAAAATTTTACGGTTTATAATATGGTTCATTTTCGAAGCATCTGGTATTTTAATGAAATATAATACAGACTTTTAAGTATATATACGATTGTAAACATTTTATTGGGAAAAAAAATATATTCTACTAATTATACATGACTGGAATAGACATAACCTACAACAAATTGATCCTCCTTGATTTGACTGTCGCAAACTCGTCAATAACGTTGTCAAAATTAATATTCTCAAGTGTTTCTCTTTCGATGCTAAGGAGTGCAAGATCACTCAGACCAGGGGTCGGCAACCTTTTGCTAATTGTGTGCCAAACTAAGATTTCTAAACCGTTCAGCGTGCCAACAGCCTAAAAATCAACCTGCTTTATTAAACTTTTTTTTATTTTGTTTTAATAAGACAATTTAACTCCATAGCAAGACCAAGGCCAAAAGCAAAGGAAATTTATGAAAAAGAAAACGGTAAAGCGTTAACAATATCAATAATTAACGCGTTTGTGATTATCAACCTTTTTATTTGCATTTATATCAACAAATATAATATTACCAAAACTTTCACATTTTTGGTAATGATTTTTTAAACATTATCATTTGGTTGTCCAGATAAGGATCTAGCATAGGGATGTTAAACGAAAACCGGAATACCGGATTCCGGTTTTGAAACCAAAAACCGGTTTTGATTTTCAAAACCGGATTTCGGTTTGTTGATTGAAAATTGGAAGGTAATCATTACTTTAAGTAGAAGACCTTTTTTTTTTGGGTTCTAATGGAAATATTTTTAATGAATATTGTTGGATTCGCACAAAACAATTCCTGAAATGCCTTGCTAACACTATTTAGGCCTAGTCTTAGATATTGTGTTTCTTGTGTTTCCAAATACTAACTAGTCTATGGCTTACGATAAAAACATCAAACCAATTGTTAAGTTACAGTTACAATTAACATAAATCTTTTTACTTGTCGGCTCCTCTTTGATGTACGCAATGGAGAGACGCAAACTAGCCCTTCCCTGTGACCCTGAACAATTCGGCTAGACACCGCGTCTGTGCTTTATGATTAACGGCACTATTAAATACACATTCTTTTGATTTGTGCTACGCGAAACCTTTCAATACGTAGGACGCAATAATCATCTTTATATAAGGAGCGTCTGTAATGTATAAGATAAATACTTTATTTAACAAGTTACCATAAAAATATAAATTATATGCCTCTTCAAATACTTCTTAATATTATGGTCAACGATAATCGGTAATTTGATTATCACTTTTGAAAAATGAAAGCTGTTATCGGTTTTAATCAATAAGCCCAGATTTTTTTCTTTTTTTGAAAGAATTTTATGGTAAAGTGTACAAAATCATCTTGTATTCACACAAATCAACCCCTTGAATGCCCTGCAAACACTAATTAACTTTGAAGTATTTTTAAATTTAGCTACAAAACTACGCCCATTTAGCTTTTCCGGCCTGTGACTTGTGACATTGCGCGGGGGGGGGGGGGTAGAACTGAAATCCGGTTTTAAACCAGTTTTTTAGAATCGAAAACCGGTTTTGGAAAAAAAACAACGGTTTTAACATCCCTAATCTAGCAACAGCAACTGATAATATTGATGATAGTTTATTCTCAGTTTAACTGAGATTGTTTTTTAATTTGCTCAATACTTAAGAATCAGGAAACTGGATAATACACTGGAGCGAGATTCATATGTAGTAATCATACAAACTGGATTAATGTAATGTTTAAAAAATGTGCATGCAATGTTTTAGTTATATAGATCTAATATTTATATAATTTTCAACTACATTTTACAGTTTGGTCGTTATTACGTTATAAGTTGTAGTCTTTTATAAATGAAAAATAAGAAACACAATATTAGGAATAATAGCATAAATAAAACGGGCTAATTATCTCCCTTTAATTCAAATAGAGTTTCTAATTTTGATTCAATATTGATGCCAAACAAGTTATGTTTTGTAATATAACAAATATTACTGACTAATTATTATTTCTTTTGATAATTCCAGCATTATGGTATTCATTACAATATTTAATTTCATTATTAGAGGTATACAATTGATTTACGTTAAACAGTTGTTAATAAACATTTCCTGCATTAATTGTTTGTCCATTTAACCCACTTGATTGAACCCGTCCTTGTAAATGCGTTTAACTAACTGAAATGTGTCGCTCTGTCATTCAGAAACATCGTCTTCAACAGTCAGTTTTCCTCATTAAGAACTGAAAAATTTTTGTTTTTATATCAATAAAAAAAACATCTTTTTTCATCAATAAAAAAAACACCTCTTGGAAGTCTGTCGCGGGCCATTGAGAATCGCTCTTCGTGCCAAGTTTGGCACACGTGTCCTAGGTTGCCGACCCCTGACTCAGACGATATTGTTCCATTGAATTAAATAAGACAAAATAAGCTTCAGTTTGCTGAAGGACCGCTCACAGCTTGCAATTGAAACAGCAATCGTTAGAAGTATTTGCAGTGAAATGCATAGAATCGGAAATACGTCATCTCCATATGAAACAACAAAACCAAGAAGATCCAAAGGAGTTTCCGGTAGATCTTCAGTCCGGGCACTGAGCAGCAATTTGCAATCTCCGACGAAGTGTAAATACATTTGTCTCAGCGAGAAGAGTTTTGACTTGTAGTAAAAGTCTAAATTTGGTGTTTAGCTTTTTTAGACGTAAAAACCGTATTGATATCTCCTGAGTCTATCAATTACGCTGTTCATAACACGTGCAATTTCTTCTTCTGCAGAAAGTCCTGCATCTCTTGCTAATTCTCCAGGCATCCTCCTTTGTCGTCTAATCCTTCTGTCAACCTCGATTCCCCAAGTTGTGCATCTTGTTTTTCCATTGTCTACCGCAACCTGGCTCAAATTATCACGAATGTTGACAAGTTCTTGCTCCAGCGATTCACGATCAGATGCTTGCTGCTTCCTTGAAACTCATAGTAGGATCCTTCAACCGTTTCTGGACACGATCAATTTTCCCAAGTATAATGTTTCAGAAATGTAACAAAACTAGGAAGTTAAAGTTGTATATATCAGCCAGCAAAGTTTCTGCATCACTTCTGGTGTCAGGCGTCATAGTTGCATCTTCTGATAATTTTTTCAACAGCCCTATTAGTTCATCTAGTCCTTCATAAATAGCTTTAAAAGCTTCTGATCTTGCTCAATGGGGGCGCCAAAATCATGCTTGCCAACTGGTTTGTAATGAAGATATTTGTGGAGCTCCATTACATTAGTTTACATCAAAATAAAATTAAATAATTCGTTTGAATACTCATATGTCCCCCCTTCCCCTCCCTAGCTACGCCACTGCATCCATTGCCATTGTCTCTGGTGGATTTCTTGTTCCACCGGCTTCTGTCAGGCCAGAGAATCCCAAAAATCATTCTTAGATAATACTTGATACAGGACTGGATTCTCTTCATGTTCACAGCCGTGTCAGTAAATACATACACCTTCTTGGACACCATCTGAGTATTTAGACCTTCACGTGAATGAGCCGAACTATTATTGTCTAAGTCCTTGCTGATCTCTGACCATACTTAATAGAGAGAAAAAAAACCACTACTTTTTGCTAGGCTAAATAGCTTTTTATGCTTTTCGTCATATTCATATTTAGATTCCCAATGAAACCAATAAGCGTTCGTTTAACAGGTGAAGCGACTTAACGTACATCATATCAAGTCTCGCAGCTGTTTCTTTTATCCAGATTATCAGTCATCTTTTCATTATTAATAATGCTTTCACATTTCAAATATTTCTTCGTTTCTGTTGTTTTTTTTTAAATCTAAATTTACTGATCCAAAAGATTAATAAAAGAAAATAGCTTTAAAAGGGGAAATAACTTAGAAAATAAATAAATAAAACGCGTGAGTGTAAAATTAGTAGAATAAGTCATTCAAAGAGAAGGGGAGAGAAGCTAACCCAATGACCCTTGTCATTCCAGTCCTAATATGCCTACTAATAATAGTAGGCCTAACTAATGTTTTAAAACTGGGTCCTTGGCTACACCCCATTTAAATCCATAATCGCTATTCGACCACTTGATGAAAACATTTTTTTTTATTATTGATAAATAGTCAGTAAGGTAACTAGAGTTGAAGGGGTTACCTTAAGGGAGACTAAACTGAAATCGAGTTGGCTTTACCCATAAGAGATGACCTTAAAAGGTCAGGACCGAGGTTTATCAAAATTTTAATCCCACTTCTTGAAAAAGCAATTTGTTGCAAGTAATCCTAGTAATCTGCAATATTTTTTTTTATAGAAAAAGGCCTATCAGATTCTTGTGTTTATGATTGCCATTTTGCTAACTATTATACTCTTACGCTAGACTAATCACTGGTAAGAAATAACTATTGTAGTTGTATAAGAGCAATGTATATAGCACATCTCTTCTTGCTATTGCATCCAGCATACTAAGTGCGCTCTACTGCAGTTGCAGATATTGGGGTGGGGAAGGCAAGAAGTTCGAATCTATAGTTTTGGTGCCACATATTTATTCAATGGAACGCACTCCTAAGGATTTCTTTCTCTTTTTTGCCAGGCAATACTGGGAGTGGGTAAAACTTTTAATGACGAGCACAGTCTGATAAATTACACGTTTATTTGGAAAAAAAACACCCAAATCTATAGTTTTTAAATCTTATTTGATTATTTCTTCCTGCCATCTAGATATACAGCAAATGTACGCTCGTGGTAGCCAATCTGGCCGGCCCCACATCCGTTCTCAAGCTGGACTCCCGGGAAGTGAAGTGCATGATGTACTGGATGCCGCCGCTGGACAAGGTTCCACTGACCGTGTCTTTCATAACATACGCTGATCAGATGAGAATGGCAGTCATCGCCGACAGATCAGTTATTCCCAACCCTGATCTTCTCACCAGAGACTTCAATTTTAAGGTTGGCATATTTTAATTTCATTTTTTTTTATTTCGTTCTCTGAAATGTAAATTAAAATCATACTTTGATACCTAACAAAATTAAAATAATATTTACAAATTGATAATAAGTAGGATTAGTTTCCCTTTATGTAAAGCTATATATTGTATATATATATATATATATATATATATATATATAAATATCATCATCATTGGCTCCATAGTCTCGAAAGACGATTAGATTTGCGCGTCTGTGATTTGGCCAGCCCTGCAAAATTGACTGTGCCTGTGGAGACCTATCCTTGAGAGACAGGCTCTATCGCATCTCTGGCACTTGAAAGCTGGACCGTTGGAGATTGTTAGGGGCAGCCTACTTTTCTTCGCTGCTCGTTTAGCCTCCGCCATAAGGCGAAGTTTGCCCTCTGCCGCATTTATACCGGTGTGTAAGGTGCCTCTCCAACTATTTCTGTGCTGAGCAAGGTTCTCCCAGTTGCCGACCTCTACATCTATAGCCTTTAGATCACGTTTGCAGACGTCGAACCTGAGTTGGGGGCGGCCGGTAGCTCTCTTGCCTTCCGCGAGCTCAGCATATAGCAGGTCTTTTGGGATTCGCCCATCCTCCATCCTGGAAACATGGCCAAGCCACCGAAGACGTCGTTGGCGAAGGAGAGTGATCATGCTCGGCATGTTAGCCCGTTGCAAGACCTCGTTGTTTGTTATGCGGTCCTTCCAAGATATCCCAAGTATGCGTCTGAGGCAGCGCATGTGGAAAGAAGAGAGTCTCTTTTCATGCGATGCGTACAGGGTCCAAGTTTCGCTGGCGTACAGGAGAGTGCTGATCACACATGCACGATAGACAGCTATTTATATATATATATAAACGAAACAAGATAATTATCAGATTTTTAATAAAGAAATCGCAAAATGTGTACAACTAAACACACTAATAATGTCTATTTTAATATTTATATTTTTTTTTTTTTATGATACTAACAAGTGGACAGCTTTGCATTTATGTTTCATGATTAAAGGGCATTCTCCAATAGTGCTTATGAATTATATACAATCTGGACCGGCGCTATGGCTATGGCTACTGGGCAAACTCAGGAAACATCAGTGCCCTAAGTTCTCCCAAGCTTTCCAGTAGGGGAGCGATAACATCCATTTTAAGCCTTAAGTTCGACAACTGTACATCTTTGCGTGTCATTAAATGTGACTCTCCTTCTGTGATATAAATTATATAATTTAAAAAAACAACCACAGCAGCAACTTATATTGTATTAGACCCCATTTAGAGGAACCTTGATAATACCCACAAACACTACCCCTTTAGCCGGTATGTTGAGCCGGCTCTGTCTATAATTATATTTCTTATATTATTATGTCAGAAAAGTTTTGTATGCTCCCTTTCATGGATATTTTATGATTATTTCCCCTTGTCTACAGCTTGAAACCCTGTCAAAACTTTTGGCACACAGGCGAATACCAGGAGAGAATTCTGCTGCAAACAGACATGAAAATATCCATCTGTTATCCAGCTTCACCTTGGATGACTTGACAGCTGAGCAAGTAAGCATAAACTGCTGAATGTTTTTTTCTCTTTTAAATCCAGGTTTTCTCAGGTGTATCTCAAAATATCGAGCTATTATTAAAGTCTGAAGCAAAAAAATATTTTTTTTAAATATTATGCACACATGAAGGAAATTGTGTACAATAGTTGCATAAAGCTTGATATACCTAGCATTAAGTTTTTGATTTTTCTGGTAAAGAATATTTGAAAAAAAATATGAAATATTTCCCTAAAAATTAAATGGCTCTATTTGTTGTCTGACAAATTCTCGGTGCTTGCATTTATGTCCTTTGTGCACAAACATTTGAAAGCTATTATGAAAGCTATTAGGTAGATCAGAGACTAATAATATGATAACATTGCCCTTATACAGTAATTCTACATAACTAGAAGCTAATATTAGTGAATTTTGACTGTTAATTTAGATTCAGCTAGAAATGTCACTAGTCCAGCAAGAGTTGCATGAAATGAAGCTTCAGCTTGAGGCTGGTCCCAGCAACCAGATAAGTCGCAATGACACACAACTCATGACACGAATTGAAGCTTTGAAGGAGAGATCAAGAGAGCTGATGATGTATCTGAGGAAGAGAAAAGCAGAAGTAACAGAGGGAGGTCTTATCTTTTCAGATGAGGTAGGCCTACATTAAGAAACAATAATTAAAGAATTTTATAAAGTTAAATTGAACCAAATGAAATAGAAAAATATATGTAATGCCTTTTTTATTCCATTATAAAAATGTATAGGCTTACTTTTAAAATGTTTAAAATAAAAAATATCAACATTATTACAATTTTATTTTACCTATTTTATACATTCCACATGGTGTTTATTACCTTAAAAGTTTACAGACGTTCCTTCTAGATAGAAGATTATTACGTCCACTAGGCCCAAAACTCCTGCAGGGCGACAGGGATCCGTCGGTGGCAGGGATAGAACCCGCAACCTGTCCGTTGGTTTTTGGTTGACAGTCCGGTGAACTAACCGCTGGACCAGCTGTAATATAACATTAAGTGTTATATAGGCCTAGAAAGCTTAGCAATTTGCTAATACATAAAAGGCATTCAACATGTTATGAAAGTTCACTGATTTGAGTGGACATTTAAAATTAGAAGATTTCGTTTCTAATAAAATGTTCAGCTCCCATTAATGGTCTTTGACAATAATAGTATCTTACATTTCTGTTCTTTTATTTAAAACAGATCATGAATCTCTTATCTTATACATTACAGACGCTCTTTCCTATAAAGAACATTATTGCGTCCTACGCTCATCCATGGTCCGAGTCTAGTCTTGCATCTTTATTAATGTTTTAAATGATGTTAAGTTACTGGTTTTCCTGATTTGCTCAGTCAACCCATTCCATGCCCGAATGCCACTCGGGAAGAAAGAGAACTTATATGCATTTGTTCTCGCATAAGAGATAAGAAAAGTGTTTTTGTCTTTATATTTATCTGAGCCTTGCAACAGGTTGTTATTATTTATTTAAAGAACTACTATTTTCTTAAGCCTTTATTTATGACTTTAGATCTAGCGAGAGAGCTTCTTCTTCTAAACAATTTTCCCCTTTTAAATAGTTTTCTGCATATTCGAACGAGATAAGAGCCACTTAAATAAATCAATTTTATGTTTAACTACATTCTTGTCTATTTCTTAGGATGACACAGAATCAGAACCAGGAGGGCCTGAAAGACATCAAAAACCTTTCAGAAGGAGAACACAGTCCATGTCCAGTAAAATGTCCATCACATCAGTATCCTCAACACATAGACCATTGTCTACTTCATCTACATCCAATCTTCCATCTCCTGTTCATGCAACTCTACCATCATGGCCAGAGGGAGATTTAGGGGTAAGATTTCATGTTTTTTTATTTCATTTTATAATAATTAGATTTGTTCCTTTATTAAATCAGACTGCATTCTAGATCTGTTTGATTCAAATCAGACTATTTCTAATTGTTTTTCTCAAATCTTGGCAGAAGTAATCAATTTGATTTGGTTTTTAGAAAATTTTCCTTTGACTTCTTTAGGATGGCTCATGAAGTTGTTGTTTTTAAAGTAGCCTACACTTATAAGTGTAAACTTGAGGCTTCAAAGAATCTACTCGTACACATTTATTTACACATTATCATACATATTTGTCTGTGCATTCAATCATAGCACACAGTAGTCTAAATATTAAATGTCAAAGTCCGTATCCTTTATTGTAAATAACATCTTAACATCTAAATTGATCTAATAAAGTCATTGATTTAATTTTATTTAAAACTGGTGTTAAATCGACTGAATAATCAAACTTCATTTCAAAATATGGTTTCATGTCAATTGTTAATTATTTTATTTTTTAATTTAACTTATTTAATGTTTTAAAGATTTAAAGATTTTACTATAACTATTTTACAAGCTTCCAAGGTTTAAAATAATGATCGACAATACACATTCTGGTTATGAATTACTATCAAACAGTGCTTTTTTTGTAAAAAAATAGGTACCGGTACTCACTGATGGATTGCCTAACTTTTAAAGCAGTGTCGCATTTTATATTTTAATTCTTATTGCGCGCAATTTTTAAATAATTCAATTTTAACAAATTAATAATATAATAAATTAATAATAAAAGTTAAAATACAAGAAAAGTTATAATTTTTTCCCCACATTGAAAAAGGTGCCGGTACGCCGTACCGCTGCGTACCGTCACAAAAAAAAGCACTGCTATCAAGTCAGCTAACTTGTAAAAATAAATTAAAGTTGCACCTCTGTTTAATTTAATTAACATCATTAAAAGAAATTGATTCCCAATTCTTTATGAAATACCTTTGTTTTCTTTCTTTGTTGTATGCAGGATGATATTGAGATTGGCATAAGAAGCAAGCATATGTATGTGCAGGCTCAGAGGGCAGCTGGAAAGATAGGTAAAGATCTGAACAGCCCTGTTTACAACTACTCAGATATCAAAGGTCGCTATCACACTGTCTTGTCCTGACCAGAGCTTCAGTGTATGTAAAAAAAAAAAGTGACATTTGCCATTAAAACATGGCATCAGTATAAACATATGATCATCACCACTTCAAAGGAATCCTGAACAATGTATATGAAAGAAGAAGCAGTTTCTTGGCACAGGTTATGTTAAGCTTAAGAGCACTCTAGAAAGTCTGTTTATTTTAGAATATTTTTTTTTAAAAGATCACACTTTCTGTACTTAAAAATGTGAACCATCTATGTGATCACAATAATAATTCTTTAATCTTTGCCTTTATGCTAATGAAATCATTGTTTCATCTATGCCTTTATGCTAATGAAATCATTGTTTCATCTATGCTTTTTTATATTAATGAAATTGTAGGCCTAATCATTTCATAATTTTTTTCTTCTTAGACTGTTATAAAACTTTAAAAAAAAACTATGTCATATTTTGTTCTTAATCCTTACTCTAGTCAATTTAAACCTATTTTCTTGAAGGTACCCATATTCTGTTTTTTATGTTTATACTTTTTATTTCTAATTCTTAATAAATTATATCTAACTTTATTGATGTTTATCAACATAACATTTTATATAAATTAAATTGAAATTATAGTTTGTTGATATTTAAGAAACTATTTGATAACATATGTGCAGATTGTAACTAATTAAGTAAAGGGTTTATTATTTGATACTTTTTGTTTGCAATAAACTAGCTTTATAAGACAAATTAAAAAGAAAAAAACAAGTAAATTCATATTATAGTTGGTCTTAACCATTACAGTCCCGGGCGCGTATATAGCGGAACTGAAGGCAGCATAGATAGAAGTAGGTCGGTACGGGAAGGGTTAATTTTTATTAGCCAAGAATATTCTGTGATTATAAAATAGTCCAAGGCCTATGTCAATATTGTACAATGTTAAATACTGTCAACTTTTCTTCTGCAATGTTTAACTCAGAACTTTGCAGCCTTTTGACTGTTAGTTCTGGCAATAACATAAGACTCTCCTTGGCAGTGTTCAGATAAAAACATTGTAAAATTGGTGATATAAGGGGAGGGGGAGAGGGACCTATCTGGTACTGCCCTTCCCCCCAAAAAATGACTTTATTAATGGCCTTATCAATTATGATTTTTCTATAACATAACTTATTTATAGCTATCTATTGAAGCAGCTATTACCTACTTTAGTATATGGCCGGCCCAGATCAAAAGTTGAATTCTGCTACTATTATAATCAGGATTAGATGTTAATGCTGTGCCATTCTTCTTTTGTGACCACTTATATAAAAACTTTTTTCTCCTTTTAAAACAATGTTACATATATGAATAGGCCTTTGATACTTTATTACAAAAGCCAAAAGAGTTGGGTTTGTGTGTGGAAGTGTGTGTGATCAAATTGTTTAGGCATGTGGACTATTGATTACTAGGCTATGGTAAAAGTTATCATTGCCAAAAGAAAATATATTTATTTGTTAATAAAATAATAATAATATGTATAACTTCAGTACAACTTTATTTAATTGAATTTAGTAATAATAGAGTAATGATATAGACAATGGCTGTCACATTTTGTGTTATATATATTTATCAATTTATTTATAGAACTGTGTTAAGCTGTGAACTGTAGATAGATAGTAACTTAAGATTTATCTTTGTATATAATGTGTGATTCCAATCATATTTTTTTAACCTTTTGTATTTATTTTTGACAACCAACATTTTTGACAAAGCTGTGTATTTCAATGACCTTTGCAAGAAAGTATTTTACTGACAAAAATTCTCTTTTTGTGTGCCATATGTTTAGATGTTTGAAAATCATTCATGTTGAGCTCGTGAATAAGTAAATGAATGTATGTATTATAAGCAAATGCTCATTTTGTGAACAAATTTACCTCATGTTAGCTTGACGTAGAGTTCATTTATAGATCAGGGTAATATTTAAACAGATTTAATTTGCACTGACAAAGGTATTGCTGCTGAATAGTCATAATATAGTTGCTACTCTTCCATTCGTTTGATTTCAAATGTCAGCAGATGAAAAATGTGTTATTTAAAATAAAAAATGTCCCAGTGTCTTCTGATAGTTTTGTCTTTTTACTATTGTTTTGGCAAATAACACCCACACATTGCATTTTGCCATTCATTTCTTGTCAGTTAGAGTAATTTATTTAAATTGATTATATTTAAAATTGGTTGCATCCTGGATTCCTTGTAAACACAACTGAAGCAGACACCAGCATGATGGCATAAAACTAGAAACAGCTTGAGAAACTAGCCCAAGATAAAATTGTCTGGAGAATTCTTTTTAGTGGTAAAAGCCCCAATTGAGCAAAGAAGCGATGGTAATGATGACATCACTTAAAAGTCTGTTATCATTAAGCCACATATTCAGCTTACTTATAGAGTTATCTTGGGATAAAACAAAAACTCGTTGGATAAGTTTACATTAACCAGTTGAAATTCATCATCCCTTTTTAAAATTGAATAAACAACAAGATTATGTGCAGTAGTCAATTAAACTCATCAACATAAATTAATTTGCTAGTATTTATTGTGAATGTGAGTGAAGCATCAAAACTCAAATACTCTCATTATTAAATCATCAACTTATGATGTTAAAATGACCTGTATTTTTTTAACCCTGTTATTTTCACTATTTAGAAACTTGCCAGAAAGGATTTATGTATTGAGATATATTTAAAATAAAAACCTTAAATTATATTATGCTACAATGGATATTCTGTTTTAAATTTATTTCTTTGGTTTCTTGCCAACATAATTGTAAACATGATATTTGTGGAAGAGACATTTAAAACATGGGAAATATATCTGCTTAAAATAGATTCTGTGACTTGATTTTATCCAAATTGTGAACAATAAAATAATCACACAATTACTAATTTATATATATTCTTGGAGAGAGTGACTGCTGTTAAGATAATATATGTTTTAAATTCTTTAGAAGTAGAAGATAGTATTATTCTTTTTTTTAGGAGACAGATCAGTAAATTTTGAAATAAAATAATAAGATTTATTTTTTTCTGTCAGAATTTTTGTTGTAACATTTTACCATAAATTAATGTAAGATTCTATACTGTCATTTATTAAAGGCCATTATATTTTTGAAGGTTGTAACAGGCTCAACATTTATTAAGAAACTATGCAAAATGGGAATAGTCACAGCTTCTGAATGGCTTCTCATATTTTAACAGAAAGCATGCAAATGTTTGACATTTCAAGATGGATATATTTCTTTATCTTTAGTCTCATTAAAAAAAAATAAAGTATTAAAATCATACTAGAACTAGTTATAAATAACATAATATAAACATGTATGTCACACATTTTCAAAATACAATTCTATTGGCCAAGTTTGATTTTTTTCTTCTTGTTGATCATGTTTATAAACTAAATAGTTCATTAAAAAGTCTTACTATGGAATCTGTTGCAACAACTGTTGTATATGATATATGAAAAAACAACAACATTGTTTATTTCTATTTTTGTGAACAGAAGAACTGAATTTATTGTGTGAGAATGTACATCAAAACCTCCCTATTTTAAATTGCTTTTTGATTTCGTAGTTAGGTCTGCCTGTGTGTGGATGCTGTATACAAAAATTACTATGATAGAATAATTAAAACCATTGTGCTTATGAAACTTGTCTTATGTTGTATTTGAATTAACATCGAGAGGTGTGCATGCACAGTAAAGACAAGAGCTTGATTTTATCGGACTGATCTCCTATTAACACCTTTCTTTGGAGAATATCTGCCAGTCTAAATCTCGATGGCACCCTGAAAGACCATTAGACCAGAGGTCGGCAACCTAAGGGACGCGTGGCAAACGTGGCACGCAGAGCAATTTTCAATGGCACGAGTGAGACCTCCAAGAGGTGTTTTTTATTCATTAAAACAACATTTTCCGGTTCTAAATGAGGAAAAACTTACTATTGAAACCAGTTTTTCTGAATGACATAGCAACACATTTCAGTGAGTTGAGCTTGCATTTACAAGGACCACTAGATAAAATTTGCCTTGAAACTGGATATATATTGGCGTGAAATTATTTACGGACCTGTACATTTCTATATTAGGGCAAATATTAAGATAGATAGTTGGGCTTTTTCAGAAGTACATCGAAGCACTCAATGCAGAGTTTTTTAACCATTTTGTCATACCACGTTAAGCCTAATTGGTTTGATCTTACTATAACCATTCATGTAGATACTTTTTTGTTGAATTTTAAACATTTAAAAAATGGCCATCTCTTGCAGATCTCTTTCATTTCATGAGTACAAATGGCTCTTTAATATTGTTTTAAGTACCGGTAAACTGAAAGACGGAATTTATGTAATCAAGTCAAATTTCCATTTTTTTGGACCAATAAAGTAATCTTATCACTATTGAATCCAATGTGAAAACAGGTTTTTAATTAAAGGGAGATAATTAACCCATTTTATTTGCGCTAACATTTCTAAAATGTTTCTCTGATAAAAGCATAAATTATTTACAATTTATAATTTACAAATCATAAAACTGTAAAAAAATATTTGAAAATTGTATAACTATTACAAGACTAAAGAATTTATATGTATATTTTTATACATTAATACATTAACGACCCAGTTTGTTTGACTACTACGTATCAATTCAGTTCAACTATCATTCATCACCAATTGTCATAGACCATAACACATTAAAAGACATCTCAGTTAAAACTGAGATCAAAATGAAATTAATGTTCACAGGTTTTAGATCCTCATCTTGACAACCAAAGTACCGGTATAATGTTTCGACAATAATTACCCTAAATGTTGTTTATTAATAAAACATTGTGTTTGATGTCAGTGCAAATAAAAAGGATGATAATCACAAGTTAATTTCGTATTAAATATAAAACGCTTTAATGATTTTATCTATAAATCTACTTTGTTTGGCACACTATTAGCAAAAGGTTGGCGACCCCTGCTTTAGACTATACATTATTTACATTCTTTAATTATAATTCCTACCAATTACTACATAATAGGGATTTTTAAAGTATTTATTATAAAATACTCTTTTATTCTTTCCAAAGTAGAAGTAGATAATTAATTAAAATACTGGTGACAAAAGAACTTAAAGACAAAGGATATACATTATACAAAATTTTTAGAACATATGATAATATAAAGTGAATTACTCCAGTCTGATCGAATTGATACATAGGGCCAGTGAAGCAGATTTCACCAGTTTTTGTGGCCACATAATAGGGGATTGTGTGGCTAACACAATGCACAGCCGTCTTTACTTCAGAATTTCACCCCAACTAATGCAAGGTACCCTCCAGACCTGGGAACAAATCCTAGCCTTCAACCCAGGACCTTCAGTAAGCCAGCCAAATGTGCTGCCTACTTGACCATCATGCCCCGACTGATATGTATACATCATATAATATGGATATCATCACTTACTTTCCATTAGACTTATATTGATTTATTGATCCATTATCTTGGAAATATAAAAGTTCTATAAATATTAACACTATAGCTTAAATGCCATTTATATTGAACAAAATGAATAACAAATAAAAACAAGTTTGCATTCTTTTTTTTCTGTATCTCACTTTTAGTTAATTATATAGGCACAAAGTTGAACATTCATTTCACAGTTTATCAGTTCAAATGCAAAAAAATTCACAGAAATGACTACACTTCTAAATCACTAAATGCGTGTGTGTCAATCTTCATCATCCCCGGGCTTGTAGTCTGGGTCTTCTTCATCATCATCATCCACGTCTTCTTCTAAATCTAGATCTCCCAGATTATCAAATAAAGATTCGTCAACCTCCAATGTGTCTCCCTCTGTAATTTACAATGGAAAACAATAAAGAGTTATTTTTGTTTTCAAAATTATTATTTTTATGTTTACATTATCATTCAAATTCCAAAGGGCCCAAAATCAAGTAATGATACAGATGATTTATTGATTTGCCAACCACCATTAGTGATTGGCAGTTAGGGTTTTCCCAAATTTATAAAAAAGAAGGTCCATTGAGGACTGTTTTCACCAAAAAATTATCAGTATGATATATCAAAGGTCACCAGAACATGCATAATTTGTATATGTTTTACATTTTATTCAAGCAATGGATTATTTGTACTCGCTATACTATTTATACAATGATCCTTTATTACTATTGCACAAATGCAGTCATTAAATGTTTTGAAGTTTAAAAAAGTTTTTGGCCAGCCTAGATTTCCTATGGTTTACTTATAAGCTAAATTTTTGACATCCATTGTTCAATCTCAGATATGTTTTTTTCTAAAATATGCTCAGAGAGTAAGCAAATTCTAGAGTAAAAATTTTAAATGAATAAATAGGTGAAACTAAATAACGTTTTACCTGCTTGTAAAAATTTAACATCCGAATCATACAAAGATTGGTCAGCCATGAAAAGTTCTTTACCTAGGGATGCAGTAAAAAACAATATACACAGTGATAATAGTATATTAATATATACAGTGATAATAGTATATTAATATAACATGAAAGCAGAGATTAGTCCATAGCTCAGTTCACACGTTTCTACTGCTGAATTTAAAAGTCTCTTTTACCAAATGAGTCTTTAGACTGCTTAGTTCAGAGTGTAACGCAAGAAGGGGCAGATCAAGTCATCTTAGCTCCAAGACCCTGTCCAGGTATTTCATTAGGCAAATACACTACACCTCCCCCCCCCCTTGCAGAATTTCCCCAGATCATTAATGGGTCTGCATTATCTTGTATACCTGCACTTTCACCCATTATTACAAATACCATACTATGGGCCAGACTGCTATTGTTGTAGTGAGCCTATTCCTTCCTACTGTTAGGCATTATACCAGTGTATGCTTAATGGGAGCATGCAATTAAGCACATAAGTAGTTTACAGATTGGCCAACTTTGAGGCCTATGGGTATGCCAGTGGTTTCACACTAGGCTTGCTTTGAGGTCCATGGGTGCAGAAATGATTTACACACATGGATACAGATGCCTTGATTTATTTTTCAACTATACAAAGGGCCTGAACTCCCAACCCAAATACAAGGCCTGTGTAGTCAGGTTTAAAATCTGAAACATTTAGATCATCAGTAACTTCCCTTGACCATCCTATCAGCTAAAAGAAGATACTGACATTCAAAATTGTCCAACATTCCTTGTTAAACCAAAGATTATTATTTTGAAGAATATAAATAATGCATGAGCTCACCTGAAGGCTTTTTAACTGAACCGTCTGAGAAACCTCTTAATCTTCGCATTTCTGCTCTTTCGGCATCAAATTTTAATTTCCACGCCATAAAAGACTCAACTGTCACTCTTGTGCCTTCAAAACGTTTCTGCAAGAAAGACAAAAAAAATAGGAATAGAAAATACTACAACCATTTTGTTAAATTAAGGAACTGTTCAATTTGATTAGCATAAATAAAGTACAGTGAAGTAATAACTCTTAAGGGATTTGTTTGTACTTCCTCTAACTTTTTAAAGATAAAGTCAGGCTATTTTAGTTATATTGTGACATTTCTTGAAAATCCTGAGACAAATATTTGGACCAACAAAGGTTAAAAACAGAACATGCACAACAACCAAGAGGTACCAAGATGCCACAACTCACCCTTTCAGCTTCCTCATCCGCCTTTTTCTTTCTTTCAATAGCTTCTTCTTCATCTTTAGCTGCCTGTTCCATCATATCTGTTAACCTCTCTTGCACAGATGATATAATTGTAAATATCATTGCCATGCCAAGATTTTCCTGGGCCTGTTTTTTGTATTTTTAGAATAAAAAAATAAAACAATAATAAATTACTAAGCAAACTTTCTCAAGAAGTGACTAGATGGAATTAAATTATTGGCAAAAAGGAACAATTGTATACTAAACAATTTTATTTTAAAATTATTTTGCTAAACATGTCCAATTTTTGGTGGCTGAGATAAAATACACCCTCCCTCAAAGAATTACAAACAAACCATTGGGAGAATTTATTTTCCTCACTAACCACGATATAAATATTAAAAATAGAGACCTTGGTGCTTACTAGAATCCTGAGACTATGGGAACAGAATGCTAATAAATAGTCCTCATACATATATATAATTGGGCTTTTTAATAGATAAAGAAAAACTAAGTTAAACACATGATAAAATGTAAGAATAAAATATATGAGATTATGAAACATAGCACTTACAAAAGATAGTGTTCATTATTATTTTATTTACCATCAATATCTCAATGTTATTTACTTTGGTTTTCAAAACAATTTCAGTTTGTTCTCAGAAATAAAGCCGGCTGGTCCAGCGATTAGTTCACCGGACTGTCAACCAAAAACCAACTGACAGGTCGCGGGTTCTATCCCTGCCACCGACGGATCCCTGTCGCTCTGCAGGAGTTTTGGGCCTAGTGGACGTAATAATCTTGTATCTAGAAGGAACGTCTGTAAACTTATAAGATATAAGATTTTTAAAAAAATGTAACCTGATCTTTCATAAACTCCATTAAAGAGTCCTGTTGGGCATCATCCATATTTTCTACTGATTCAAAAAGCATATCTGGCGCTGAGTCTGGATAGTTTTTAGTATATGTGAATTGAATAACTGCAGACACTGAGAACAGAAAAATGACATACAAGATAATGTAATTAATGTAATTATAATCAGTGAGAAAATATCTTCTTTGATTAAGGCAACTTAAAGTTTCTTTACTTCCAAATATTCAGCAGTCTACAAGAATATTGTGGGGGCACAGGATTACTACTTGTAAGAGTATCAACCCTAAAATTGCTTTAGAAGATTTAAGAACTTTAAAAATGTCACAGTAAAAGTGCTGAGTCTAACAATATTCAATAGTTCATCATAACTTGGCTGAGCTCTGTTTCACTTTTAAAAATTTATTTGAGTTTAATTATGGCATGTGTATCATGATGATGATGATGATGATGTGTATTTAATCAATCTTTCATAGAAACTATCATATGTTCAAAGCCACCATTGTAATAAAATAGGTATTTTATTGCATTATTAGGTGTTTTTTTTATAGATATACTAGCTACATTGCCCGGCATTGCTCGGGTAAAAAAAAACAGGACTGTATAATGTGCAGATAAAAAATTTATAAACTACACTTAAAAGAAAGCTATAAATCTTATTTTTAATTATTAATTTTTTATTGAAGACTTTTAGGAAAGGTCTATTTTTTTACCCCATTACAATATTTATTTTAAATTAAAGTATTTTTTTTTTTTTTAATCTAAATTGCCTGCAAATTTACAATGTCTTTTGTTTTTTAAAGTTTGAAAAAAAAATTGTCGAAAAAAAAAAAGGTATAGACTAACTGGAGAATCAAAACCGGGTCGCCCGTATAGCAGTCCGCTACGTTTACCTCTGAGCTATCGAAGACACAAGCTCATGTGATTTCCAATTGACCAAAGGGGATCCGAATGCGGACAAACAGTCTTATTTTATATATATAGATATAAAACTATTAACAATTAATAAAATATATATATCAATTGAAATTGTTTTATTGAATATATATTTAGGTTGTGAATTAGCTAACTTAGGCCATTTATGATTTTTAAATCTTTCAATGCAGTATTTTATGAAATATATGAATATATGTGCTCTGGGTCATTTCCCAAAAGCCTGTATCATTGAGAGTGTATCTATACAATTGTACTATTTTAAAAATCTATCAAAACCAATATTTTTTACAGTGGTCATTCTTAAATGTATATAAGAATAATGGGAAAAAGGTGCAAAAAAGATTTTTTTTTATGTTCTTCTCGACACTCCAGCATTTAGGGGGATTATAAATACATTCTGAACAATTGTATTTTAATGTCACACTTTGACAATGAACCATGTACTTTTTGTATGTTTATGTAGACTAAAATGTAATTTTAACTAGGATCTAGTGAAGTCACACACAAGGATACATGTGATATTGCCTGGCCAGCCAGCGGACTGGGTAAACTGAGCAACAGTCTGGCTTAAAGTGGCAACTCCTTGTCCAGCGCTTGAGTGAGATGTAATGTTAGTGTTCTAATTTAAAAGCCTTTTTATTGTCGAGTATCTTACTTGTGTGTTCTAAGATAATACTACAATACATACTTGCATGATCTGGAAATTTGTCTGGGTCTTGTGATCCTACTTGAATCTTGAATGAATGATATGGCTCTTCCTCTAGTACTAGTAGAAGAACAAATGCACTGTGCCTATTATTTTATATTTCACATTATAGAATAGTATATATAGAACCAAAAAATATTGAATATCCTGTGTGTAAAAAGACAAGAATTTATACAGTGTGTCTCCGTGTCCAGCAACCAGAATATTAATATATACGTCCAGTAACCAAGTCATGTGACTGTCCTAACAAAGCCATGTCACGTGACCACCAACTATTGATAGGAAAGATGACGTTGGAGATATGTGCGGGCAATATGAGATCAATTCATTAAAAAAGATTATTCAGAGACTATTATATGAATAAAATCCTACATTTAATCATTTAATTAACAAAATGAAATAACTTATTTAATACCGTATGAAGCTTTTAAAGGAACCATTAAAAACAAAGTTTTGACATAATAAAACTCTCCATATTGCCATATTTGTTTGATACTGGAAAACTGGTAATGACAACAGCCCTAGTCTAGCTCAATGGATCATACCAAAATAACTATGTTTTTCTTCAATATGCATACGTCTACATTAGGATTTATTAATAAAAATAAAACTATGTGGCTGTAAATTACTTATTGTAATTTATTATTGTACCATAAAGTCTTAGTACTTTACTTTACTTTGGCCTACACTGTATTGAAACTTAATCAACAATATAATATTTATAATATTTACAGAACATCCACAAAAGGCCTACTTAATTAAATGCCCTTTTTTTTTTTAAAGCTATGTAGATTTTAGCAGGGATGCCAGCAGGCCTAGACAAAAAAGCCTGAAAATTTTTTTCTCTCCAAAAACTAATATGCAAGCTTGAACGCGCGATAATATATGCATAGTGACTGAAACCATAAACATTATTTTTAATTTAGCATAACTAATTATGTAATGCAAATAGTGGTGTACTTACAAACTTTACATAAGCAGCATGTGTAAAAGAAGGGGAGGAACAGCTAATTGTTTGTTTAAAAAGCCTGAAATCTGGCTTTAGCCGGAAAACTGGCATCCCTGTTTTAAGTTTAGGTTATTCTAAAAGCGAAAGCTTTAGTTGGGTGTTGTTATATGTAATACACTAATACATGATAGACCTAGATCAGCCGGAATAATATCTCCAGCACTTGTCGTGCATTAGTCATGTGACATGCCTTCCGGAAAAATATCCCCTTACCTAGCCTATTTGTCCAGTCGCCATACGCATAGACAGTAGACACTGCCTAATTTATATTATAATATTACTAGTGAATGCTCAAAACAGAACTACAAGAATATCACCAATAGTTAAATCACTAAACCTAGAAACACTAGGTCACTAGAGTAGGGTAGGCCTATCACTAGAGTAGAGTCACTAGAGGAAAAAAGGACATGCAAAGTAGTAGCCTAATAATTTCAATATATATATATAGCCTACTTATATAGGCCTACTTTAAATTCCAACTTAGAAATAGGCATGATGACCTGATAACAACCTAGTCCTAGGTACACCTAGTAACCTAATAGTAGTAGGCTCTGATGGCCATAATTTTATAATAAGTAGCTTTTATTTATAAATTATAAATTAGTAAAAAATAGGCCTTTATCTAAGTTAAGTCTTAACTCTTAACTTCTTTAGAACTTAATGTTAAGTTTAAGAGTTAAGGATAGGATAAAGACACTTTTCTTATTCCATATTCATATAGGATAAGCCTAGATCGGAATTATAGGGTAGGCCTAATACTAATAGGCCTAGTTAGTAATAGCCAGTAAAAGGAATAAATAGGCCTAGCCTAATTATGTAATGCTGATCATATCATTTATAACATACGCTGAAGCTGACAATGCTTTATCACAATCATACAATGTTACTCAATGACAATACAATGTATGAGTGTATGAAAGAACCAATCGTCTCCAATGTAGGCTATATAATTATAATAATATAAGCATTAAATTATAAGCCTTTGCCTATCCTATACGGCCTATACCTATACTGATACTCAATGGGGTATATTATATTATTATTAGGCTATATAATATATAGGCGTAGGCATATAACTTCATAAACTAAATTTTAGTCTAAAATCGTTTTTGAAAGTTTTTCCCACAACTGTGTCTGATGTGATAACAGTACAAACAACTTTAAATGTAAGTCAACAGGTCGCGGGTTCTATCCCTGCCACCGACGGACCCCTGTCGCCCTGCATGAGTTTTGGGCCTAGTGGACGTAATAATCTTCTACATAGAAGGAACGTCTGTAAGCTTATAACTTATAAGATTTAAAATAACACTGCAACAGACAACAGACTTACTTTCGATTTCATCTGGGTAAATAGATTGCAGTGCTTCAATCTCATTTTTTTGTTCCTCTTTGTAATCCGTCATTTTAAATATTTTTAAGTTCTTAAGAAATTAATATACAACAATATAAACCTCTACACATTGCAATATATATTTTCTTCAATTCATAGTTATGTTACTTAATGACTTTTTAATGTAAACTGTGGACAACATGCAATTGGAACCATATTGTTTCCGGCGAACGGGATCTGTTAAAAGCTCATTGATTGGCTCAATATTTTCAGCCAACCAATAAAAGAACGTTTGCTGTTTTCTAGTTTCGTTTTTGTTTACTTCCGCTACTACTTATTCATAACATTATCAAAGACGGTATCAAAAGTATATGAGTCCATTACTATCTAAAAATACAAATAAAAAGAAATGTCGAGGCAAGCCAACAGAGCTGGGGACCCTCGGAAAGTTGTAAGACATTTTGGTTCCACTTTATTCGTCGAATTGTTCTTATAGCATAAATTAATTGCTATTTTTTTGACACACCCCCTCAAACTCGACCAGGCCCAGGCGCCCAGGCCAGGTGCCGAGGCTCTATACTAGTCTATACTATAACTATAAACTCTATTTCAATGACTATGTCTTATGTCACCATGTCTATGTACCATTATAGAAGCCTATATATTACATAACGGTACTGTACAATATCAATATTTATTTACTATAAAAAGGTAATGCTACCGTTACTCTACACCATAGGTTCTCAACGGGGGCGATATCGCCCCCCGGGGGGCGGTGAGAAGCTTTAGGGGGGCGCTGACATTCCCGAGGGCGATTGGGGGGCGGTGAAGGGCAAGTGGGCGGTACAAACGTACCTGATATATTTTAACACCTCAGCTATTTGAATTGATTAGTTTTTGGAGGATGTAAACGCAAGTGCCGCTAAACTAAATATCTGATATCCCCCTATAGTATGCCTACATATTATTGTATTAATAAGAAATAGGAATTGCAGTGACTTTTCGATAAAGTAGGGGTCTGTATTTGGCAAATATAGTGTGCGGCCGCCTGGTCCTGTGGTTGATTCACCGGACTGTCAACCCTGCTGACCAATCACTGTCGCCCTAACATCTGCTAATATTAATGATATTTTGATCACACTTTAACGAGATGTCCTTTTTTTTTTTCTTTCAAAAATGTTTATTCATGAAAAATTGCATCTACATTGCCAAAATTATTATTTTACACAGAGAAAAAAAGGATAGGAGACATTTATCCATTTTTACAAATCCAAAGAGATAGAAGACAGCAGAGAATATTTAAATACTTAATTTACTTGTAGGCCTACAATCTCATATATTTTTACATGAAGAAAAGAGGATAGAAGAACCGTTCATACACATTTAAGGGGATAGAAGACAAAATGTTTTATGAGACAAAGAGTTTTCTAACTAACTTTAATTTTAAATTCATTCATTCTTTTTATTTGACATTCATGCTTAGCATCCATACATATTTAAATTAATTTAAACATATATTAAACGTAGACATCCATTATTAACTGTAAGATATTTTAAACAATATAATATGGAGAAAAATAAACCAAAGTTTGGTAGAAATTATGTCCATTTCGTTTCAATTGTTCTATCCATTTGGAGTATATAATATATTTTAATTTCAACCAACAAGCGCGGTCTTAAATGTATATATATATAAAAAAAAACAAAGAAAGGGTCACAGAAGACAAAGGAAAGTGAAACACCCATAGATGTCCTTAATATGTATTCAACTATATGAAAATTGAACAGCACTATTGTTGACGCAGTATAGATAGATAGTAATCATACAAACTGGTTAGTAATTGTAATGCTTGAAAATATACATATAAATTCTTTAGTCATATAATTTTATATAATTTTAAAATACTTTTTACAGTTTGATCATTTTAAAGTTATAAATTGTAAGCTATTTATTTTTTTATAAAAGACAAAAAAACACAGAAATATTAGCTCAAATAAAAAGGGCTAATTATCTCCCTTTAACAAAAAATGTTTCCACATTTGATTCAATAGTGATGCCGAACAAGTTCTGTTTTGTAATATAACAAATATTACTGATTATTAGACCGAAGGCTTTTGCAACCAAAATTGAAACAAAAATAGACAAATTGCTAGCAACACACCTGGCAAACGATTCGCATTGATTTATTTAAACCTTTTATTAAGGCAATTTTTTGATCTATTAATTCTTACAATATGTTTCCTTTTCAGTTTTTTTTAAAGATAATTAATCACACAAAAAGTCTAGAACGCCTAAAAAAATTGCGGATACTATAGTCCAGATGGGCGGAGTGGGCGCTAAAAGAAAGTTGAGGTGGGGGGCGGTGAGCGGAAAAATTTTTTAGAAGGGGGCGGTGAGCCGAAAAAGGTTGAGAACCTATGCTCTACATTCTACACTGACTAAAGTATAGTCTAGAGTCTAGAGTCTAGTGTAGGGCCTACAATTAAAACTAAATAGGCCTATAACATAACTATACAATAGAATAGACCATTTTCGCCATTGATTTTTTTCATTGATGAGTGGCATTGTCATTGAGTAGCCTAGACCCCTAGAGGCATTGCATTGATCTTGTTTTGGTGACATCCCCTTTACTAATTAAATAGGCCTATTTGGTGAAGAAGTATTTTTCTCTTTATTGTCTAGGTCATAGTCATTGTATCTTGATATAATTTATATATCACTTTTTATGACTTATAAAAGTTATATAAGTCTCCTTTTTGCCACATTTTAAGTTTTCAAGTTCTGTTAATAAAATGTTGTCAAATTTTCAATGTCCAACTTCAGGTAGGCCCTACTATTAATCATTTTTTTTTTTTTATTTTATAAATGCTGCTTATATAATTCATAAAATATTTATATATGTGTGATCCCCCAGCTTTCCCTTTTTACAACACATGTAAAAGAAATGTATATATAGGTTCAATGACCCACAAAAAAAAATGTTTTAAACATTCATTCTTTTTTTGTGGGTCATTTATATAGCATTTAAAAAAACAAACTTAACTCATTCTGTGCCGGGGTTTTTACCGCGTTTGTGCCAAGCCATTTTTTAGGCCGCCCTTATTTATTCATAAATTTCTAAAGGTATTTGTTTAGCAAGATACCTGTATTTCATATCAAATTAAAGGAAATTAAACAGGAAATAATAATAAAAAATGTTTAAAACAAAAGGAGCAAAAAAAATTGATCCTAACAAATTTTTATATGGTATGCTTAGCAGATATCCTATTTGACTTAAAACCACTAAAAGCATATCTATTCCTGATCAAAATACATTTTGAATTTTGAAAATATCCCATATTGTTACTGAGTTATAAGCATTCTTGCAATATTAGTAACAGCCGGCAAACGCAGATCCTTCACATTTATATATAGTTTACATAGGGCTAGGCCTAACCACGAATGTCAGATTCTTTAATTAGTAAATAAACCGAAAGTCCTCAAAACTAGATTTAAATGATTTATTGTTATTATCTGATGTATAGAAATTAATTATTAGCAATAAAAGTTATTTCACTATCAAATTTGACAAGTTCCTAGAAACATTTTGAGTAGGCGTGGCTATGCTTTGTTTACAAAAGTTTACACAGAAATTGATTAAAAATCGTCATTATTATTTAAAACCGACAGGAAACCAAGCAGAAAGGAAGCAGAAAGAGTTGTCATTCGTTTGATAATATAAAAAATAAAATTAATAGGTCATAGCAACAAAATAAGCTTTGAAAACCAAATCAACGATATATTGTGGATTGGCACGGAAGCGAAGAGTCAAATCGAAGATATATCGTGGATTGGCACGGAAGCGAAGAGTCAAATCAACGATATATTGTGGATTGGCACGGAAGCGAAGAGTCAAATTGAAGATATATCGTAGATTGGCACGGAAGCGAAGAGTCAAATCAACAATATATTGTGGATTGGCACGGAAGCGAAGAGTCAAATCAAAGATATATTGTGGATTGGCACGGAAGCGAAGAGTCAAATCAACAATATATTGTGGATTGGCACGGAAGCGAAGAGTCAAATCAAAGATATATCGTGGATTGGCACGGAATGAGTTAATAAATTATAAGGCAGTTCTCTAGAAGAGTCATTCAACATTGGAAAACAATGTCTGTGTGACATATTTGATTTATCTTTTATGTAAAACTTTTAACTTTGAAAGAAAAAGCTTCCTTTTAAGACATTCTCAATTTTCAACTATTGAACTATTTACCTAAATTATACTGAATCAAAGGTTTTATACTTGTGATTGAAGTTGATGAAATGATTTATTTTTGGGGGAGTTGGATGCTTTGTTAGCACCAACTCCACCCCTGGCTACACCAAAAAAATTAACTTACCATTCAAAACATAATTTTGGGAACATTGAAAGAATACAAATACAGCATCCATTTGTGACTGTGATAGTTTAATATTGGTTGTTGCATTCTCTTGCAAAGAGTTTTTAAAGTCTTAATAAAATAAAATGAATAATATATTTGAATTTTACTTTTAAAAAAGTATTAATTATTCATTAGTCTTATTTAATTTTTGGAGTTGTAGCAGTTTACATTTTTACTAGATTACTACTAGGCCCAGCTGTTTTGCTCTAGGTTCCCGGCTTAGCTTAACAACTCTGGTTATCTTTTTACAAAAATAAGGTTGTAATGTTTTAGGAACTTAATATTTTATTCCATATTTTCAGAATGGTGAATTGTTTACTTTAACGTATGGTGCTCTTGTGGCTCAACTGATCAAAGATTATGAGAATGATGATCAAGTCAATAAACAGTTGGATAAAATGTAATTTCATTTTTTTGTTTTTTATTATTTTTTTTATTTTTTTTTTAATGTTTATGCCTTAACATAGTATTCTTCTAATAATAATATATTATATTTTTTAATTTAATTTTTCACAGAACATATTCTTAATTAATCTATATTTCATTTGAGGTAATTGTTATTTCTAGAAACATATTTTGCTATAAATAAAATAGTAAAAAAACAACTAAATTTAAACTTATTCAGGGGCTACAACATGGGTGTGAGACTTATAGAAGATTTTCTAGCCAGGGCCAACATGGGAAGATGCAATGATTTTAGGGAAACTGCCGATGTTATAGCAAAGGTAACTCATTTTATTTTATGAACTGTAAAAGTAAATTTATGGTGTTTTAAATTATTTTTTGTTGGTTTTGTTGCAATGAGCATTGTGCAAGCTACACAATCACTATGTATTCCGTAGACACCAAAACAAGAACTGATGAACACTGTTTTACTAGTCTTGAGAACCAATAGGGTCTGACATAGGAATCTTACATTTAATTTTGTATTGAAAATTGTATTATTTGTTTCATTACATTAATACTTTTAAAATAACACTAAAATATAGTGAATTTAATTTGACTGTATCATTTCTTCTCACTTTACACTTTAAGCATTACTTTTACTGTCTAATTTCTATGCAGGTTGCTTTTAAAATGTACCTTGGTCTGACACCTGTTGTAAGCAACTGGAGTGCCGCTGGAGATGAGTTCTCTCTCCTTCTAGAATCTAACCCTCTCACAGAGTTTGTGGAACTCCCAGCAGGCCATGCCAGCCTCAATTATTCAAATTTGTTGTGTGGAGTTTTGAGAGGTGCTTTAGAAATGGTCAGATTTTTTTCTCTTTCTCATTTCTTATATTAGTTTTTCTTTTTTCAACAGTCATATGATTCTATTTGAAATATTTTGTTGGGTGAAAAGAACGTTATTTGAGACATAATATTTACAGATACATTATAAGAGAAAGCTTATACAAATCTAAATGTTTTTTGTTTTTTTACTTTAAAAAATATTCTCTTATGATGTTAAAATCAGTTTATAATTCAAAGTTTTAGTAGTTAATACACACGTTTATGAAAGTATATATTTAGAGGTTACAATTACATTTTTTATTCTGATTACTTCTGTTTTGAAAAAAAATGTCTATTAATTGTTTCCATTTAAAAAAAAAAGAAAAACCATAAAAATATCATAAGCTTCTACAAAAATATTTTGAAAATACAAAAGAAACACTTATCATGTTTTGTGTGTTTTAATTGCGTTGTAAAGTAGATTCTTCATAGCTGGATTTTGGCTTGATGATGTTAAAAGAAACTCAAGACTAACCAACAAATCCTTTAAAAATTAATATAAACTGTACAAGAAATTTTACTAAGACATTCTTTAGCTTTTAATAAATGTACAGTCTACATTCTCCCATACAATGTATTTGAAAAAGTTACATATCCAAGAATTAAAATAGTATAAATGAAGTTTGCGGCTTAATGTTCAATGATGAAATATTACATTGTAGGTTCAAATGGATGTTGACGTTAAGTTTGTGCAAGACACACTCAAAGGTGACAATATCACAGAAATCAGATTAAAGTTCAACAAAAGGCTGGAAGATGCAGTCCCCGTGGGAGAAGATTAAACAGTGTCTGAAAAAAAAACATTAGCTCCTGAACTGAAACAATGTGTGGGGTGTTTTCATTATCAATGTTATCTAAGAGAATTAGGACAAGGGAAAGAATATAATGAAGCTGCTTCATTGTGCATGAATGAAGTTTGTGTTAGTTTCTATTGCTTGTTTTTTTTTCTCTCTATAATCATTTATTTCACTTCAATTAAATCAATCATTTAAAAATATCATAGACTTTGATGGGAACATGAGATTACAAAAGTTTTATCATAAGTTATTCAATAATGTTAATAAACCTGTAATGAAAACTATATATTTTTTTTTACTGTGATATTGTTTAGTAAATTTAGTTTATCTTAGTTTGTTATAGCTGACTGTCCTTCAAAGTTACATGGTTATTAAAAACTCTCAAAAAAAACAAACAAAAAAACAAATAAATAGTAGTATGCCTTATTTTACCACTTTATTAAAAAAAAAGGGGGGTAAAATCATTATCTCATATGTTACAGACTGCTCTTTCTATACAGAAGATTATTGCCCAAAGGTATTTTTGAAATTTTCAAAACCTTTTTGCACTAACGACTAGATATTTATAAGAGAGTTAAAACTCTACAACAACAACAAATTTACAATGGGCTAATCATGTTTTATTTGTATGAGCTTAAGTTGTTATTGAAGATTCATATTGATTGTCTGAAAGCTGATAATAAAAGTGTTTCATGTTAGGCATTTTTTTCTTTAAAATTTTCATTTTGCTTTTCATTCTTGTACATACTCATCTGTGCATTTTAGCATTCCAGTTTATATTGTCACTCATTAATGGCTGTTTATAGTCATTGATCACTGGCTGTTGGCTGTTATCAACTACTAGCTTTGTGTTATCTCATAATTAATTCAAGCAGGCCGTAACAAAAACAAGGCATTAAGTAATAACCTGCAGCCAAAAGGTCAGCGATGAATTGGACTGTAGTTAAGCTTTGACATATATGTATTTTTGTATAAATAGAAGTCTCCTAAAGCCAGCGTCTCATTCCACTTTTTGGTATAGAAGGACACATAATTAAGTCAAAGCAACTAAAAGACCGCTGTAGTATTGAAATGTTGCAGACACTAAATAAATTAATTTAACTTAATCTAAGAATACATTTAACTGTAACACCTTTATTTTTCTTCTCACTGTTATTAAATCTTTTAGAAAAGTTTGGTTATGTTTTAATTTTTTATTTTTCTGCTTGTCTTTTGTTTCTAATTTGTACAGTTATGGTTTTTACTTAAGTGACGATTGAATATTTTGTTGTACTTTTGTTTCACATTGTGTTGTTTTTATGTTGGTTGTCTTCCCTTGAAAAAAAACTGAAAGATTCTTAAACTTGTGAAGACATACTTTCTTGACTAATTAAATATTTACCATGTAAACTGATAAAAGCAGTAAATAAAAGTAATTAATAAAGGAGGATAATGCATACTAAAGTAGTTGTTATTTCTACTCATACATTTTAAAAATATTTTTAGTCAGAACTGGAAATAAAAATATTAAACACAAATATTGTTTTGTACTAAACTTGTATTGTAAAGTTAATAGCTTCATTTTGGCTTTATCTTAAATTCAGATTAAAATGTAGCACCTCTGGGTTTATAACCAACAAATTTTTAAAACTAATAAAAGTGAACAGGAAATATTTCTTTTTAATCATGCTCTTTTTACTCCAGGAGATTTTCATTGACTTTCAATAGCAACATTCCTATTTTCAAATATTATAAAGAGACACACAGTAATACATATAGCTTACATATAGCATTAAATACATATAGCATACCAGTATTAAAATTTAATGAAATTTATTAATATTATAAGTACTGATCCAGGGCCGTCAAAAGAAAAAGAGTGTGCGTAAAAGATGCTTAGAATTCAAGAAATGCTTGATTTGATGAATTTTATTATTTTTCAGAAATTGAGGCAGATAAAGGTGAAGTAACTTTACTGATAAACATAATAAATATTGACAATGACTATTGAGTCACTATTGATTATCTAAACCTCTTTCTTTTGGAAGAACATTACTGTAAATGACAAACTGAAAAGCAGATCAAATGAAAATAGGAAAATAGATTTGCCAACGAATTATTATTGGAAAAAATATGAAAAATGACTCGAGTATTGAGTCAAGTAAGCATTTCTGTTACATAAATTAATGATATACGAGTTATAAGTGCTTTCAGATTATCATTATTTGTGACATATTTGTTGTCAAAGTCCTTTAATCCTTCCCATCCCCACCCCCATTGTTCACAATTTACCTCTGGCGGACCCATGCAGGAGTGCTTTTTATTTTCATTGGGGCCCAGGTCTCCAAGGGTTAATTTGGGGTCAAGAATGAGATGAGGACAGGATGATTAGTTATTAAAGTAGGCTCTGTGATCTAGTGGCTGCATACTCAGATGCAATATACAGATCATCTTAGATTTAGATATAATTTTAAGTCTTGCAAGGTAAGTCAGTATTTTTTGGGGGGACTGGGGTTTTGCCAGCTCTGATTGGAAACTGCCATTTGTTGGGGTAATGTAATGGGATCTAACTTCTTTTAAAAAGCAAATTTATTTTTAATTCTAATTTTTAAAAATAAAGTGATATTCTATATTTAGTCTAATTTAAATCTAGGACTAAAAAAATAGTATTAATAGTTAATTATTGAGTAGCCTTACTAACTTTCAACCAACTCCGATTTTATTTATAACATTAATTATAATTAATAAAACAGTAGGAATATTAGAACATATTTTAAACTTAAAAAAAAAATAATACTAAGACAATAAACATATCGTAAAAGATATAATGCGAAATGAGAACTTTCCGTTTGTTTTATCATACATTCATTACTCATCAACAAATATGGCTGCATCAAACGGAGTAACTTCGAGTCCTGTTAACAGTCAGAAACCTGTTGTTTCTAGCAACAGACGAAACGAGGTGTGCTAATATTGTCATCGGATGTTTCTATCGTTTGCAATTCAAATCTAGTTAACTAATTCGTTTGTCTATCTATAACGAAAAAGAAATTAACTGATTATTTTTGTTTCCTGTTTCACTTTCACACTGTCACTGTTTGCAGTGTTTGTTTTGCTGTTTACTTACACTTACTGATTAGGGCCTACTGACTGTACAGATGAGCAGTGACAGTGTGTAGGTCTACACTGCTTTCAAAACTTTTGCGGCGCACATTACCTTTCTTTAGCCTAAAAAACAACGAAATATATTTTATTCTTATAATTTAGAATTTAGGCCCTTTTTTATTAAATAGATCTAGAATCTAGTCAGACTAGTCTAGGCCTAGTCTAGGCTTATTTATTATTTCAATTTCATAAGAAATATCGTGAAATAGGCCTAGCATAAAAAACACATTTACATAGTTAGTCACCTACTAGTTCTATTATGCCTAGATATCTACGACCAACCAAAGGATCGTTTCTTTAAAAAAAACAACTACAAAGCTATCCCTAGCCTAAAAACTAACCAATACTAACTTAACTATATAAAAAAATACTACAAAGATATCCCTACCCTAAAAACTAACCAATACTAACTAAAAATAACAAGAAAAACTATGAAATTACTGACTACTGTAAAGGCTAACAGATATGGAAAAAAAACTTGGTTTGGGCAGTGCGCAACTCATGTGGCTTAGGTTCTAACTGGGTAAAAATAACAAAAGAGGCAAACATATATTTTGTATTTACAACACAAAGTGCTCAAGGAAAGTAACAATATTTCATAATAAACTAACCCATAAAAACAAAGTTTTTATTATACTCCCTTTCTTTCTAAACTAAGTTTATATTAAATTTATATTTTGATAGATTAAAATAAATATAAGTGATATCATGCCTTATATAGGCCTATGAATTTCCACACTAAGATTTTGCGCATCCTTTTTTTTCTTTCTAGATTTGGCCCGCAAAAACCTTAAAAAAAGTACTCGCTTTGTTTCGGCTACACTGTGTCGTTTTCATTCTTTTTATTCGTAAAAACAAACATATCCGAAAAGTCTCTTCCGGAAGAGGCAGCCATGTTTTACGGGAAATATTTTCTTCGATTCGCAAATGGGTCGAAGGTATTTGTGACTATTCCAAAGGCTTTGATGCTGAAAATTTGATAGAATGTATTGTTAGTTGGGACAAGTCTGCTGCCCAAGTTTCAGCTAGATTGGACGACGGGAAGTTGTCGAAAAATCGATGCAAAGTTTTGCAAGCAGACAATCAGACAGACAGCGCAAGCTAAGAAAAAGGGAGTAAAAACATGCGAAATTTTCAAAATTTATTAACAAAATAACCCACACACACGTACTTTAGCTACACCGTTACTGATTGTTCATTATATAAAAAAAAAAAGAATTACTATTCCCGCAGGCATTTAAATATTAAATCTTCTTCCGCTAAGACTAAGGGCCAAGGGCATAAATATATAAAAATGTTCTTTCTTAAGTTGAATGAAGTAGTGTAAAAAAAACTTTAAAATTTGGCTTTATGACATAAATCATAAAAGTAAACGATAAATCATAAAAGTAAACAAGAAATTTACTTTCTCTATTTATTGGTTGTTTTTTTCTACAGACTACATTGACAACTTTAACTCTTTGTGGCCGGAGTTTTTTTAACTGTTTTGACGGAGTTTTTTTGCAACTTATTTTGTATATCCCAGAATTTAATTTTTTTCTGTATCAAATTTTTTTAATATATTTAAGTATCACATATCAAATTAAAGGTAATTGGATGCTTAATGAAAGTGTATAATTTTTTTTTTTGAAATACTTTAATTAACAATCTTTTAAAAAAAAAATCCACAATTTTTTATTAAAAAAAACACATAATTTGGCATTAAAAAATTAGCTAAAATTTTTTTTTAATTAAAAAAAAGAAAAAAATGAAACAAAACTATTAAATTATCAAACACTGTCCATTTTTCTAACAATAACACTATAAAACATAATAATCTAGTACTTGGTCTGCTAGTACTTGCCATTTCTTTACCCGTCACCATTACAAATTCAACAACAAGAAAAAAAGGAGAGAAAAAAAGTTACGACAAAAAAAAATTAATAAAAGTATATAAAACATCACTTTTCACAATGAAAATCAAATGCGAAATGTTATTTTGGTTTCTGTTTAAAAGGAAACGGAAGTTATTTTTATTTTTAAAAACATGTATTAGACGTAAAACAAATATAACCCCAAACGACACCACTCGTGTCGTTCCGTCAAAATTGAGTAGACCGATCGACATGGCTCGTGTCGTTCCGGCCACAAAGTGTTAACTCTATAAACTATTTTTATTTGAACAAGGTTATGGTTGGTGAGCTCCCATCAGATTTTCTGCGCACTGGACCTTCGTTAACTCAAGAACAAGAGGATGAAAGAATAGCCAGGATTTTGCAAGCCCAACAGCAAGCCGGTCATGTGATGACTGCGTCTAATTTTGCTGGAAGACTTAGCATTTCAGTTGTACAGGTAAACGATACTTATTTATATTAAAACAATAATAATGACTTAGCATTTAAGAGGCGTGGTGGCGGCAGCACAAATCTTGGTGAAGGCTAAGATTTGTTCTCGGGTCTAGAGGGTGTCCCTGAGTCTACCCAACTCTGATGGGTAAAGTAAAGGCGGCTGGGCATTGTGCTGACCACACAATCCCCTAGTATGCCATGGCCATAGTAACTGGTGATCATGACTTCATTGGCCCTATAGTTCGATTTGGGAAGATGGGATACCTATTATCTCTGTTAAAGAGGTAAAAATTCTTACTACTAAAACTAGCCATGATAATGAAAAGTTTTTTTGAATAGGTTTGTATGCTTTTTTCAAATGTCTTCGCCAGGCTAAGTTGAACAAAAATTATGGCCTAACCAAAATGGATCCTTATTGTAGAGTTCGTATTGGACACACTGTGTTTGAGACACCAACAGCATATAATGGAGCTAAAAACCCAAGGTGGAATAAAACTGTGACAACGTAAGCAGATTTATTTCATAAAATTCAATTCATGTATATATTTAAGGTTAACACAGTGTCTAGTCAGCTGATTTAGAAAAACACTTGTTATTTTAAAATTGCTATTTGTCCTGTTTTCCCAGGTACCTTCCTCTGGGTGTGGATTCCATGTACTTAGAAGTGTTCGATGAGGTACACTTATCCTTAGTTTTTGCAGAACATATTTTTTTATTATATTGAAATTAAATAGTTTTCAAATGTTATATAATTAGTTTTCACTCCCTGGTTTGACAATAAAAAGTTATTTTGAGTAAAATAAATGTATAGATTAAGCTCTAGATGGCACTTTAGTTGTTTAAAATATAATATCTTTTTGTTTACCTGTGTGACCCCAGAGATCATTTACAATGGATGACCGCATTGCTTGGGCACATATCAGAATCCCAGAGACTGTCATGAGTGGTGAGACCTCAGATGAATGGTTTCCACTCAGTGGGAGGCTGGGTGATGACAAGGAGGGCACAATCAACTTGGTCTTGTCCCTGACAGTAAGTCTTCTGTCGTGGAAGTGAAGTATATATATATTATGTTCAACATAATTGTTTTTTTTTTAGTAAAATATTTACTTTAGTTAAGTTGAAAGTGTGGTATTTCTAATTTAAAACATTTTAAAGGTAGACATTGTTACAATTCTTTGGGTGTTCTGTTGTCTGTCTAGGATCTAGTTCACTATAATAATAAACTCAAGCTTGGTGTATATTCAAAGAAGAATTAATGCTTGAACTTATGTACAATAATAACATTCCACTTCAATAGCAGCTAAGCAAAAATCAGCAACCATAACTGCACTAATACATGCTTTTATAGAGACTTTGATGCAGAAAGTACTAGAATATATATTTCCTAAATCCAAAAGAAAAGGTGTACTAGAAAGCATATTAGTGTCATAATAAATATATAACTACACAACTACTCGCTACATCAAAAATGAAATGTTAAATACAAAACTCTGTAGGAACTAGTGAGACAATCTTAGATTCAACAATATAGAAACTTTTATTATATTATATACAAGTAATAAATAAACTGTAATGCATCATTGCTGCTTTCAGCAGGCACCAGTTGAAAACAACGTCATTAGCTATACTTACACCACACCTGTGCCTATGATGATGCCCATCTATTATCCTACACCAGCACCAGGTAGAGAGAATTAATTACATTATAAAAAATGTGCATTGGAATAAACATTTTTTCATCTTGTATCGTTTCAGTCCTACTTTTCATTATAGAAAATCATTAAAGTGTTTTTTTAATTTAATAATTGTAATGTTAATTCCAAAGTAATTACTGTGTTTATTATAGAGTAATTAAAAAGATCCTTAAAAAATAATTGTAGTGCTAATTATAAAGTAATTAGTGTTTTTTATTGAGCAATTTAAGTGTTCCTAATAAAGTAATTGTAGTGTCTATTACAAAGTAATTATTGTGTTTTTTATAGAGTAATTAACCTGATCATCAAATAATTATTACAGTGTTTGTTATAAAACAATAAATTGCTCATTATAAAGTATATACATTGTTCCATATGAAGTAATGAAAGTGCGGATTTCTGTGTGATTAAAATGTGTCTCTGTTGTTTACAGTTATGGCTCCTATGCCGGGTCAGATGCCTGTTTATCAACCTCAGCCCATTGGTCCCTTATATACAGAAGAAGATTTGAAGCAGGTATTTATGTTCAGAAAAGGTTCTGATTAAATTTATAGTTAAATCATTTAATGCTGGGGAAATACAGCAAAGTTTTCTATAATTTACTTGATGTCAAATTCTCCAATTCTGCTTAGATCCTGTGCCATTTTTTAAACACATTTGATTTATGAGAGTTGCAGGTAAAAGTATCCCTTTTAGACCTTGCTGTCTACAGGTCTAGGCAAGCAGCGTTTACCAGTTTTTGTTCCACCCGAGATAGTGGTACCAACACAATGCAGAGCCTCCCTCCTCCCCCTAACAAATTTTAAGGCACCAATCTGAGCTATATTTACTCAGGGACGCCTTCCAGTCCTGGGACAAACTCCTGGAAATTCAAACATGGAGACCTTCTGTATGGTGATCCAGCAAACTGTTGCTACAGTGTCCCATAAGCACAGCATGTAGTTCAATAGAAACGTTTAATTTTTTTTAGCTCCTTTCGCCAACATGCTGAAGGGTTATCTTGTTTTTCTCAGGTGAAAGACATGTTTCCAAACATGGAGGATGAAGTGATCAAGTCTGTGATGGAAGCAAACAGGGGAAACAAAGACGCCACTATCAATTCATTATTGTCCATGAGCACAGAGTAAAAAGGGGGAGAAAAATCATCCTAAGACCTTACACAAGTTGACCTATTGTGACTTCTCTCTTCTCCCCCCTCCCCTCCTCTGGTCTATTCCAACCCATTCTGTTTTGTTAATTTGTTTCATAAAAATATTGATATGATTATAACAGAACTGGGACAAATGAAAAAAAAAAAAGAATTTTTATAACCTAGAAGAAAAAATTCTATGAGCTCCACTTATTGTAAGTTTTCATGACGAAAATGTTTCTTTTTTTGTTTGTTTATATTTTATCCACTGTTGTTAAAGCTATTAAGTCTATGTATAGATATACATGTAATATATTTAAATTGGATGTGGTAACATGTTTGTATTGCAAAGTTACCCTAGACTTCACCTGATGTCTCCTCATGAAAGCATTTTATTTTGTTTGTTTTGCCGTTGTTTGTTCCTGCACACAGCTCTCTCACTTTCTGTTTCAGCTTATAAAACATTTTTTTGTAGTTGGGTGTTTTTGAAGTAATGACATATTGTCAGAAAATTCTGTTTTTTATAAATGTTTACATGAAGAGCCGGATATTGTTATTGTAATTTTACTTCATCAAAACATCCCCTACGTTTGCTTTGTACTAGCCAAATTTTCCCACCTAAACTGTTAATTTCTTTCAGTTATTTTTTTTTCTTTTGCGCTAAATTCATTAGCTGTGCCAGCAAAGAAAATAACCAAAATAGCTTAGACCTGCATACAGGTTAGACTGATTTCTGTGTTTTTATATAATATGGTATAATTTTTTGTTTGATAATATGAATGATCTTTGTATGACATCAACTAATAACACATATTTTGCTTTGTATTATATAAAGGTCAAGCAATTAAGTCTTTTAAGTTAAAGTGTTTTTTATCCCTCTATTTGGTGAGCTATTGAATAATGTAGACAATTATAGTTTATTTTTTAGTCTCAGTAATTGTTTTTGATCAGCTTTAAATCCCATTGTATTCCCCAGCAGTTAACAGATGTTATCAATAAAAGGATGCATTTAAAATTGTTAAGTAAAATGTGCTTTGCATAAATAGAAAATTTTTGTTCTGTAGACTTTATGTGCTACTGAATTCCCCTGGCTCATTAGCTTTTAAAAAAAAAATCTTGATGATGCAATAATATTCTGTATAGAAGGTGCGTCTCTAACACCTAAGATAAGAATTTAGTTTAAGTACCGTATTAGGTTTTATAAATTGGTAGTGATTTTTTTTTAAAACATGGTTAATTAGTTTACAAGTTAAATTTACCTATATATAATATTTTTTTAAACGTTTAATTTTTGTGTGTTGTGTGTACAATTACTGATTGTGAAATAATTTACAAAATGTTTAAAATTGATGAAATTAACTATGAATAATTTTTTTAATTTTTGTTTTGAAATGCTCATTCCCAATGCATTGATATCTAACACTGAAGAATTGAACTGATGATTATTTATTTAACATTGCTATTTCAATTCCAACCCCCTTTTTATTTTGTATCAAAAATTGTTTAGATTGATTGAGGAAGCTTTAGAGACAATTCCGCACACCTTCCGTGCATGTAAGAATCTTCATGCTTGTGTAAACTACCTTTTCAATGTGATGCACACAAGTTTTTGAAAAACTGCTTTCAATGCTTTACCTGACATGTAGAATCCATCATCAGTATTGAATGCCACCACCAGCCTTAGCATAAATAAAATATCTCCGTTCAGTACAGTGACCTTTTAGAGCTAACCAGTCCCCGAGTAAATTTAGACTGAAGGTGTGTATCCTCCTCTTTCTTTAATTACAATAGCAGCCGAGTGATGAGACAAATGACTTCTTTACATACCACAACATCTACTGAACTCAATGGGAAGTTCAAAGACTTACTCTAAATGTTCAAATTGACACAAGTTATTCCTTTGTAATCCGTTACAAAAATAAAAAGAGCACAAAAGAAAGAGAGACAACTTTGAACTATGAATGTAACGGTATCATAAAAATAGAAAGACATCTTTGATGTTAAATTTTTTGAAGCTAATAAAGAAAAAATATTGTATCCTTGACTTTTTAAAGAGAAAATACTAAAATGTAATTATAAAATGTTTGTTTGATATTGTGTACAAAAACATGTGTTATTTTGTGTTGCTTCATATTAAACATAATATATTTGCACCTGAAGAATAATAATAAAAAAGATTTATTTCTGTTTGAATCAATAGAAAATTTGAAATAATATTATAAGCTTGTTCTTTATTTTTTCTTCTTGACTAAACTTTATAAGTTTTTTTCCCTGTAAGTATTCTCCTTTAGACTTCTATTGGTTTATTAAATTTATGATGAGATTTAGTGGGTTTAACAAATACTTCATCTCTATGTTGAAAAGTACAAGGATATTTTTATATTAAATTATATTGATTTATTGTTGGTAGAAATTTTACTGTCATAGCTTCTATTCCTTTAATCTTATTAAGTTAAAAAAAAAGGGTTAGTAGGTGTTATTTATTTAAGTGAACAACAATATGAAATCAATGTTTCCAACAAAGAAAGTGTCCCAGTAATGTTTTAAATGTTAAAGCTTACAGTTTTTTTTTTTGTGTACTAAAATTAATAGTTGGTGAATTTATTACAGACAGAAAATGGTAAAGTTATTGATATTTGGTTGATAATGGAAACATTTATCAAATTGCTAAGTTTACTAGAAAATATTTGTTAAATTGCTCAATTTCTTCCCAAATGAAATATTTGGAGATAAATTGGGTGTTGGCACAAAAGGAGTTTAATTGTACACCAATTACGAAAATGTTGGCCACATAAATATTATCAAGTGTTAACCAATTGTATGATTTATGGTTATTAATTGTTTATCCATAGTTCACATGAAAACATTAAAATTCAAAGAAACTTAAATGTATTAGTTTATATGTACTTCATATGGTATTAGGTAAGTAGTTTTTAGAAAATGTTGAACAAGTCTTGATGTCATGTTTTCTTTCTGGCTGTGTTTAAAATATGAAAGATTTTCTTTTTTTTTTTCAAATTCAGAATTATGCAAACAGATAATAATGATCTTCAGGAAAAATAAAATGTACACTTTCATTGTTTTTGTCCTCATTCAGTGTTTGCACAAATGAAATATATACCAGTATTTTAGAACCTGATGGTGTTTTGTGAATGGAAAGAGTAAAAGAAATCTAATGATATAAATTTAGTAGTTACAGAAATTTTGAGACTTTTATACTAACTGATAGTTTTTAGTATCAAGCTCCGATAGTGATGAAAAAAAAACAAAAATAGTGTAAAGAATAGGCTTTAATACAATTTACAAAATATTATACATAACAATTATCTTTTTCAATGGCTGTTTTTTATATCAATTGGTGAAAATATTACATAAACCATCTCAGCCAAAAATTATGACATAATAGAATTAAAAAAAACTAATTATTTTCTAATTTCTAGTTCTTTTAAAAATATATTTGCAGTCAATAACAAAAACTAAAGCTGAAAAATTAAAATTAACTTCACTAATTTATTTGCATGCCATATTGTTGACAAAATAATGTTTAAATATCACTTTATCAAATGCTAAATAAATATAATAAATTTGCCTTTGTTATGCTTGTTGCTAATCAAAATGATGGAAAAGTCAGTGGAAAATACATGAAAATTTGAAGAATATGTTACAGATCAAACTTAACTGAATGAAATAAAAGTATAGTGATGTATCATTTTATTTAATATGCATTGTTTTACATTTCAAGGTATTTGCCAAAGGATTATATAATACCATAAGAAATCACAAAGTTTGTCTTGAAGCTGATCACAATTAAAAAGTTGTTGAAGCTCAGTCAAATTCATTAAGCATTCTATTCTCCATTTAACAAACATTATATACTCCATATTAAACAAAAATGTACTCCAATCAACAACCATTATGTACTCCATATTCAACAATTATATGTACTCCATTCAACAAACATTATGTACTCCATATTTAACAAACATTATTTATTCTCTATTCATCATCATACATATGTACTCTATTCAATAAACATTATGTACTCTATTCAACAAACATGTTCTCTATTTCTACAAACATATGTACTCTATTCAACAAACATATGTACGCCCTTTATATATGTACTCCATTCATCAAACATTAGTACTCTATTCATGTAACATATTTACTTTAAATTTAAAGGTTTAAAACATATACAAATAAGATTTATAGAGTTGAACATTGCAGTAGTAGAATAAAAATATAGACTTTTGTTGTATTACTGTTTATACACACTTTAAGCAGAATTCTATAGATGTATATAGATATATATATAACATTTACATCAATGGATACATTCGAACTAGAATTTCTATATTATCAATTAATACTTCATACAACAAACAAGGATATCACCAAATAATTTGGACAGCCTAAGCAATCACTAAACTACAATATATTATTTATAAATATATACCGGTATAAATATCAAGTCATTCATCGTGATAAAATGTCCAAGAAAGAATATACAATAAAAACTATTGAAAAACAACCCAAAAAATATTCTATAAGCCTTGAGCCTGGATACAGAAATAATATCAATAGTTTTCTTTCAAATGTAAGAAAATAATAGGAATTCCTTTCAAGTACACTTATATAAGTGAAATTTACTTAACTCCTCAAGTACCAATGGTGTTTATTTCCACCAGCAGACATGGACCTTGAGGAAAAATTGCCTCAACATGGGGTTAAATAAAAGCAGGTTTCCGTGCAATTCTTGCTAAAAATTAGGGTAGTACAAAAGAGAGGTTTTTTTTTAGATAGAGTAAAAGATGTAAAACAAAAACTAGATAAAACAATTTTTATTATATTTTTACAAATTCTGTGAGCACTTAAAACTATTATACCACAACATCTAAAAGAGCGCACTTCAGCTGTTGTAGATTATGCCACGTACCAAGTTTCAATTTAACAAATGTATATTTCACATAATACTGTTACATATTTTTTTAGATCTTGTTCATCAAATGCTACACTGTAACACTATAGCATGCCAATATTAGACTTAATGATTGAGAAAAGGCAGTTTGAAAAATGTTTTTGAAATTCACTATTTTCAATCTAATTTACAACCATGCCAATAGACAAATGTACCAGTAGATATTTGAATTAGCTTTTACAAGATGATCTATTTGCAGATAGGGAGTGAAATAGGGAATATATTATTTGATTTCTGTAGCAGTCGTCCCTTAAAAAACATTTCATGTGCAGGTGCCCTTTAAGAAAAACCTTTCTAGTTACAAATTTACAATCAGAGTCAGTATCCCATCAGACCAAATTGATCCATAAGGCTGGTGGAGCAGTGTTCACCTGTTTCTGTAGCCACTGCATTCTATGGGGATTGTGTGGCCAGCACAATGCACAGCCACCATTACTTTACCCTAACTAAATTCAGGTACCCATCAATTATGTTGAATAAGGTAGACCCTCCAGACCAGGGCGGAAAGACAAAAACAGCTGTTATTATACCCGCCATACAATCCTGGGTTACCACTTATAAATATTTCTATTGATAACTTAATAAAAAGAAAAGCTACCCTGAATATGGTTCACTGATAAAAAATATATTTGTTTCTGCTTCATTTAACATTTTTGTCATTCCTTTCCATAGAGAAACAAAATTGGCTGCAAACAGTGATTTATAATTTTCATTCGATCTTCAATTTGAAAAAAAAAGTAAAACCAGATGTAAGATATAAATTAATAGATCTTTATATATGTCTACACTGTCAGTCAAAATATAAAGCACCGTTTTTAAGAGGCTTTCAAATTACACAATTGCATGAATATGTAATTAAACTTAATGAGAATTTTAAAAACATTCTTAACATCAGATATTTTAGATATAATTTATGAAGGTACTACTAGATTTCTACAGCATGAAAAAATAGTTGAGTGATGAGAAATAGTTTTTTTAGGCAGGAAGAAATACAACCAGTGTTGAGAATGTGTCACAGTGACATGATTCTGCACCACTTAACATAACATTCAAACATCTCAAACTTGAGTGTCATGTAATTAAAATTTGTCACAGTGACATGATTCTGTGACATCTAACGTAAGAGTCAAACATCTCAAGCTTGAGTGTCATTTGTCATCAGTATTTGTCGCCATGACAGGACTCTCTGCCGTCTAACGCAACATTCAAACATCTCAAGCTTGAGTGTCATGTAATTAGCATTGGTCACAGTGACATGATTCTGTGACATCTAACGTAACATTCAAACAGCTTTAGCTTGAGTGTCATTCGTCATCAGTAGTTGTCACCATGACAGGACTCTCTGCCGTCTAACGCAACATTCAAACATTTCAAGCTTGAGTGTTATGTAATAAAGTACACTGGTTACAACATCAAAGTTTCAACTTTAAATGAAGGCAGTCTCAGGAATGTCAGGGAAGATGTATGACTGAAAGTGATAATTTTGAAACTAAAAATTAATTAAGAAACCAAAGGGTTGAGCAAAAGCTGCCAGTGTTGAAGATTTTCTGGAAAAAACACACACGCTCACACAAACCCTACTAATAAAAGAAACAGTTGAAATATTGAGATTGAATTTTTAAAAAATTTAAATTGATAGAAACATTCTCTTATTCTAGCAATGCAAAGTAATTCAGGGCAGGCATGAGATTAAAAGCTTTGGCTATTTTATTGTAAAAAGTTACATTTTAAAATCCTATAGATTATTTTCAATGCAAAAAAAAAAAAAGTATTTTTATGCAACTTTGTGAAATGGTTAGTTCTATTTTAAAATGGCAACAAAACATTATGGTGTTTAAACACGACTATAAGATATACTTAGCAACAAAAAACAACAACAAGTGTCCAAATGAGTATATATGTCATGGACTGAGATTCAAATTAACCTTTCACTTTTACAACACCTTAGCCAGATACAAATTTTAGATTTCTTTAAACAGCTAGCCTAGCAATTTAAACATCGCCATGAAAAAAAAAAAAATATTAAACCCCAAAACTGTTAGCTAGCTTTTATCTCATTTGGGAACTAATGGTCAGCGCTGGACAGGCTGATAACAAACCAAATGTCTGAACCAATGAAGACATTCAAAAATGTGAAGAATCTTTTTATTTTGTATGGCAACATTCAATGGATATGTACAAGTAAGGCAAAATAAAACAAATAAGTGGGTCAATGTCTTTATCCATTCTCCTTAGCCTTTGTTCTGTGTTCCAGTATTGCTCTCCATAAACGGCACCTAATTCCTCCCCTGTAAAAAAAAAAAAAAAAGCATATATGAAATCTCATTGTATAGGGTCTACATTTTTTACCTTGAGATAAGTTGAAATAGCACAGTATAAAAAATGTTAATTCTATCCAAGCTTTTAAATAGAATCCCCAAATATGGTACTTAATGTTGATAATTCTACATTTAATAGTAAACAGAAAAACTTATTGTTTGTAAAAAACTGATCATTGGGCTGGTGAAGCACCAGTTTCTGTGGCCACGCATACTAGGGGATATGTGGCCAGCACAATGCCCAGTTGCCTTTACTTTACCCCAACTAATGTCAGGTACCCATCAGAGCTGGGTAAACTCAGGGACACCCTCATGTCCAGGGAAAAAAAATCGTAGCCTCCACCAGGACTTAAACATAGAACCTTCTGATCGCCAGTCGAATGTGCTGCCGCTCGACCACGGCGCCCCATATTGTTTGTAGACTATATATAGAATTTTCTATGAAATTGACACATCCTGTAATTATGTGGAGAATAGTTTGCAGAGTAAATAAAAAGCTGGCTTACTTCATCTTCAACTGTTGTAGGTCATGCCAGGTAATAAGTTCTAACAAGTCTTCAAGAGTGTACTCTTCTTCACAGATCTGTACAAAAAAATATTGCAGACATATTTATATATATATATCTTTTACTTCCTCAGTCTATTGTCTCAGCCAGGGTATAGTATCCATAGAAAGACTTCCTTAATCAGTCAGTAACTCTTATACACAGATAAGCACTAAGCAAACAAGTAGTTTTCCATACATGGTGAATGGTGCTGTACTTGTGTAGAATATTGTTTTTTTCTAAGTAATTCCATTCTATTTCCAATAATTCACAGGGCTTCCTATTAGTGTGGTATATGATCCTCTAACCACCCCACCTCATTTTATTCAATTATTCTCATAAACCTCTTTTAAGACAGCAACTGATAATATTATGCTTAATGCACTGTAATTATGTTGATGAAATGTAACAATTTATGTTGATCTAAAGTAACAATGTATGTTTTTGTAATGTAATAATGTATATTGATGTATGTAACAATATAGGTGTAATTAGAGTATCATCACTTGTCAAAGTAATGGATAAAATCAATTCTAATCTTCTGACTAAACAACCAGTTAAAATAAAATAATCTAGAAACAATAAACTTGTAACTCACACACTGAATTGACTCTGAGTCCAGTTTTAACTCTTTAAGCCAGTCTTCTAACTCTTTGTTACATTTTGGCAAGGAAGGCGGATCTTCTTCACTGGAATCTTCAGAAACAAAATTGGACAACAATAGAGACAATAATTACCCATTATTTTATCATTTAAACATTGAGATTGATTGAAAAAAAAAAGTGCTGATACTTTTGAGTTTATAATAAGGGTTATTAATCTATGATTTAAAATTTCTTAAACTTTCCTTAAATTTACAAAGTTTCACAAAACTCTTATGAATGTAAAATGTTCTAAAATGTCCTCCTGTTTAACTTTCCTAAACTCTTTGATCACAGTTAAGGAGACATTATGTATGGGAGCTAAGTGATGACAAATGTTTAAACTTTTAAAATAGATATAATTTCTAGAACGTTTTAGTACATGTAGGCAAAAAATAACAATTATATGGAGAATGATCAGAATGACAGTAGCTGGGCTGGAACCTGCTCGCTAAGGTAGCCTGGCACTAAAATTACACAGCCATTTACTTGCTGCATACTCTTAAAAAAAAAAGAAGATATAGTTTATATAACTAAGAAAAAAATGTATTTTCATACCTGGAGCTGGTGAGGATTCCTTAGAGTTATCAAGACTTCCTTCCCCTGTCAGTATAACTCTACAAAAAAAATAAAACACACATATCATTATATCATGCAAATAAAATAAGGCACAGTTTACATATGCATACAATCAACCAGTTTCCTTAGTCCACTATTCAATGTAGGCTACACTACATAATATATGCTAGAAAACTCTTAGTCCACTAAGTAATGTAGGCTACACATTATATGCTAAAAGGTGAGAAGTCCTAATGTTACCTCATTTGTAATATAGACATTTTCTTGTCTTGCAAGGACTGTTTTAAAATAATTTGATATTCTTTCTGAGCTTCAACCAGCTCCAGTAGCAATCTATAGAAGGAAGACACAATAGAAACAACTTTATTAACTCTAGTTTTATCTTATATGTTACAGACGCTCTTTCTATACAGAAGATTATTGTCTAGTCTTGAATTTTGATTACTTGAAGCATGTATAGAGGGTGACTAGTTCCCGTCTATATGTGATGCAAAACCCACTAAATAGGTCATGACAAAGGTAAGATAATAGATTTAGTTTTACATCTTTTATATGAGCAAATTCATTAAACTACACATCAGTGACAAAAAGTCTAAAATGCAGTAATTACGGTAGGTCCAAAGCTAGGCTGCATTAGATTAAGTAAGGTAAAGTCACTCATTTCTGAGATAAAAGCTCTACCAATATCAACACTTTAACATTGTAATGGATGAGTTAATATTGACCAATAGCAATGATTTGACAATGAGTCAAGCTGTTAACCTTTAGAATGCATTTACAAATGTTAATTAAATTTAGAAAAATGTTAATGAAATAGCTGCAAAAAACAATAAAAATTCAATTAATTTCTATAAATAATCTAATTTGACAGATATAAGTTAAGACATCCCAAATTAAAACTCAATCAAAAACTCTAAATTGACTTAGGACCCCACTTTTCCCATTATTTTGCTTCTGGTGAAAAATCAGCTTAGTTGGCATCTTGAAGCAGTATCAAGTTTATAAATTTATCGCCAATATTTTTTTTGGACATCTTTACTGGCATTGACAATAAAAATACAGATTGGTACATACACATTGCACCAATTACAAAATTACAGTAAAATCTTTAAGGCTAAAGGGTAATGAAATTGAATGAGTAAATTGTCGGTACATAATATTGTTATTGTTGCTTGTACATAATATTGTTATTGTTGCTTGTACATAATATTGTTATTGTTGCTTGTACCTCAAGTTTTCTTCCTGAAGCAGTGCACTCTGGGTCTCTAGTTCATTATTCACTTGCTTTCTGTAGGCCTGAGCTTTCAGAGAGTTTGCTGAGGAGACTCCAGATGTCACAACTTCTTCCTCACATCTTGTTCCACTTGCCAGATGGGCACCAAATTCTAAGTATCATATAGTATACAGTCAACTTTTAAAATAGATCAGCCTATTTTAAAGTTATCCATCATGTTTTAAAAAGACTCATTTTTCATCACTCATCATTATTTGTTTAAAGCCTAAAGATAAAATACAAAATTGTATGTCTCCATTGTATGTTATCAGATGACTAATAAAATGAAATAAACAAATATTACTTTTTTTATTTGAGAGTACCAAGGTTCGTTTACAAAAAGGCCTACAAACCATAAAACTATATTAATAATAAAATTTAAACAATGAAATCTCTATAAAAAGACTACTTTAAACACGATCTTTCTGAGCTTGGTAAAAAATAATGGGTTTGAATACATGGTATTTACCTGGTGACAAAATGGTGATTGCTACCTGCACTGCCTGTCTTAAAAGGTTGTCTAAGGCAAACATCCAGTGAGGTTTAATGTTGTGTTCTCGAAGATTCATGCTCACCTTTCATAGACAAGAAATAGTCTTTTTATAGGTTCAGCTTTAGAAAACAAGCCTAGTGGCTTACCAAGTGGTTAGCAGGGTATGATAGGTTTGTGTTGGTGGTCATTATCACATGTTTATAAGTACTTTGTTGATTCAAGGCCCACAAGTATGAACTTATTTAATTTCCTAGAACTTATTTATATGTTTGGTGATTAGTTTCCTATAGACTCCTATACCAGTTGATAAGAGTGGGACAAGAGTTTCCACATTTAATCAAATTTATCCCAATAGATTTTTTTATATTATGTATAATGTTCCTTTGGTTGATTTTAACTATATAAATAAATGAACATATATAATTAAAATACAAAGGAAAACTGATAATTATATAGTAAAGTTAAAAAAAAGACCCTTCGGACCAAACTGATCATAGGGCTGGTGAAGCAGCGTTCACCTGTTTGTGTGGCCACGGCATACGAGGGGATGTGTGACCAGCACAATGCCCAGCCGCCTTTACTTTACCCCAACTAGTGTCAGGTACCTACCAGAGCTGGGTAGACTCAGGGGCACCCTCAAGTCCCGGGAAAAAATCATAGCCTTCACCAGGATTCAAACCCAGTCCCTTTGGATCGCCTGTCGAACATGCTGCCGTTTGGCCACCATGCTCCATATGTTTATATAATCAACAAGTTATTTGCTCTTATAGTGTTGAATAAACTTTTGTGTTCTCCTGACTTGTGTGCATTGTCTTTTGTTTTCTTTATGTTTCTGCTTTTTCTAATGCTGATCTCAATATTATTTTTTTAGACACAAATCTTTTGTATGGCCACAATAAGTCCACTGGACTACTATTAACACAATATAAACCAGTAAGGCATAGCAGTCAAAATAGACAAAAGGGAAACAGCTCTGGACTGATAGTGTCAATGTCAAAAGATGTCCTATTAAGGGTTGGACTTTAATTTGACCCCTAGAATATTAAGCCCTCAAATACCAGGAGCATATCGTTGTTGCCAGACGAAAACCGGCCAAGTAGGAAATTTTCTTTTTTTTTAAACCAAAATGTTCCTCGGTACATTTCACATGATGTCTAAAAATATCTTGTAGAATTGTCCAACAGATTTTCTCCAAATTTTTTTTTTTAAAGATGGCTATGTTGATTTGTTTACTTGATCTATGCAGTTTTTTGCTTCTCCTGAAAAATTTGCTATTTTGGACGGCCGTTTTTCGCCTGGCAACGACGATATGTTTCCACAAGTTAATTTCTATACCTTAGACCTCAGTGCCAACTTTTCTACTGTCATACAAGACTGCAAGGATGAATAGTTTTAATACTAAAATAAGGATGTAGGATGTAACCTTTTACAAAAGTCTTGGAAAAATGTATATCCATAAAGGATCAGTAAATTTTGTAACAACTTAAAAAAAAACCAATACTTGATTTGTTTGTGTATACTGCAATAGTATGTCAAGCAAGGGTATTACCTAGAGGGAACTGGTGCCCAATGGCATCACCTAGAGCAGGAGTCAGCAACCTATGGCTTGCATGCAAACTTGGCACGCCGAAGGATTTTCTAATGCACGCGGAAGTGTCAATTCAAGTCTCTTTTATGAGAGATTTAGTGGATAACTTTTAGGCTGTTGGCATACTGAATGTATTAGAAATCATACTTTGGCACACTGTTATGAAAAGGTTGCCGACCCCTGGATCAAGAGGGAACTGATGCCCAAGACTCCGGTCATCAGGTTTAAATAACTGCAGGGAGATGGTTCTATGTGGAGCATAAAAATGACATAATTAAAACAAGACCCAACACAAAGAGCAATACTCACAGCATCTTGAAAAACATACATCGCCAATTGGATCTCCATGAGTGCTGGTGCATCAAACTCAACATCATCTTTTAATGTGTCTACAACAACATAATGACATTCAATAAGCAATATAATATACACCAAAGCTTGATTAAATCAATCTTTATACTCTAAAAATCAATTAACTAATTAAACAAAATCTATCATCTCTAATTACTCAAATCAAAACTCCAGAAAGAAATAAGGACAATGAAAATTTTTTAAAACTTAAAATGTACAATGCACAAGTTTAAACTTGAATTTAAAAGAAAACCACACAACAGCTATTAAAAATAAGTACCAGAAAATGGTACAAATATTTGCATAACAATTTTACCCTGTAGTGAATTTGACTGTAAATGAACAACAACCTGTTAAAGTTGTACATTATTTGAAACTTGTCATTTAAAATTGGTTATTATTCAAAGGGGCTTGTGTGAATTTAAATGATAGGTATATTGCCATTAGAAATGAAATAAATTGTCTGCTGATGTTTATTGCAAAAAAAAAAATGGGCAAACTACCGTATATACTCGCGTATAAGTCGCACCGGTGTATAAGTCGCACCCCTAGTTCAAGACTTTTTTTTCTTATATGTTGTCATTGACCCGCGCATAAGTCGCACCCCGACTTCCCGGATTATACTGCCTTTTAATATCTCAAAAATGCATACCTTTTAAACATAAAAGTTACTAAATATTCACCCTAATTTGGTAAGTTTCCTTAAACAATGGTTTTAATCGTGCCTAAGGCAAACATAATCAAATAAAGTCAAGGCTTCATTTATTTTAAACAACCGATCTATAGGCCTACAGACATTAGTGAAATGAGAAAGTAAGGTATCTGTTTCTTCAAAGTCCCTTCCCCTACTCAAGTTCCTATCCCTATAGTAACACTACACACACAAAAAAGTCTTTGAAGTACGTCATTAGACTCAATGTCGCCTAGACTGGAGGCTGGGAGACGCCGGCATTTATGACGCGCTATACATGTGTACTAACTACCATTAACATTGTTTGTAATGATTTCAAGTGCGTCTGCGCGACCGACATATAATAAGATGTGTTTTTTTTTCAACTCTTACATGCAACTAATGGAAAATAAAACACACTATTGACATTTCACGCGTCCATCTGCCGATCGTAGTTTTAGAAACATTGCCTAGACATTGCGCGGTTTTATCGGAATGCTCAACACTGCCTAGACCTTAAGTACTAAATAAAACGCATCTTAAGCTTCTATGCCTACCTACATTATAGGCCTACACAGGCTTTCACACATTTAGATTCATACCATACTGTAATTTGTGATCAATAAGCCTACCGAAAATGCCGCCTTTAAACTTACGATACGTTTCGGAAATACAAAATCGGTCCAAAAGTTCAAAAGAAAAGCGTGGTGGTGAGGGTCTAAAAACCTAAAATATTTGTCCATTTCAATTTCAGTTATATAAAGATAGTCATATTTACACCTACGAAAGTTTTCTAAATGTAAAATGTATACCTACGCATATCCTAGTAATTCTACACAACTCCAATCAACTATACGGGTTATGTTGTAAACTTTATGACAGAGTAGTGATGTTTTTCAAACTTTTCAAAAACAGTGTTGGGTGTATAAGTCGCACCCCTACTTTTTGTCGAAATTTTCGGTAAAAAAAGTGCGACTTATACGCGAGTATATACGGTAAGCATTTTGTTAAAAACATTTTTCATTTAACTTTTGTTGTCTTGTCATTTAACTTTTGTTGTCTTGTCATTTAACTTTTGTTGTCTTGTCATTTAACTTTTGTTGTCTTGTCATTTAACTTTTGTTGTCTTGTCTAAGGTAGTTGGGTGGGGAAAGGGTGACAACAATGTCAGAAAGTTTAGTCTATAGCTCTCATGTTGCCAACCGTTGTGGACTGTAGATGTCATGTCAGCCATTGTAGACTGTAGATTTCATGTGATGTCAACCATGGGTGATTTAAAGTCCTATTTCTACTTCTTCTTCTTTGTATTATTATGAAGACTCCGTTAGGACAGAGAAAAGAGTCCACAATTTAACTACATATAAAATAAAAAAAAAAAAATCACAAACAACAATTAGTGACAGAGTGTCACTTTAGGTTTTTAGTCCAGCCTTTCAGTGACAATTTGAAAGCCGCCACAGTAGGGGCAGTGATGGAGGCCTGGTCCAGGGTGTTCCACAGCCTAATGGCTGACGGAAAAAAAATATATTTGTAGACGTTGCTGCATGCATAATGCATGTCGGACATGCAGCTTGAGCCGATGTTCTTAAATGTCTGTACGTTTTGCAATATTTTCTAATTGCATGCTATTCAGGTTACAGATAGTTCTCGGGGAACAGTCTTTACTAAAATCTCTTTCTGTCCTTGTTTTCTCTTAAGTGGATTAAGTTTTAAAATTCTAATTCATATATATGATTAATAGTTTACCTTTTTAATTAAAAAGAACCAAATAAATTTTGAAAAAAAAAATTAAAGGAAAGCAGTAGTTAAATACATTAAAATAGAAAAAACTTACTTATTGCTTCTTTAATAGATATTGTAGACTGTTCTAATATGAATCCTTTTATTCCCATTAAAATATACATCAGGTGATCCTGAAATTGAAAAGTACAATTAATCATAATGAATGTTAAAAATTAAAAATATTTAACCACTTTCAAAACTGTTTCAAATGTCAGTGATGTTAATAAATAAATTAAAAAAAAAAAACTTACTAATGTAAGCTTAGGTCTTGATATTGTAGCATCTCTGTGTAACATACTCAACCAATTTGTACAAATCTAAGACAAAATAATTCTTTTTCATTTTTAAGCTGCCTTGAAAATAACAACAACAAACAAAAAAATCTTTGAACTCTTTGACTAACACAGCTTGTGAAAACTAACTTTAGATAAGAAATTTAATAAACAAATTTTATTAAAGACCAGTAATTTCTCCTGAATAAGATAGGTTACTCATGGAGTTGATGTTACCAATGCAAAGATATGATGATTATTTCAAGAGATGAGAAGAGTCAATAAAAATCTGGTCCTAAAAAGAAAATGGCTAGGTCAGAGAAATGCAACAGATGGCCTACGGGCCTCAACACTGCCGCCCAAGCCTTTTAGTGTAGAGATTTTAACATCATTTCATATTTAATACTACAAATACAGTTTCAAAATTTTTGGCTCATTTTGTCATATCAAATACTTTATGCGGCTTTATATGGTCATCAATTCTGTATATTATTTGAACAGCAAATTTTTTTTCATTTGTTTGAAAGTAATGCTGCAGGCATCTCAAAAGATATACAAAGTAACAATGATAATACTGCTAAAACTATACACATGGGACACATGTGCAAACGGCTTCTTTCACACCTTTGACTGATCCTGCTCCAAGATACGCCCCAGCGTCTGTCTTCTTTCCGAGTCCTTGCGGAGAAGGTAGAAGCCACCCTCTCTGGAGAAAGATTCATGGGAGTCAATGTCAGGAGATAGCAGGTAGGTCTGAACAGGACTTGTATCTGTAGACATGTTGGATTCAGAGCTATGGAGTGAAACAAAGGAAACTTTTGTATTGTCTTTAAACTATACATACCGTTTGATGGTAGTGAGAGGATTTAATTACCTGAACAAAAAAATATATAAAAGTAGTAACAAAGATAGTAAATAAAATATGTTTGATGAACTAAACTAATTTATTCATTGCAAGATACTAAACATATATTTTCAAATATGCTTTATTTTATAGAAGGTTTCAAACAAAATAGATTATTGAACTTTATGCAAACAGAGCAATAAACCAAATACTAGTTGTTAGAGTATAAGTAGAGGTTACCAGAGAATACCAAAGAGAAAAGATTTTAAAAAGCAATAGAAATATTAGTATATACATAAGCATGATTTTAGTTCCAATTAATAACTGGCAATGTTTGTCTAATATAATGACAAAAGGAACTATTGATTGGGCACTTGAAAAATTCACTAGCTCACCAACACACACTCAAATATATCTATTGTATTATGTTTTTCCTGTTCTACACATGCTGATTATAAACTGAACATTACAAGGGAGCAGTAGATGTATAATTAGACAAAATTGCTCATTCATTCATGCATCAGGTCAAAGACTAATGATACATCAAGACAAGTCAGAAGCAAGCAGAATTGATTTTAAAAAGTCATTTTATAAAAGTAGTTTTAAAATATTTTATTGTTGTGAAAGAGAACACCTAGCATTTACTTCTTTCCAAGAAGCAACTGACTGGTGAGGCTGATAGTTGGATACTCTGAATGATCAGTATTGCTGTATTAAATTCAAATGCTAAAGAGAAAGCCCTAGAATAGAAGAACTGCAAAATGGGGTTGAGTTACCGCCTCTAAACCGTACAATACATTTAGTTTGTCACAAATACCTTGTGTGTTACTAATATAAATGTACCGATGATCTAGTGAATCATAGACGGCTTTTTATCACCCTAAAAATAAACAAAAGGACATACTGATAACATGGCATACTAGTTCTTCAATGAATAGTGCTGACAGGCCAGAATCCCGAGTCTAGTCAAGTCAATAAGAGAGAGTATAAATTACAAATGGCACCAGTGCAATAGAATGACTACAAATTACTTTTTGTTACTCTTGGACTAGAACAATAGAACTAGTTTCAAAGAAAACACAATAACAAAAATAAAACTGTAGGTTTGAAAAAACCCTTATGAAAAGCATAAAAGAATCTTGTAGTCTATTCTATAGATTAATAGCATGAAAGACTCTAATAAACTATAACAGCAGAAACTAGTAGAATATTGTACAGCAAAATTAATACAACAGAAACCAGTAGAATAGAGTACATTAGAATTAATACAAACGAACCAGTAGAATATTGTACAGCAAAATTGATACAACAGAAACCAGTAGAATAGAGTACATTAAAATTAATACAAAAGAAAACAGTAGAATACAGCAAAATTAATACAACAGAAACCAGTAAAATAGATTACATTAGAATTAATACAAAAAATAACCAGTAGAATATAGTTTATTAGAACTACTGTAATGCAACAAAATCCGGTAGAATAATGATTAATGGTAATAAAATAAAAACCACTAGAATATAGCACATTTTAATTTATATAATAGAACCAGTAGAATATAGTATATTAGAACTGCTGTAGAACAATAGAAATCAGTAGAATATAGTACATTAACATTATAACAGCAGAAACCAATATGAATATAGTACAAATAGAAACCATTAGAATATGTCCTATACAAAGAAAACCATTGGGTATAATACAAAAAAAGCAACAACACATACACTGAAACTATTATAACAGAATAAAGAACTACAGAAAAAAATACATCAACAATTCTAGTACAAGAGTACCGGTTCCATTTAGTCTGTAAAAGTTGTAAATAAGAGCAGGCTAATTCTATGTAACTAAATGACATGACTACCGATATATGAAAGTGTGATATAATGAGCATCTCAATGCCACTGTAAATGCTGATTGCATTTGTAAAAAACTAATGGTCATTGGACCGCACCTTGCAGGATTTCACCATTAAACCGGTAGGACAGCATTAACTCGTGTTAGTTCCCAAAAGACAACATCTGATGTTAATCACCATTACCACTTATCATGGTCAAGTGCAGCAGTTGTCTTCAACATGCTCTACCTAATTCATTCCCCCCTTTTTATTTTTATTAATTGTTAATTACCAATGCCCCAATGTTAAAATGACAAAATAATCTAATACAGTAATTAAATCTATAATTACAACATTACCCAACCACCGTCCATGAAAACTGTTCGCCCTTGTCACATGTAGTTTACTTACTGAAAACAGTTGAACCCTACCACACATCCCCATACTTTGAAAACAAATAAGGATGGGGGCAGTTATGATAAGTAAAACAAAAAGCTGTTTATTATATTATTAGACAAATCATATCAAGCTTAAAGCCTGGTATCAATAAAGATTAAATATAATTAAACCTAATCCAAAGTAATGAGAGTGTGGGGGGGGGGGGGGGGGAATATGCAGCAAGAGAAGTTAGATTTCAACAGAATGCACCCAAAACTCTAACAGCACACTATGTCGGCCCAATATTCTGCCAATAGTCTTTAAGGAAGCAATCTCAGTCAGGGGCAGAAATAGCAGTCGACTTTTGGACGTTGACTTATGGGCATCACCCTTGAATCCTTTCAGACTCAAAAAAGGTGCCAAGATTGTCATCTTGGCCACATGTTGGTACAATATTGTTAAAAATATTAAACCAACATAAGTGTGCTGTTAGGGAAATAAAACACAAGACAAAAACAAACAAGATAAATTAAAACATAGCAGCCAAATAAAACTAATTGCAGAAACAATATGAAGAACTAAACCGCACTATAAAAAAAGCCATATAGTTAGATATAAATAGAAGGTGTCAAGGTCAAAGATGGCCCATCAATGTGAGAGAAAATGAGTTTTAAAAAAAAAGAATGGTAAGGGGGGAATAAATCTGGTCTACATTGATGGTACCTGAAGCTCTGCTGTTGGGGTGAGGTCAAATAAAATCTGAAATTTTAAGACGGAAATAAAGAAACACCACAAAAAATTAACTCTACGACCACCCCCCCCCCCCCCAAAAAAAAAACAAATTGTATAAAATTATTTTTGTTTTTTAATATTCATACAATTATCTGAACAATACTATGGTGTGAATATGTTCTGTGCCAGATAAGGAGTGTGTTATTCATATTGAAAACGTGTATGCTTGTAATGCAGGTTAAAAATATGTGTGTATGTTCATCACAAAAAAGCCATGAAGAAAACTATGTAAACCCATACAGACAAAGTATGTAATAACAATAACATAATGCTGCAACAATATAATGCTTAACCAAAATCAAGCGGAAGTTTAAATGCCATTGACACTTTATCTTAGGCTATACAGAGGCTCCTTCTATAAATAGAATTATTGTGGGCTCTACACTTTTCCATTGTTTAAGTCATTGTAAATGACTTTAAGTTCTAAGTTTTATATACCAGTGTGTATATATACGATATATAATAATATATATGTATACAGCCTTGTGCAAATTTACTAACATGATTAATCACACATGCTAGGTGCTATACCAATAAAAAATTCCAATTTAGTTCAACTCAATATATACTAGATATATATACATAAGCTAAAAGAAAATTGAGATGATTCATGACCAGTGTAATAAATAAAAGCCCACAGCTATTCATTTAAGCAAGCATGTATGTTTCATTGAGTCCGCCACAAATCCTTACAGTTGTTGATGTCTTTTTACATAGAGGTACTATCTAATATAAAACCTTGTATAAAACTATCTTGAAGACAGAAAACTGGTCAACTTTCAAGAACAAAAATAAAATTGACCAAAATGTCACTGTATAAACATTGACTATATATTACATAAGCATGTGACAGATGAGCAATAGTTGAAATACTACATAAATGTTTATCAACAATATTTTGAATTGTACAAAGATGGTTAGAAAAAAGAAGTTTAAATGTATTACTCACTGCCATAAAATCTCTAAGACTATGATAAGCTGTACAACATTTTTTTTTACATGACATTTCTGAGCTTGTTCTAGTTTTTTTTTTATGTTTACGAGTCCCAAACATAGGATTGTAGTATAGGTTTAAGTAATGTTTGTTCTTTTGTAAATTGAAATTCTTGTTATATTTGTACATATTTTTGTTTATAAAATGTAATTTCTTTTTTGATTTGCAGGATTACTTTATCAACATGTGAAATTCTTGTAAAATTGGTATTTATAATTACCCCTTAGTACTTTTAAATTTTAGTCAATTTTAGTGAATTAAATATTTTGCAAAAGATTTTTTCTCCCTTAAAAGCCTACCAGGTGCCACTTCTCTGGATGGAAAGAAATGCTCACGTTTAGATTTTAAGTTTTTGTATGACAATAACCACTGCCATGCTATTATGTCACTTGCCACAAATGCTGTCAAGTTTAGAATGACTAAATCTCAACACAACACTTAAACAGTGCTAATGACAATGGTCTACTAATTGGTGGAGAAATATTTACACATCAGTTTTGTTTCTCTCATAGATATGAATGAGAAACGAGAAGTATCCCTAGACCAGGGGAAAAAAGATTTCTTTGTTGTTGTCAGACTTACCAAACAAGACATTGTTTTGTCAATTAATCTCTAGGACAGAGCTGTTAAAAATTAGAATATTTGCACTAGAGAAGAGAATACTGTTAAGTTGTCACAGACTGTCTCGTATATCAACATCTAAAGACAGTACACCTTATTACAATAAAATGTAATTATTAAATAAATTGTTACAAAAAACAAACAACCATACATATGTGTCTATTGCCTTTGTATTGTTACTATTCTAGCTCATTGAAGACTTTTTTACAAATGTGGTAAAAGCCCATTCACTATTACACAAATATGTATAGGCCTACTCACTTGTGAAGCTGAAATCATCTTAATCATAGAATTCACAGAAAAGCTCAATGTCAAACTTTACACACACAATTAAGCAAACATACACACGCAAAAAGAAAAAGGATGTTTTCAAAAGGACAACACAAAATTGTGTCCTGATCTACCAAAAGTACAACACAGGAGTATTTGTGTCTCCTGAGCAAGAGAGAGACAAGGGGAAAACAATAGGCGGGGGGGGGGGGGGGGGGGGGCAAACTACACACACTGTAATGAACTTTGTGGACTGCGCATTATGCTAATGCAACCTTGAAATGTCCAGGATTGAAAGTGTCAACTGCACAGTCAAGCTAGTGCATTTAGTTTTAAATGAGTTAAAGTATGAAGTACAAAAATATAAAATATTTATTTACAAGAAACAAAGCCACCAGGAAGAAGAAAAACAACAAAACCAATCTGTACTGCTAAGAGAAAAACAAACTTCAATGTATTTCTCTGCAATTAAAGAAACTATAACAATTCATTTACAAAATTTGTCATTGCATTATTCCTTTAACTACAAAACAACAATACCACAGCAGCAATAGAGACAGGTGACAAGTGAACATTTATTGCTAATGCAAAAAAAAAAAAGTTCTGGAGAAAGTATGAACAATGCAGTTTGCAACTGGGTTATAAAACATGTCACAATATGTGATCCGATGAAAGTAAAACATTCATTATATCCTCTACCTTTACAAACACACAAATAATAGAAGGTCAAAGATATCTCTATAAAAAATCTGAAACAGGTGAATTGGAAATGTGACAAGCCGGAATTTTTAGGAGGTTAATGAAAGCAGTCAGATAATTTTTAAAGGGAATAGAACAACCAAGGGAAAAAATATTTAAAAAAAACAAGAACTTTGTTATAAAAGTACTAAATTATGCATTAGTTCTATGTAACCACTTTATTATAAACATTAAAAGCAATTGAAATTGTAACAGAATGACAACAATTAAAACTGTTCAATCTAGATTAGAAGGCAAGCAGCAAGAAGTGATCAGATGACTTTGAAAAATGAATAGCTCATGTAGTGAGTGGATCTTCTCATAGCTATGGATCTGCATAAGGTTATGAATCTGTGTGTGGCTATAAAGCTGTATGTGGCTATGAATATGTGTGTGGCTATAAATCTGTATGTGGCTATAGATCTGGATGTAGTTATAGAACTGCATAGGGCAATGAATATTATGTGGCTATGTATCTGAATCTGTATGTGACTAGATCTGTATGTGGCTATAAATCTGTATGTGGCTATAAATCTGTATGTGGCTATAAATCTGTATGTGGCTATAAATCTGTATGTGGCTATAAATCTGTATGTGGCTATAAATCTGTTTGTGGCTATAAATTTGTATGTGGCTATAAATCTGTATGTGGCTATAAATCTGTATGTGGCCACAAATCTGTATGTGGATATAAATCTGTATATAGCCATACATCTGTATATGGCTTTGAATCGGTATGTGGCTATTGATTTGTATGTGACAATAAATCTGTTTGTATCAATAAATCTGTATGTGGTTATTTATATTTATGTGGCTATTTATATGTATATGGCTATAGATCTGCATGTGGCTATGTATCTGTGGGTTTTTAAATATATGTATGTGCCTATAGACCAGTGTGTGGCTCTAGACCAGTGTGTGGCTCTAGATTAGTTTGTGGCTATTGATCTGTATGTGGCTATAGATATGCTGTGGCTACAGACGTGTATGAGGCTAAGGATCTGTATCATGTGCAGTAAATAGATAAGCTTCTACTAGCACATATTGACACTAATGTAGCATACCCTGTTCAGGTTGCAATGATTCTCTATGGGAGCATGTGAACTTGGGTGTGACATGAATACCAAGTAAAAACTAAAATGACTCTTCTCACCTTCTGTTGGGAGATCTCGTTTGGCTGTCGGAAAGACTTCGCTGCCTGAAGTCTTCCCTGACAATAGGAATTAGAGTAGGCAACCGGGAGGAAATCGGAGAGGTTACAAAATGAAACACTTGGCAGCAAGAAAAAAAAAGGCATTACAAATTCCAGGCTGACAAGTTTTCTAAGCAAAAAACAATGATTGAAAGAATAAAGAGCTTTAATGTGCCAAATGTGATCTGGGATGTAAGAACAAAAATTGAGATAATATTACAAAAAAGATCCTCTTTTTTTAAAGTGTGAGTTACAGTAATGTAGGATTCATGGTGATGTATTCTAGTTAAGTTTGTGAAACTGACATTTTTTTTTTTCGCATTTATTTTAAGAAGTGACACATTTTGCATAATCATAGGTCTCAGGAACACAGAATAAAAACACTTTTATAATTCTATTAAATTAAAACGCATGACTATCCACTCTTCTACACTTTTATCTATTAATAATAATAATAATATTTGTATAGCGCTGCCAACAAGCATAATGTAAGGTCAGAGCGCATTTAACATACAACTCATAACACGGATATTAAGCTACTCTAGGCTAGGAGGCAAATAGCTAATTGGTGACAAAAAAAGACAAATCAAATAAATGTAGCATTAACCGACCCAACATATAAGTAAGACAGTAGGGGTCTATATCATGTTAAATTTTATCTAAGGTAAATATTGAAATAATGAGTTTTTAAGTTCTTTTTTAAAGTAACAATAGAGCTTTTTCGCCTGAGTTGAATGGGACGTAGATTCCACACCTTCGGACCAAATATTGAGAAGGGCCGGTGAAGCAGCATTCACCAATTTAATGAAGAGGAGTTCACCAGTTTCTGTGGCCAACGCTTTCTAGGGGATTGTGTGACCAGCACAATGTCCAGCAGCCTTTACTTTACCTCAACAAATGTCAGAACTGGATAGACTTTGGGGGACACCCTCCAGGCTCAAGAACAAATCCCAGCCTTCACCAGAATTGAAACCCAGGACCTTCGGTACACCAGCCAAACACGCTGCCGATTACCGTGCTCCTAACCAATCTTCTTCTCAAACAAAAAATTAACTTTTTTTTTTCAAAATTCTTCAATTTTCTATAAAACCCACACTTGTGATTTCACAAAATGTTTCACTTATCAATGAAGCCTAAGCTTATGATTTTGCAAAATATTTCACTTATCTATAAAACCTAAGTTTGTGATTTTCCCATTATTCTCACTTCTCTATAAAGCTTAAAAATGAGGTTTTCAAATAGGTACTCAAAACTGATTTTAATTTTTCAAGCTATTGAGATTTTTTAAATGTTTAATAGAAAGACAAAATGATTCTAAGAACTTTGATACCAATTTTATGACTGTATGTTAATTTTTAAGAAAGTTATGAAATTTTGAAATTTTACAAGTGGGTTACCTTTAGCCACCTGGCAAAGTCCCATTTTTAGAAGTCATTATCTCAAAAAGTATATTGGCTATGGCTAAGTTACTTTGTTTACAAACACAAAAGTTTGTAGAGAAGAGATCCAATTTTTTTTGTGAATGTGGGGCATTTGAAAAATATACAAATATTGATGTAAAAATCAATTATCTAATAATTCTTTCATATTTTTACAGGAAAATGGACCAGCTTTTTGATTATGTTTATAAAAAATCTTAAAAATGATTTTTTCTTAAAAAATAAAATATTTTTCTTAGATAATTTAAATATTCAAAATGTTTAACATAAACAATCAATTTTAAATACATATGGTGATAAAGGCCATTTATTCCTGTACAATCGAGTGAAAAAATTATCTTTCTATCATGAATGGCACTTTTTGCCTAGACGATTTAGTACAAGAGGGGTCGAAAACTTAAAATCGCGCAAAAAACGGAAGCCAGTTTTGAGTACCTATTTCAAATATTCTTAACTTCTCTATAAAACCTTAAACTTGAGGCTTTCCACAATTCTTTACTTTTTTTACTATGAACTATTACATAGATTTGCCACTTTCAGTCCACATTATTCATGATTCATTGCTATAAAAATAATGATTGTATACAAAAACAATTTTGTAGCATGAAAGAAACACAACAACAAGAATGACAACAGTGCCCAAAATGTGTGTAAAATGAACAGCAACTTGAAACAACTTGTAATGAAAATCTACTGGACAGCTCCATCCAATCTATGCGTGGCAGTGTATCAAGTACACTATGTGAGTGAAGGCGAAAATAAAATAAATCAGAGAAAAGAAGACAAAACCAAAAACCATAAATAAAACATTAAGAAAGTGAAATTTATTTAAGCTGAGTGACTTTAACAGTTTCAGAAGTCTACGATTCATGCATTCAGGGAACTATTAGAAAGTCTTCTTAAAAAAAAAAATGCCACTATCAATAGGCTTTATATCTTATTAGAACAAAGACACAAATGGAGGGGAGATAAAAAGTATAACTTCAATGGAGGGGAGATAAAAAGTATAACTTCAATGGAGGGGAGATAAAAAGTATAACTTCAATGGAGGGGAGATAAAAAGTATAACTTCAATCTCGCTTGTTGTCATGGAAATCAAATTAGTCTTGGAAAACATGTTTTCATTTTTAAAAGATTCATTTTTGTTATATCATATATTATTAAAGCTACAAATTGAATTGTTGAATAAAAAATTGTCACACAATTTTTGGGAGTTTGGAGTATCTTTATTAAAAAGTAAATTTAAAAAGGTGGGAAATATTGGGAAATAAAAATTAGAAATAACTATTAAAAAAAATGTTAATAGTAAAAGTTGTATTTTTTTTGTTTGAAAAGATGTTATAATTTGAATGAGTTAAAAGTGGTGTATTGGCAGATTTCTAAGTCTATTCTAAAGAAATGAGTAAAAAAATATTTTGCTATTAGAAAAGTTTTCATATTGCTTAAAATGGTGAAGCAGAGTGTTAAGTACAATTTCCATAACCTAAGTAACCATGTCTGTATAATGACAAAAACTTCCACTTCCAAAAATAAACAAGTTTCACTTCACGGAAGTGATCAAATATATTCAGAGGCAAATTATCAAAGCGGATAGTAAGAAATAAAAAAAATAAAAAAAATATACAGAGCAGAAAAAAAAAAATCAAGATATAAAAAACAAGCAGCTGGTGTGGGAGAGAGAAGTGAAACGTATGATTTAGGCATTACCTTGGGTGATCATCCATTGCATTAAGGTCTGCAGTACTGGTGGCAGGTGTGAGACTGAAACAGTTGTGTAGTGAATGTAACATGATGAGCAAAAGAATTTACCATATGCTGGATTTGTTTATGTCATAGAAGCAGTGTCAAGAAAATTTCATTATTTTTTTATTGAGGAGAAAAAAAACAAAAAAAACTAACAAACAAACAAAAAAGAAAGGCGAAAGAGGAAAATTAAAAACATGCATGAAGATGCTATTAGGGTTTTTGCAACAGGCTACCGGGCAGTTAAATCTATGCAAATGCCAAAGCCAAGGAATAAAATGTATACATATAGAAATGTATATACATATAGAAAATGTTAAAATGAGTAAAGTGTCATATAGCGGTTTTATTTCCAGACACTGCTAATACTAATACATCAAATGAATAAGGCAAGGCCAAAAATAAAATGTTTATGCAATTGTAACTAATTTTATGTATGATCTCTATTGTAATAATAGGAATTTTAAACTACAGAGAAAACCAATAGTTCAAATTTGGATTCATAATTACTTAAATTACAAATGCTTTTACATCATCAGAGCTTCATTGCAATTTTTCTAAAGCTGTGTTTGACATTTAATTGAAGCGCATGTAAGCTAGAATTATTGCCATACAAAAAATTTTATGTACCTTTTGGGAGAAAAATGACTAGATATTGACATTTCCTATTACCATTTGCATAACTTACCATTTGAAAAAAACATAATATAAAAAAATTATTTAAAAAAAACAAATGTACCCCACTAAATGTTAAGACTGGTATTCAGAAAATAAAAACCAAGGAAAACAAGGAAAAAAAAAACAACCCTACTCATTTCTTTGTTAAAAGAAATCCTGATAATAAAATGAGCAGAAAAACCAGAAGCCACTGTCACTTGATAGAAAACGAGGGTTAGGGCAGAATCTATTCATTAGTAGTAAAAAAACAAAACTGGGAAGATTAGAAAGATATATTTTGTTTAATGCAAGTAAGAAATCAAATGAGCATGGAAAGTGTATTAAGAAAGAATTTATTCTCACTCTGTTATTTAGACTGGTATTAATTGTTTTATGTAATCAGCATAACAAAAAAAAAAGAATTATTTACACTGGTATCTATATATATATATATATATAGATGTATATATATATATATTGATCATTTTTCCACTTATATCCAGGCAAGACGTTTTTTTCAAGCAGTAGATGAGTACATTAAGAGCATTTTGAAAGCCCTTTAAATCATTAATTAACACAGGAAAATAGACAGCAGAAATCACCTGATGCCCTTTTGTAAGTCAGAAATCATGACGCACACAAAGATGTTAGCAGAGAGTGAAAATGATAACTATATGTGCAAAGTAAGTAAATGGACCAAACATTTAAAAAAAAAAAAAAGGTTGAAGAGCCCTGCAGTCCCAAAATCACATAGCTAAACTACCAAAACACTATTTAAAAACCTTAAAAAAAACATGAGAAAAAAATTGAGACAAATAACAAAAAATAATTTGACCACCAGATATTTTTTTTTTAAATTGTTATACATCTATATATTTACAAAGAGAAAAAATTTTAAATTGTTATTCCTTGAAGTGCTTGTTATAAATTAGATGCTGCAAGAAATATTTTTTTCTTTTTTTAAATGTATACACTTCTAAAAAAAAAAAAGAGAATAATTGGGCCATTTAAAACATGCTCACATTGTCATGGGTATACTGAGCCTGCTGGAAGAGAGAGAGACAGAGGGTTCAGAATATACAGATCAAGTGGAAATAAATAAACAAAATATTCAACAAATGACTTACTCAATATGGACAGATCTAAGGATATTGTAAAAAGTAGATACTCTCAACAATAAGCATGTTAAATAACAATATATCTTGAATAAATGTAATCTATTCTTTGAAATATTTTGGTTTAAATAATAATATTATTCATACTGGTTTAAATTTTAAATCAAAGAACTTTTCTTTTTAGTTGCATTTAAGCAATCTTTAGTTCAGAACAGTATTTTTTTTTTAAAGTGTTAATCACAAAATTAGATTAAATAAGATATTAACAATGAATGGTGAAGTAAAATGGAAATAAAAAATTATTTACTTTAGATTTGAGTAAAAAACAAAAGATACATAGAATCTATTGTAAATAGATAGACTATAGTGTTCAAAGTTATACTATTTTATTAGTATTACAACACTATAATATGTTGATGGTATTTCTACATTAGAATTAGTATAAGAAAACATTTTAGGGAAATCCCCAAGGTTCAGAAAAGTGAAACCATCACCTAATATAAAATTCTTTATCACTTCCTGATAATGAAAGGAGATTCAGTAAAGTGCACACAATTTCATTATATATTGCCAACATGCTCTAATGTAAATGTTTTAAGATGAATTAGAAATGTGCACGAAATTTCTTATTGCTTTATGATTTATGTATTCATTCAGTTGAGCAATGAAAGAAATATTCAGGCCGATACAACTAACTACATGCCTCAAGATTTAAACCACTAGCTGTCCTCTAAGACTTCTGGATATAGATGTACTCAGCATCAACGTCCCCACAAGGCCGAAGATGTTTTGTTTACAACAAATGAAGCTACCAGCGTTTCAAAATTTCTCAGCTCCACACAACATAAGTGTACGGAGCGAGTCGAAGAATTTTAGTCTTGTGCTAATACTCACCGCCCTTCATCTATAGTATCGAGCTCTTCGCGGAGATTTTCCTGACTTCCGTAGAATTCTGTTTGAAGCCTGGACATTTACAGTGATAAAAATAAGAGGGAGGTTTGGGGGATAATAAAGAAACAAACAGAATCAAAGCCCCCAAAAAAATAAGAGTTGATATGTTTTTTTTTAAAAAGGCTACAACTGCAATTAAAAGAAAACAAGTAGAAATTGTATCCAGTAATGTTTTGGCAGTTTCAATAGCTTGCTATTCAGCCTTTTTAACTTCAAGAAATAAACATCACAAGAATTTTTCGATACATCCCATTTTGTTTTTCTTTTTTTTTTGCTTCCAATTCAAACACCATAGGCCTACACTCATGAGAACTGCTTAAAGAACAAAAGTTCTAATATTGCTTTCTATAAGCCTTTAATTCCTTTAATTTATATCACTTGTGGATTTCTTAAGAAATTTACTTGTTACAACTTTTTACTGAATTCCTACTTAAACTTTTGTATCATTTAGTTATGTTCATGCATGGTATGCTTTTATTAAAGAAAAAAAAAAATGAAAGGGAAGCAGCAAAAGTGGATTCCAGTTTCTAAGACATAAAAACTTGTAGGAAATACCATTAATAAAATAATTCTCTTTAAAAAACTCAACAAAAAAGTGCATTAGTTTAAAAAGAAAAAAGCATTTTTTTAAATTTTATGTGAATTTTACTTTAGTTTAATATTGATACCAAGCACAATGTAACTTATTATATGGATTTTTTTGGGGCTGAAGATTTAAAAAATGACTTTAGTTGTTTTTTTCAATCAGCTCTATGTTTAGTTACTACTAATTAAACTTTGATAAACTAGATAAAAGATTGTAATTTATAAAACTAGATTAACTCTGATAAACTATATAAAAGATAGATTATTAGATGCAGTAGTTTATAAAACTAGGACCACTATCTATAAAACAAGGAGCGATAAAAGCAAATTTGTAAAGCTTAATATGTTAACTTGATTCCTGTGATGAAATTATGGAGCATTAATTACAACTAGACAAAAGAGTAAACTGCAGACACAGGAATTTTTGATTGCTCATAAAATTAGAGCCACATGAATCCAAACACTTGTGGAATGATAGTGAGTCTCATGACTCAAAAGTCTTCTTTTTGTTATGTTAAGCTGTTCAGATAGACCAGTCCTTTAAAATAGTAGCTTTATTTCAACAGTCATCGTGGAATGGACATGTGCTAATAGTGGATAGTGTCCATTATTCAAGAACTTTGGTGACAAAAAGATTGAAATAATAGATGTTAGAAAAAAAAGGTGAAGTATAGAAATGATGAAGTGGTATTGGATAGTCTCTGTAAATCCCACCCTATACAAATCTGAATAGTCTCTGTAAATCCCACCCTATACAAATCTGAATAGTCTCTGTAAATCCCACTCTATACAAATCTGAATAGTCTCTGTAAATCCCACCCTATACAAATCTGAATAGTCTCTGTAAATCCCACCCTATACAAATCTGAATAGTCTCTGTAAATCCCACCCTATACAAATCTGAATAGTCTCTGTAAATCCCACCCTATACAAATCTGAATAGTCTCTGTAAATCCCACCCTATACAAATCTGAATAGTCTCTGTAAATCCCACCCTATACAAATCTGAATAGTCTCTGTAAATCCCACCCTATAAAAATCTGAATAGTCTCTGTAAATCCCACCCTATACAAATCTGAATAGTCTCTGTAAATCCCACCCTATACAAATCTGAATAGTCTCTGTAAATCCCACCCTATAAAAATCTGAATAGTCTCTGTAAATCCCACCCTATACAAATCTGAATAGTCTCTGTAAATCCCACCCTATACAAATCTGAATAGTCTCTGTAAATCCCACCCTATACAAATCTGAATAGTCTCTGTAAATCCCACCCTATACAAATCTGAATAGTCTCTGTAAATCCCACCCTATACAAATCTGAATAGTCTCTGTAAATCCCACCCTATAAAAATCTGAATAGTCTCTGTAAATCCCACCCTACACAAATCTGAATAGTCTCTGTAAATCCCACCCTATACAAATCTGAATAGTCTCTGTAAATCCCACCCTATAAAAATCTGAATAGTCTCTGTAAATCCCACCCTATACAAATCTGAATAGTCTCTGTAAATCCCACCCTATACAAATCTGAATAGTCTCTGTAAATCCCACCCTATACAAATCTGAATAGTCTCTGTAAATCCCACCCTATACAAATCTGAATAGTCTCTGTAAATCCCACCCTATACAAATCTGAATAGTCTCTGTAAATCCCACCCTATACAAATCTGAATAGTCTCTGTAAATCCCACCCTATACAAATCTGAATAGTCTCTGTAAATCCCACCCTATACAAATCTGGATAGTCTCTGTAAATCCCACCCTATACAAATCTGAATAGTCTCTGTAAATCCCACCCTATACAAATCTGGATAGTCTCTGTAAATCCCACCCTATACAAATCTGAATAGTCTCTGTAAATCCCACCCAATAAAAATCTTACAAACAACTTTCTTGTGAGTTGAGACATCATTATTAAAAACAGGAGTTAACATGCACTAGCTGTACTTCATTTTTCATTCAATCCTTCTTACAAAGAGAATATTTGTATACATTGAAATTCTAAGATTTTTGAAGGGAGATAAGAGTAATATACGACAATAGATAAAAATAAAATAAGATTTATGTCTTTATTCAGACCATTCGAGTCAAATGTAAATTTTCATTTGTAATTCTGAGGCATGACATTGATTACAATTATATAGCTAATTTATTCCTTCTTCTTCTACTAACTAGAATGCCAGGTAAGGTAGCCTATATTTGTCATATTCTATGCTAGAATAAAGTACTTTGTTCTTTGGGGAAATGTATGCTGGTGTGGTCTTCTTTGTTTGGTGAGTTCATCTTATTGTACATGGTGCAGCCTGTATTCATGTTTGTCTCACTTATTTCTTTTCTAGCTAAAGTAATATGCTTGCTCATAATGTGGCTAGCGTGTCTGTGTTTTTTTTTTCATTTACATCTGTGATTAAGCTAATTAAGCCCATTCTGCATAAAAAGTGTTCATTAAATAGACCAATTGTTGTTGTTTTTAAAAGTTGTCGCACTTTAACAGGTCTGTATTGCTGCTCAATGTATGCTTGCTTGTAAGTTGGCCAGCTTGTCTGTGCAACTTTTAATCAAGTATATATCTTTTGAAATAGTTGTGTTGTTGCCAGCTAGTTAATTGGGATTCTGTAAATATGACTGCAACTTTGTAGTATGAATTGCAGTATATGTATTTGTATAATAATGTTTTTTTTATTTAGTATCAGAAGACAGCTATATTAAAGACAATCGAGCTGTTAGAAAAATAAGACATTTTTTTTAAATCAACACCCCAAAAAAAATTCATGAATGGAATATATGAAACATCAACAAGTGTTTTGTCCAGAAAATTGACGATAAAAAAGTAATCATTATGATTATTTACATTATTTATTTTTTAAATGACTAAAAGTGATAAGAGTATTAAATGCTATTGTCAAAGCTACAAATACAATTGAAGCAAATAATATTGATACAGTAAAAAAAAATAGTATTGAAAATAAATAATAGCTAAAATAATTTCAGTGTATTTATTAGGTGTTTTATATATTTAATAAGCAGCAATCTAAAAAGACAATAAAATGAAAGAAGAAATTATCTTACCTTGTGATCCTGGGGATTCTCAGCTTCAGCTCATCTACTTTTCCTTTACCCATTGGCTCTGTGAATATTTCAAATTATTATATAAACCAAACGCATACTTTCTTTATAAATAAAATGTTTGATCCATCAACTTCATTACATTTTCTTCAATAAGGAAAATAAGCTTTGTGTAAGTGATAGTTGAGCCATATCATTAATGTCATTTCATTGTTTAAAATCCAAATCTTTCTTTCAAGCATACGAGCAATGCCACTTCGTTAATGATCCAAGGGAAATTCTGCATGAGCCTATGAAGATCGTACCCTACTGTACCTGTACTGTATGCATGGCTGCATGTCTCAGTCAGGGCCTTGATGTACCCCCCCCCCAACCCACACCTTTCTAATGTTAGTCCCTGGTTGTAAGAGGAAGAAGGTTTGTCTGGTTATTAAGAAACATTATATATGTTATCTTTAATGAGATCCCTTAAAAAGCTCATCAATTTTATTTTACTAAGTGCTCTCTTCCCATAACTTAAACAAAAGTACAAATCTAAAAAAAAAAAAAAAAAATCTCTAATTCTGTAATATCATATGTTGTGATACTTGACAGGTGTGGGAAGATATTTCCCCACTAATGCAAAGTAAACATGTTCCTAATTACCTGACACACTTCTCACAAAGTCAATATGTTCGTGCTCCTCTTTTGTTTTCCGAGCCCGTTTTCTTCTGCTGCCCAAGTTTCTGGGGAAAACGGAAAAGGGAAACAGTATTGACTAAAGTCTTAAAGAGAAAGCAGAATATTGAAAAACCCTACACAGCATTCCATATGAAAAGAAATCTTACTCATATAAGAAGGGATGCTCTAAAAGTTCTGTCGCTGTTGCTCTGTTTTGTGGTTCTGGTTCAAAACATCTGGAAAAATATACAGAAAACTTGTTAAGACTGTAATGTTAATACAATAATAATAAACAAAAAAACAACAACTCTACTACCAACTAGTATCAAAGAGTGACAAAAAGTTTTTAGTGCATGTTTGATTCTAGATGTTTGATTCTATGTTTGATTCTAGAAGTTTTTTCATAAAAAAATGTTTGTTAAGCCTAATCAAGTAATTTTTGTTTTCTTTTCCAAAAATGTCTACATTTAATACATTATTTTTTCAGATTACTTTCACACATCCATTTAGAAAGGTTGCATGCCCGTTAAATATAAGCATAACTATATTTAATTCTCATTTATCTTCATATCTTCCTTTAATTATAGACTCATTTTTTCATTCAGGGCTATTTTGTAAAGTTTAAATCACCTCAACAAAAACTCCTTCGCTCGAGCCGACATAGACTCTGGTATTTGTGGATGCATTTTGTAAAATCCCACTTTAAACATTGCTGCTTCAGGTGACCCAAGCTAACAAAAAAATTTAAAAAAAGATTTTACAAAAGGGAAAGAGAATTTTTGTTGGTGAAAAAAGGAACATTTGAGACTTTTTGCTACAAACTCCTTAATTAAAAAAAAACATCACATGAAGTTTAAGAAATATTTTTTTAAAGTTCTTGTTAGTTAAAACAACTAACAATAGTTTTACCTCAATGAAAGGTGGTTTCCCAGTTGCCATCTCTATCACAGTACAACCAAGGGACCAGATGTCAGCCTAAACATGTAAGATTTGTAGTTGTTTTGTTTTATAGGAATATGGCAGACATGAAATTGTATTAATGTTAAATGTAAAGGCCTGCATAGTTGTAAATGTTAATCAAAGCTCGTATGCAGAAAAATTAAACATTCTCAAAATTAAAAAATGTAATAGTTTCTACATAAATTAATTTGAACATTTTCTTACAGGTGGACCATAGCCTCTGATTCCTTTATCAATCACCTCAGGAGCCATGTACTGGATGGTTCCTTGCAGAGGAATGAAGACATTTCAATGTATTAACACTACTCTACAGCATACAATACAAAAAAAAAACATTTTTACTCTTCAAAACCAGCCCTGACTATTTCAACCAGCCAATTTTACTCCCTAAAACCCAGATGCATATTTTTTTTTTCTCATACAAGATTACAAAAATATCTAATTTAAAGACAAAAAAAAGGATGTGTTGTTTTAACACAGTTTCTGGCTGAATGGATACGTTGAATTTACTTTGGCTTCATAATTCTAAAAAAACAAACAATCAATTAAAGAGTTATTTTTTTTTGGTAGAACTAGAATCATTGTCTAACATATATCATCGATTAGTTAAAATTTAAGCCAGGGACATGTGATAAAAATATTGGGCTAATAAAAAAAGCTACATGGAATGGAAAATTACCTGCAAAGGTATCAGCACAGGGATTGATGCCAGACAATCTTTTTGAAGTACCAAAGTCTGATATTTTCAATACGCCACTGTACGTGTTGACAAGAACATTATCCCCTTTTATATCTCTATGAACTATCTTGTTATCATGCTGTTATACAAAATTTAAAAAAAAAAAAATTTAGATGCCAATACAAAATACATTTTCAATAGAGCTAATCATTCTAAAAAAAACAAAGAAAAATTATACATTTTTTTGCTTTAATAAACTAATAGAAAGGTTACCAAATATTTCAATCCTTCTAAGATCTGTTTTGTATAAAATGCAATAGTTGGCTCATTGTCTTTGAGCGGCCCCCATTTAGATCTCAATAACTGTGAAAGACTTCCTGCAAAAAAAAAAAAAGGAATATATTAAATAGAATGATTGCCCAACTAAACAGAAATGAGAAACAAAATGAGAGCTTATAAAATACTTATCAAGTATGTGAGATGTTCACACTGAATGATAGATTAGTTGCAGGTACCAATCCAAGATAATTTTTTTTTTCATCTTACTGTCAATCTAGATAATGTTTTTTAAAATAATTATACTACCTATACGATTCATTTTGTAATCATAATTATAGCCCATTATTTGAATTTGTTTGACTTGCAATCAATCGGCTGATATAGATGATAACACATATTATGTTACCTCCAGGCACTTGCTCCATGAAGATTTTAAAATAGCCTTCTTCACTAACTGAACCAAGATAGCGGACAATATTTTTATGGCTTAGCCTCATATGTAATTTGATTTCTTCATGTAATGGCTGCACCTCCCTGCAAATAAAAATATATAAAATAAAATATATAAAATCATTGGCGAAAGTCATGGACGAAATACAATTATTTAAAATTACTGCTGAAAGTCATGGACAAAATACAAATATTTAGAATTACTGCTGAAAGTCATGGACAAAATACAAATATTTAGAATTACTGCTCAAAGTCATGGACGAAATACAAATATTTAGAATTACTGCTGAAAGTCATGGACGAAATACAAATATTTAGAATTACTGCTGAAAGTCATGGACAAAATACAAATATTTAGAATTACTGCTGAAAGTCATGGACGAAATAGAAATATTTAGAATGACTGCTGAAAGTCATGGACAAAATACAAATATTTAGAATTACTGCTGAAAGTCATGGACAAAATACAAATATTTAGAATTACTGCTGAAAGTCATGGACAAAATACAAATATTTAGAATTACTGCTGAAAGTCATAGACAAAATACAAACATTTAGATCCGTTGGTGAAAGTCATGAACAAGACACAAAAAACTGGCGTTAAAAATTGTTTACTCTCTACTTACTGGTGATATTTTTCAGGCACTTCCTTCACTGCCACCTTCACTTGGGTCTTTTTATCCCTGGCGGCATAGACAGCTCCATATGTTCCTTTACCCAAAAGAATACGATTCCCCTTATCATCCAGGTCATAGACATACTGTAATAATACAACAAGTGTGATACATTACAGGTACAGGTTGAACAATGTCAATTAAAACAAACAAAAAACAACTCTCTTTCTGACCTGTGATTAGAAACGAAAGGGAAAACGGATTTTCACTTACATCAACGACATCTTCAATGTCATCTTCATCAATCAAGCAGTCAGGACTTGTGGCCAGTTCACTCATCATGGAATAAAACCTAGTAATCACAGCATAGTCATTTTTAAATATGGGCTATGAGCAACAAAAAAAATAATTTTGAAGTTGGCCAAAAAGGTTAGAAAATGTACTAGGCAATGTTTTGGTAAGAAAAAACATTACTTTATTGCTTTACAAAATAGCATTACAATCCTATTAGCTCCTATATCTCTTTGTCAGGATATTGTTAACTATATTCTAAATATTAAATATGCAAGTATTGTAATACTTGTAAATTGCAAATGTAAACATATCATTTTAAACTTTGTGAAAGCATCAAATGTATCTTTCATTCTACTACAGACTGTGAATAGAAAGACTGATTACCTTTGAGCCTGAACATCCGATGAGAAAAAAATATGATAATCATCATCAGAGATGTCTTGTACATAGAGAAAGATGGCTCTAGAGTCTCGTTTGTACAAGCTGTAATTGTAATGTTAGACAATAGCATTAAAAAAATGTAAGTGCAACAAAATAGAAATCAAGATATTTTCTGGTTTTCCAAGACAATTCTTGCTTCAGTCAATAACTTACAAAATAAAACAGAATAAACTCTAAAAACATTTAAAGTAATTTTTTGCTCCGTTTTAATAACTAAGTCAGCTCTAATTGAAAAAGACCAAGCCATACCTGACTCTCTTTATTGTGTCAGCAGGAAATGTCCAATCATTGGGCCGGTGATCTTTGGGATCTTGCCAAACATGCCACAAACGAACATTCTGTAATTTGCAATCAAAACAAGGGATATAATTTTAATACACGTAACATCTATTGCTGTCAAATATTAAATTCTTTACAAATATAACAGTTCTAATTTAATTATAAAATAAATCATCAAAATGTTTTTGAACGTTGTTACAACTAGAGATTGAGTTACTAAAAATATAGACCTTTGTAGTTTATTAACAGAATTATTTGCATAGCCGTTGTATGATTTACCTTTTCTTGGATTTCTTGGTTGATTTGAATGTAGCTTGGAATGAACTCTCTATTGGGTTCAAGTAGGAGAACCTGTGTAAAGAGCAAATAATCAGTTGAGGTGACTGTGGTAAGCCAACTTTTAACAATGAAAATCCAGAAATTAGACAGATGCTAGTTAATACTTACTGGAAACTGACTGCTTGTCAACTCTGATAAAGGTTTAGAAACTTCTGTGAAAAACTCCATCCAGAAATTAAAAATCTAAAAAAAAGAAGAAAATTCAAATATTGAATAAAATGGAAACTAGGATTTATCTAGACCAGGTGTCTGCAACCTATGTCACGCGTGCCATACTTGGCACGTAGAGCAATCTCCAATGGCACGCAGAGGACTCCCAAAAAGGCAATTCAAGTCTCTACAAGAAAGTGAATGCTAAAGCAGGATAACTTTTAGGCTTTTGGCTCACTAAATAAATGAGAAATCCTACTTTGGGACACCTCTACAAAAAGGTTGCAGACCCCTGATCTAGACTTTGAACTTGTCACTTTAGTAATAGTAAGAATGTTGTAATTACAATAAATTTTAATGCAACATCTTCTTCAAACAATCGCTTTATGACCCAGTCCTGCTGAAAATAAAAACTCCCCTGCTAAAAGCTATTTATTTATGAAAAGTGGGGATGGGTAAAGGAGAAAACATAACACACAGGGACAATCTGATAGCTTAAGCTTATAAAAGAGTTGCTTACTTATGATCTTTATCGTTAACAGCAACGAATTTAAAGAAATATTCCTATTTATCCAGTATTTCTTGAATAGTAAAATGGCATTTACGCATACACTTTTTCATCAATCGACCAAAAATGGGAAAATCCAGTTTCCATATAGAAAAAAAATAAAATCTTATAACAAACAAAGTGATCACAAAAGAAGCCATATGGCTCCAGCCCAGTTTGTTTACAATTGATTGGCTAAAAGGTGGACTGAATTACTGCTTACAGCAGACAATGCAATGTAAGTCCTCAGACCAGTAAATGGGTTTCTTGACCTGAACATAAGATGCATGCTGGTCAGATATAATTGTTTATCTGTTTTAAGGGTATAAGAGCCATTAAAGATATAATTAAATATTTAACTATATTTTTTTCTATTGTAAAGCTTCCCTTACAGATATTTTAACACCCAAAACCATAGGAATTAGATGAATGCCCATGGGGTAGGAGAAAATTCTGTAGCCAGCACAATGCTTAACCACCTTCAATGGGCCTCAAACTATGTTGACCCCAACGGTTAGCAATCTAAAGCTTTGCTACTGGACCAAGAGACCCAGCTCAATACAATGTAAGCACCAAAAGGGAGTTAAATTATGGACTAAAAAAAAACAAACATAAAGACTAAAAGACTAAAAGAGTTACCTGAGATTCCTTGCTATTTGTATTAATATTTTTACTTTTACGAAACCTGCTTATCAGAGTAATGTTGCCAATTGTGGATTTTAAATACCTAAGAGAAAGAAAAGAAGAACTTGCAATATATATTGATTAAAAAAAAAAGGCAGCTGTTTACGACAATGAACACAATCTTAATAGACATTAATAAATCAAGCTAAGAGGCCACCCTCAGTTTGTTCTGATGCAAAGATTCAGAAGAGCAGGGGTCGTAACCCAGTACAGGACCATGAAAAGCTATCTTATATGGAAACTCATATAGGTTATATGTTAACTACACGCTACTAAAGCCAATATAAATGTTAGTCATTTACAATTTAAAAGTATAAAAATAACCAAGTCACTAAAAAAGTAAACAAATTTTACAAATATGCTATTCGCCACTATTTGGGCATGGAATGGGTTGCCTGAACAAACTAGGAAAACCAGTAACTTAACATTATTTAAAACATTAATAAAGATGCAAGACTAGACTCGGACCACAGATGAGTGTAGGACGCAATAATCTTCTTTATAGACGGAGCGTCTGTAATATATAAGATATATACGATAAGAGTTCTACTGAACCCATGCTCACCATTCTGGGGGCTCCAGCCTGTACATACAATCAGCGGCTTGAACAGCTTTGTTGAAATCCTCAGCTAGCACACTGATTTCAAAGAAGGTGGCCACGTCCCAGTAGTTGTTCAGGGAGGACAGGCTTCCTTTCTTACCAATCAGGTTGTTCAAAGTTATACCTTAAATGTGGGGGAAAAAAAAGAGAAATAAGCTGTAAATGATACTCTGTAAGCTTGGGTCATTATTCTTATACCATGCAAATGGGGAGAAAAAAAAATGTGTAAATTATATTTGCAAGTCATTATAATTATAATAGAAAATAGTAATTTAATAATAATGTTATTTATTGATTCTTTTATTATTTAAAATATCTATTTGTTTTTTTGTATAACAGTCCACAATATAGCTTTTGTATAAGAGTTTAATGGTACACAATAGCAAGTGCTCTTTAAAAATGTGTCAAATATGCATTGTTATAAGACAGCCCTTTTTTTTCTCATCCTCATTTCTCATTGTACGATTTAAGTTGTTTACAAATTTGGTTATGCTGATCAAACTTTCCAAAGCCATAAATATTTTTAGGTGCAACTATCTGACTCAAACTAAGAAAGGCCAATAAATCTAAACTACTATTAGAGGATAGGGCTAATTACAATGTTTGTAAGCCATTAAGCATCAATTAAAATTATTAATCTCAATTAAAATGCTTTCTTATTTGTAAATGTATCTACTAAATGACTGGTTAAGCATTTCAGAATGTCTCCTTTAAATATTGTTTTTCAAGATATTGTTTTGCCACTAATTTGTTTTTGTAGACAGAAAGTCAACTTCATTTTGTCATCATTTAACATCGTTGTAATTATTCATTTATATTTAAGTGCATCTTGGAGTTAAATTGAAACTTCACAAGAGATAGCCCTCCTTAAATTACAGCGAAGAAAACGAATAAATACTATTTGATTAACGAGCTAATATATCATGTCAATAAAGTGATATACATAACAATACATATACGGGACAATGACATCGATTTGAATTCATAATAAGTTGAAAACAAATATGTGACAGCCTAGAAAAGTAAATGTGAAGTAAGCACAAACCTATTCTCTGGAGCTCTGCACAGGATGCAAAGTCTTTTCCTGAGATAACAAGTAAAGTTGCTAAATTTATTCCAGCATATTCATTTGGCTGTACCTCAAAACCCTTGCGATACCTTAATATGAAAAAAAAAATCCACACTAAAGCATCAGTTGAGTTAATCCTAATAAAACAAAAGCTTTTAATAAAATAAAGATAATAGCAAGACAATATAAGACAATAACAGCCTGCCAACCTCCCAAGAAGAAAAATCTGTATGTGGGAGGGGGTGTAAGTTATGCAATTGCAATTAGAAGAAAAAAAACTGTTTTATTCATTACAGTAAAATTAACAAACTTTTCAGAACTTTGTTTCCTTTTTGCAAACTTGATGAAACAAGTCAGTTTTCTCACGCTTTCCAAATCTCTAAGAAATCTGTGTATATATTACATGGTACAGTTGTTTTAAATGGGATCATGACTAACCAAGTTATGGCATTGTGCAGAGCATCTTGATCATTGTAATCTGAGTCTACAAACTTATCCTTGTAGATTCTACCACACAAACAAATCATGTCAGGAACTGGTGTTTCTGATTTCTCTATGGCCTAAACAGAAAGCACAAAAACACAAACTATGTATATATATTACCACAAGATAGTGTTTACAAACAAGTAAAATGAATTTTTAAATGTGACATTAATAAAAAGCACCACACCAGATGAGATTAGAATGCTAAAAAAATATATACCTTCAAAATTACACTCAGTGCCTTTTCTCTGTTTCCATTTCTAAGTAGAGTGCAAATGATAATTAGACATTTACATTGTTATAAAAAGAATTCTCAATCAATAGAAAACCATAAAACATTTGGAGAAAATCAATGTAAAAAAACAACAACTAAGAAATTATCATACAGACAAATATTTAACAATTAATTTTTTCTTTCATTTTAAAATATACAAGATGGAGTGAAACCACTGCCAAAAATGTATAAAGAGCACCATAATTTATTTCAAAAAGTGTATTTAAATGTTTACCTGTTTAGTGAAAATGAGTATAAATACTGTATTCCTATGTTGTTCTCAATTTTTATAAATGGAAAATTGCTAACATCTTCAACAAGTTTCACCATTGATTTATAATCCTGAGAACAATACAATTTTTTTTTTTATTGCTGTCAATTAAAGTAAAAATTAAATCATATCTTCATATCATTGAGCACCATTATGCTAATTATTTGACTTACTGGTGAGTTTTTTTTAATACATTTTCTTTAGTCAAGCAATTAGTAACTCATTCATTATTGCATTAAATCTAAACAACATCTGTTGCTTAAAAATAGACTAGATATTGCTTTGGACATATCGTCCCCTCAGTATTACCTTGTTCTATGTCGTCAGACTATAGTTTTGAGAAAAATGCACTTGAAGTTTCAGAAGACCACAATCAGCCCAAAATTAATGTTGCAAGTAATTTTGTGTTCATAATATCTTTAAGTCCCTTATAATATACCCTTTTAATAGCTATTTATTCAACTTTTGTGTATTTTTTGTTCAAAATATCGATTTTTCACTTTTGAGATAGAACAAAATACCCATTTTTTTTTGAAAGTCCAAAATTGTATAATGTTCTATGTCAATTTTTTTCCCCAAATGTATATTAATTATTGTCCATGATTAATTATAAGGTAAAATATCAACATTTTTATTACAAATGTATTTGGAGTGTTTGTTTTAATACATCCAACAATACTAGAAATGAATATTATTCTCTTGGTCACCCACCACATCAAGTTAGCCTAGAAGAAATTCTATAGGTACTCCTTTAAAATCAATTTTACCTCAACTAGCTCCAAACTATTTTACTTTACTAGGCCTAGTACTAATTATTCACAAAATAAAATATAGCCTTCAGTTTAATTAACTTGACTTAATTAATTGTTGTACTATTATTATTATCTGGTAGGGTATGTAAGTTGTCCACAAGATAAATTGTAATAGTTTGAATTGTTTTCAGACCTGGCTTGATATTATTGATAATAAAACCTGGATATTATGTTTACTAAGATTAAACTGATATTATGATTCAATTATATCATAAAGATAATATTTGAAATACTGTATTATTTATGGTACTAGCATCCACTGTTCCGAGTAATGAAGGAGTTAATTACTCAAACTTTCCTAAGCCTGGAACAAAACAAGCTAGATTTTCCAATTGCACTGTTACAAACATAATTTAACACAATTTAGTTTTGCACCAATGCATTTCACAATACATTGTATATTTATTATTATTATGTGTGCAAACAACATTACAAATAGAATTTGATATTGAAAATAAATTTTAAAATGCAATATACTCAATCAAGACTAACTAAAACAAAACTATATACACAAAAAGCAAATACAGTGTAATAATACAGAGAAATTTCAATACACTGAATGAATAATGTAATCAAAACAATAACTAAAAGCAAATATAGTGTAATAATGAAAATAGAGATGAAAAGTTCAATACAATGAATGTATAATGTGAAGCCGGCTGGTCCAGTGGTTAGTTCACCGGACTGTCAACCAAAAACCAACTGACATGTCGCGGGTTCTATCCCTACCACCGACCAATCCCTGTCGCCACGCAGGAGTTTTGGACCTAGTGGACGTAATAAGCTTCCATCTAGAGGGAATGTCTGTTAACTTATAAGATAACGCTAATATAGTGTAATAATGAAAATAGAGATGAAAAGTTCAATACTTTGAATGAATAATATAATCAAACCAAAAACTAAAAGCATATATAATGAAAATAGAGATGAAAAGTTCAATACATTGAATGAATAATGTAAACAAACCAAAAACTAAAAGCATATATAATGAAAATAGAGATGAAAAGTTCAATACATTGAATGAATAATGTAAACAAACCAAAAACTAAAAGCATATATAATGAAAATAGAGATGAAAAATTCAATACATTGAATGAATAATGTAAACAAACCATAAACTAAAAGCATATATATTGTAATAATGAAAATAGAGTTGAAAAGTTCAATACATCGCAGCCGGTACAATCCTTTATATTCTGCAGCTCTCTCCTTCTTTTAATCACTTTTATCCTGCTGACATATTCATGGCCAGCTTGACGCCTCTTCTTATTCACATTACACTTCCAGGTCTCTCGATTCATTGGTCTCTTGCGCCCTTTTACTGATGTGTTCAGTTCATTAATATCTTGAGCCTTCAGCACATTAAAATTTGTAAGCCGATGTGAATCAAATCTGCAGGGATGAAAAGAACAAAATTAGGGCTATGGTTAAAAACAACATGTTATTAATATAATTAAAAAATGAATTGATATGTGTATAGAGCATAGTACCGTACATTAAAAAATAAATTTTGTGACTGAATTTTTTCTTCAATTTATAACATGTCTATCTAAGAGGAGTACAACAGTTAACAGCTTTAATCAGTACAAGGAGTACAGTACAGTACAGTACAGGGAGTACAGTACAGACTTACACTTATTGATCATCAAATTTTCTACATATAAAAAATCTTAAATTTATTTGTGTCAAGGTCCAGGGATGTCAAAATATTCAGTTTTTTTACAGTAACAAATTTAGGTGATGTAATTTTTAAAATACTTTATAAACCTAGAGATTAAATAATAGGCCTATAAACATCAGGCAACTATTGGATTATAATATATACTGAAAGCTAGAAGGCTGAAAATAATTGGCCTATGATGCGTCAACCTAAATTATAAGACAAAAACCAATCGTGGAAGTCTGGAAGTGAACAGAGAAGATCCGAAGAACAGTATTGCAAGACAAACTTTAGACTGGGTTTCCCAGGGAAAAGGGAAAGTATGCAGACTGAAGTAGACTTGGAGGATGTCAACTGTAAGTAAGAAAGGCTATTGGCCTCACATGGACACATCTACTGATAGACACCAAAGAAAAGATTGACAGAGAATTGTAGTTGCGGCCTAATATTCTTATGGAAATATACGGAAATTAAATAAAAGTCTGACTGAAAGTTCAGCTATAGGCTATATATAATATAGTCCTACAACAAATGCAGATAATGGATTAGGCCTACCGGTACTTTATTTGGTCACTTGACGTTGAAGAAAGGGGGGTTACTGTTATCCGACCTTAAATCAGCAACGTCTGGTTTGTAGCTTGGATCAACGTCTGGTTTGTAGCTTGGATCAACATCTGAGTAGTCCAAATCTTCAGAATTAGTAGCACTGTGAAAATTAAAATTCAGTTATAATGGATTTAAAATATAATTAGTTTCAGTAAAATTTTGGCGATAGACAACGATTGGATTATTATACTATTATAGACTTACATACAGGCGTATCATTGCTTAAACCTTCAGAATCTAAAGCATTAATAACAAACTTATGTGTTTAAGTCAAGATGTATATACTATACAACAGCTGCAGATATAGAAGTTATAGGGCTGATTAGGCCTAGGGCCTAGGCCTACCTTTCTTTGTAACTTGAAGTTGAGTAAGAGTTGTTGTCACTAGTCGCTTAACAGGCAGCAGTGAAACCTCTTGCAGTTTTTCTCATTTTTGGACTGTTTTATTCAAAATTTATTCCTGGATTGTTAGATAATGTTGTGTATGAAAGTTTCCTGGAAATATAGATATTATTTACTTTGAAAAAGACTAATAATTGATGGACTTCTACTGTGGTTTTCCATACTGGCTTCTATTTTAATATAGGCTACCAGTGACTTGGCCTATTTTCAATGTTAGCAGCTGAGCTTTGTTGTCATAACAAACTCATCTGTGGCTCTCAAGTAGTAGTGTGTAGGACACTGTGAAGTGATGCGTAGCAATTTTTAGGCCCACAAACATTGTTATAGTATTTAAAATGCACCCTCTTCACTACTTAACTACTACACTGCGTCGGTTGTGTACCCCTGTAAAAAATCTCCTGAGCAATACAGTACTTATTCAATGCAGACAATTTGGCTTAGTAAAAAAGAAAACCTCAAGAGGATTTCGGGGAGGAAAGAGGAAAAATGGTGTTGGCCACTCTAAGAAGATATTACATCAGAAAAATGGCTTTCTTACAATTGGCCTCTTAAATGTACGGTCATCAATAAAGAAAGCCTTGATAATTAATGACCTGATCATAGAGAAGTCACTTGACATCCTAGTCATAACGGAGACATGGCTTCACGAGGGTGGTGATGAACCGGCAATTAGGGACATGACTCCTGCTGGCTATGTTTTCTTCCACCGTCCTAGGTCGTCTGGTCAGAGTGGTGGGGGGTTGGCTGTGATACACCGATCCTCTATTACGGTAAGGCTATGTAAAGTGATCACATTCACTTCATTTGAATGCCTAAACTTTACAATTTCACACGGCAAACTCACGGTACGAACTGTTGCTCTCTACAGACCACCGCCTTCTGCCACAAATAAACTGAAGGATAGCATTTTTCATGAAGACTTTGGAACGCTTGTGTCCTCCATCAGCAACAAAAATCTTCTCATTATCGGGGATTTTAATTTTCACTGGGATATTCAAGACAATAGGCAAACGTGTCTGCTTGCACAGCTGTTTGATTCTGCTGACTTAGTGCAGCATGTTGTCGAACCAACTCACAGAGATGGTCATATCTTGGACTGGGCTATATCAAGATCGGACAAAGCGATATTTGTTCAGTCAGTGACTGTTGATGACCTACTCTTGTCAGATCACTTCCTTGTATCGCTAACTATAAATATGATTAAGCCTGTTGCTCAAAAGATAAAAATTCAGGCGAGGAATTTAAAGAGGATGGATATTAATTCTTTCCGTAAGGACCTGTCTGAGTCTAAGTTAGTGATGTCACCACCAGATGATGTGGAACAGCTAGTCCTCTTGTACAATCATACTCTCTCATCTCTGTTGGATACATACGCCCCAGTGACAGAAAAGTTTGTTAGAGACAGACCTGATTCCTTTTGGTTTACCCCCTCAGTTCGGAAAGCTAAGTTGGCCCGGCGTATAGCTGAGAAGCGCTGGAGAAGAAGTGGCAGCGAGGTGGACAAACAAATGTTTCGGAAGGCAAGAAACATGTTTGCACAAGAAATCAGGCATGCGAAGTCTGAGCATGTTCAGGCTGTTCTAAAGGCTGCTGGCACCGACTCTCGCAAGATGTTTTCCGTGGTGAATGACCTTCTAGGGAAGAAATCGGCACCCCTTGTTTTGCCTGACCTGAGCAGCGAGCTAGCTGCAGCAACACTGTGCAGCTACTTCAATGACAAAGTTGAAACAATCAGACAAAGCTTTGGAGAACGTTGTGATTTGTCTGCAGTGGAAAATGTCTTTGTAGGCACCCCTCTAGAAGAACTATTTCCAGTTTCCCATGAGCAGCTGAGTCATCTCATCATGTCATCCAAACCTACCTATTCCATTGTCGATCCCATTCCAACCAAGATTGTGTTGGATTGTCTGAGTGTTCTGCTTCCTGTATTGGTACGCATTGTGAATAGTAGCCTTCAATCTGCAACAGTCCCACGCCTCTTTAAGGCTGCGGTCATAAAGCCCCTGCTTAAGAAAAATGGCATGGACCCAAATGATTGCAAGAGTTTTCGCCCTGTCTCTAACCTCTCCTATGTATCTAAACTTCTGGAGAGAGTTGTGTCTCAGCAGCTTGTACAGCATCTTAACAGTCATAACCTGCTTGATAAGTTTCAATCAGCCTATCGACCTGGGCACAGCTGTGAGACAGCCTTACTCCGTGTCCTGAGTGATGTTCTGTGTAGTGCTGACCGAGGTGATCTGACACTCTTAGTCCTGCTGGATCTCAGTGCTGCCTTCGATGTAATCGACCATGAGCTTCTTCTGTCGAGGCTTCAAAATGAGGCGGGCATCTCTGGAACTGCACTTCGTTGGTTTAATTCCTATCTGGAGGACAGGACGCAGCGTGTTGTTGTTAATCAGGCCTCATCACGGGACACGCCTCTTACCTGTGGAGTACCGCAGGGCTCGGTTTTAGGGCCTATCCTGTTCTCTTTGTACACTAGTCAGCTGGGCAGAATTGTTGAAAATCATGGAATTTCCCGGAAAACATTTGCCGACGACACAGAACTGTACAAGAGCTTCAAGCCTGATCCTTCTGCTTGCGGTGATGCTATTCGGGCTGTGGAAGACTGCTGTCTTACAGTAAAATCATGGATGGCAGCAAACAGACTCAAGTTAAATGATGAAAAGACAGAGGCAATTCTGTGTGGTTCTAACACCAGTCTCAGAAAGGTCGATATTGAATCAATCAAAGTTGGTGTCTCGGATATCCCCTTGTCCAACACTGTTAGAGACCTTGGGTTTTTTATTGACAATAACCTTACAATGGTTCCGCACATTGGTACTGTGGTAAGGGCTTGTTTCTTTCATCTACGCGCCCTGGGTCAGCTGCGTCCTCAACTTAATAAGAGAACAGCTAATGCCGTAGCAGTCTCTCTAATTCAATCACGGCTGGATTATTGTAATAGCTGTCTGTGGGGTCTGCCCCAGAACCAGCTCCAAAGACTCCAGAAAGTACAGAACACTGCGGCACGCATTGTATCAGGGATTAAGAAGTCGGACCACATAACCCCAGTTCTTAAAGATCTCCACTGGCTCCCTGTGACCAAGCGCATTGACCATAAAATTCTGTCACTTGCCTATAGCTGTATGGAAGGCACTGCCCCTCAATATCTTCAAGAACTTATTCCCAAGCATGTGTCCACTAAGGGGCTGCGCTCTTCATCACAGTCACTATTCAAAGTACCCAGTGTGGACGGTCATAAAAAGAGGTCATTTGGTGTACGCTCTTTCGAGTCAGCAGCGCCTTATTTATGGAATAAATTGCCTCAGACATTGAGGGATTCCAGAAAAAAAGAGTCATTCAAGAGAAGTTTAAAGACCTTCCTCTTCAACTAGGCGTATAGTTTAAAGACCTTCCTCTTCAACTAGGCGTATAGTTTTTTGTTTTGTTTTTAGCACATCCACAACTGAAACGTGGAACCAGAGCGCACTGAGCATGCTAACATAGCATGGATAGGCGCGCTATATAAATCATCATCATCATCATCATCATCATCAAGAAAGCATGGTTGTTACTGCAAACTGGTCTCATTGAAACAGCCACTTCTGGTTCGTAACTAGGATCAGCATCTACGTCATCCAAATCTTCAGAATCAGTAGCACTGTGAAGATAAACATTCACTTATAAAGTATTTATATTTATCTATCATTAAATTATGTAGTCTTTAAGACTAATTTATATCATAAAGTCTAAAGTAAAGGCTAAGGTCTAAAGTCTAAGGCCTAAGGCCTAAGGTCTATCCGCTATCCTGTTAAAAGTGTTAAATTTGCTACTAGACTAGTTACTAGACTACGATACTTCATCGTTAACAATCGAGAAAATAATAAAGTAATCCTTGCATTTAAATATAAAAAGGAATTAAATTATTAAGTCAGAACAATAAAAACAAACTTACGAGACTGGATCAAGTAGCTCAAAAGATATTTCCACTTGCAACTGAGTCAATAAATTAACATCAGTGTGTCGCCATTTTGACTTTAAAAAAGGTCAAAAGTCAAAAGTGAAGAAGTCACGTGACTTAGACTACACGATTGATTCGCCGAATTTGACATAGAACATTATTATACTGCGTTTCGCTACATTTTTTTTAGTTAGAACATAATAATATTGAAATTTTTCGCAGCATTGACATAGAACAAGATAAAATTATCAAAGTATGCGAAATTGTAGTTAGAACAATTACAAATTGTTAAAGTGTTGAAATACAGATAAGATATTAAGATGTAGATTAGTGGAGATAGGACATAATACTTTTTTAAATTTAAAAAAATAGGTTTTTGTAAAACTTAAATTTGTAGTTAGAACAAGATAATACTGAGTGGACGATATGTCATGGCCAAAAAAAATTATTCATTTTTCAAGTATTCATCTCAGCAAATACCCTCTATCATCAATCTAAGCAGGGCTGTGGAGTCTGTGGAAATTTGGGGTACCTGGAGTCGGAGAACAATGCACAGACTCTGACTCCTACTAAATTTAGATTGGAATTTTAAAAAAAGCAAGTTTAAATGTCCCAATTCACAAAAAGTTATAATTATTGACTTCTCTACTGTAAGAATAAAAACCAATGCAACATAACCAAAAAACAAAGCGACCGCGAAGAAGCATGTTTTCTCACATGATTCACTATATGGCACGCTACGCACAATTAGGACCGGCAATACTTATACTTTTTATAGTGTTGTACAGAGGAGTCGGAAGTACAAAAAAACTGAGGAGTCGGAGTCTGAACATTTATCTACCGACTCCACAGCCCTGATAGAACATGGAGTCTGAACATTTATCTACCGACTCCACAGCCCTGATTTCAAGGGTAAGTAAATTGATTCAGTTTTAAAATATATTTGTTTAAAGGAACAAATATATTTTAAAACTTAATTAATTTTCTCCAAAATGACCTTAGCTTATGTAATTTTGAATAACTTTAAAACTAATTAATTGATTTTAGAGATTTTTTTCACCAATGTATAGTTAAATGAATTAGTAGCTTTTATTAAACACCTAAAACTAAATATCTTATGTTGCCTACTTCAGTACCATTCCGTGTGCTTGTATCACATTTTATTTGTTTTATCAGGTTCTGAACCAGTAGCACTTAAAAAATATATTTAATAATTTTGAGCTTTAGATATGCAACAAAATAGTTCTCTCAGTTTAAAGCCAGATCTTACCAACAGTCCTTCTAAATAGACGAATACTGTACTATTACCTGTTAGTTCCATACTTTAAAATGTTGAAAAGTTAATTTTTTATTTTTATTTTTACTACTTTGTAGTATAGTGCAATGAAATTCAATATGTGAGTATTTATAGTGTTTTAAATACCAAAATTGTTTGGTCATTTCTTTGATTTACTAATTACCAGGCCTAAGTTATTTAAACATTAAAAGGTGCAGGATGGTGAAATAAATTGGCAAACCTGAACTTCTCTAAAGGAAATCAGCATATTAAACACAGTATCCACTGTCAACAGCTGAGGGTCATCTAGTCGTCTACGCATCCCTAGAAGGGCCTGAAACAAATAGTTTGACATGAATCCTCACTGTGAAACAACTGCTGAATATACAGTTGGCCTATATAAATCTTTCATTTACAAGATGGTTATCTTGGGGTAAATTTAGAGCAGTGGCTAAAAATATATTTTCAATTTAACTTTAATTATCTAGCTTTATATGTTTATTATTCATACACTGTTTTAATTGATACAAAGTAAAGTATCCCGTCGGACCAAATTGATCCATGGGGCCAATGAAACAGCATTCACTAGTTTTCTGTTACCCCCACTAAAGTCAGGTGCCCATCAGAGCTGGGTAGACTCAAGGACACCCTCCAGACCCGGGAACAAATTCTAGCCTTCACCAGGATTCGAACACAGGACCTTCAGTATGCCAGCCGAAAGCGCTGCCGCTCAGCCACCCCCAATTGTTATATAAATGAAGTAGTTAACCTGTCTCAAATCTAACTGGTCACCTAAATCATCTACTTCTACATGTTCCAAAATAAAATACTTAGCTCAGCATTACAAATACTCTATAGGCTTACTTAATAAAATAATTCTGAACTGGAAAAATATTATTTATGAATGATTATCTATTAAAATTGATAAAACAAATTTTAAAAAAAGCTTGCCTGTTGTAGATCTTCTCCTTTATATGTTTCTCTGGCTTTTCTCAGATCACTCAGGAATCTTTCCTTGGCATGAATTCTAGTTCAAGAATACAATTATACCTTTGTCTAGTAAATTATACTTTTTAAACTAGTTCAAGAATACAATTGTACCTTTCTCTAGTAAACTATACTTTTTAAATTTGATACATTTTCAAAAATGTTTTTTTAACCATATATATGTAAGCTTATATTCTGGTATAATAAAAGTTAACTTTGTTGGTAAATTTGAAAATAATAGTTGGAGGGGGTTTGTTGTAGCACCAAGCCTTAAATAGCATAAGATGAAATAAAATACCATATATGCCGGTGCTAGGCACATATTTACAAAGAACAAAGAAGCTAGGTTTTTATACAGACTAAGCACTACCAATCCATGTTAATATAGATAAGTGTTACAATTACTGTTTTATTTTGATTGGAAACACAAAAAAATATGTACACTTACATGTTGTCTTCATCCATATCTTCAAACATAGTCTTAAGTTTTTTGCCCAGGCAGATTGATTCTGGATGAATCACACACAGCTCAGACATTCTTGTTGCACCAGGGTCGCTGACAACACACAGACCGTTACCATCAATTTGATAAGGAAGGAAAAGAATCCCTGCCTGACAGGACATCTTAAACAGAACATAGGCAATTACAAAATCTAGTTGCAATGCTTTTACATTGAAAAATTATTGTTATTAAATGTACTCATCCCAAGATTATAGCTTTAAGTATCTTTTATGTTACTTTACTAATTAATTGTCCTTGGCACCCAAACCCCCCCCCCCCATTTTTCAGTCTGTGGCTAAAAATAATGATATTTTGGTCCTACACAACACACACCCATAGACATTCCCAAATATGCAATAAATGCTGGCGTCAGAACCCACAATACTCTCGCTTATTGTGGTTTCATTCAGCTTTTTTGGATAAATCTTACAATGATAAGAAGCACTGAAAGTTCAATAGTAGACTTAGCAAACTATTTACAGCAAATCAAGCAGTAAATTATGTTCTAAACAAAGTTTCAATATGATAAATTAGATTTAAATGTAATAAATCTCCTAATAATCCTAATAATCTCCATTATGGAGAAAGGACATGGAAGAGTAAAGTCAATTGACAGTACATATGCTTCGGATAATAAAAGAAACATTGCCTAAACCTGTAGGTCTAAATAGTAAAGTTACCTATGTAGCCTGTACTAAAAAAAGGCCTGCTTGAAGGACTTGCATAATAAAAAGAAAAACTAGTGATAAACAGATTGCTAAATTTATAATTAATAAAAGAAGTTTAAGCCAACATTTAATACAAGTTTTACTTGTGTGTCTTTTTCTCATTGATTGCCCCAAGGAGCCCAGGGGAGGGTGTACTTAAGGGGCAAGGAAATAAACAGTTCAAAATGTTTTGCTTTTTACAAAGCTACACATTCCCAAATACCAACAAAATAGAAAAATTTATTAAAGTAATCCAACTTAATCTGTATTTATAAAAATAGAAACCAATGCATGATTATACATTATACATGTCTTACATTAATATACAAATTTAGTGTATTTTTTAAATATTTTTTGCACTTTGAACCACAGAAAGAAATGAAACATACTTTAAGGGACATGGACATTTCTGGATCAGAATCAAAGACAGTCACAATGTTATGTTTCATTCCCATAGACTGCCTTATGCCAATGTGGTAGAACAATGGTGCCTGCTGCACAGACAATGACATGTCCACCACTGCCAGCTCAGCATTGTAGAAAGTGTCAAGTACAGCTGTCTCACCAAAGTCAAGTTTTTGAAATGGAACCAGTTCCAGAGTACCATTTGCCCTTGAAGAAATAAAAATATAAAAACAGTGTTATAATTGTGAACAAGGTGAAAAAATTCAATAAAGGTCATGTAATTTTATTACACCAACAAATAAGGCAAAGTGTTTAAATAATATTTATCATTTCTTTTATGTTTCATGGATCAATTTCGTCCGATACTTTTCTTTTTTATGTTACAGATCCTCCTTCATTGCAGAAGATTATAGCAACCTATGTCTAATCATTGTTTAACCATGGTTGAATGCACAATATAAAACATTAGTCTAACCCAATATAAAATATTAATCTAAGTTTTAAAGCCAAACTTTGTACGTACTCCTTTACAACAGTCTGTAACTCTCTGAAAGCCTTTTCTCTGGCTAACAATAGATCGCTGCTCACTGCAGGACCCTTTTCCTCTCCATTCTCACTGACAATACAAACTACCTTCATGGCTCTGAAAAGTAAAAATTCCAGTTTGTAAACTCTTGATCATGAAGAGAAACAAACAGATGTTTGTCTGTAGCTGATGGGACATGTTGGTCTTTCAGCTGCCTCTTTGATGCGTTCGCATAGGCCTACTAGTTAAATTTAAACAGCAATATTATTTCATCTTTTAAAAATAAGTTTAATCGTAAAAAATATCTCTCCATGCATGTTGCCAACTTAATGTTTTAAGTCCGCCATTTTGTCTCATTTTGTCTTCTGACTTAACTTTTAGGTTGTTTTTCTTAAATAATAACAAAATACGACACAAATTATATTTTTCATTTTTTTGTGAGTTTATTTTTTATATATAAGAATAAACTTTGTTAATAATGTGTGTTTTTTCTGATAGTTTGTTGTTGTTTAGTCTAATTTATTTTGTATTTTGTAGCATTTAGACAAACAGAATTTCACAATTTTATTGATATAATAAAACATTGGAAAGCCAGCTGACTTTCTAACCTTCATATTCAGATTACAGGCTTTAAAATTATATATAATACAGTAATAAAGCTTAACTCTTTCAACCCGATCGGCGGCTCCGCTGCTCGAGCCAACTGTCCACTTTACCTATCGGCAGCTAGCAACAACAGATAAAAAATTCCTTTTTTTTTTTTAGTTCTTTCTCCTAACAGATGTTTTTTTACTGCTAAAATAAATTATAAATGGCTTATGGGATCGCTTAAGCTGCCATTTTAAAAGTATTTTTATTCTGCACATGGCAGCAAATAGTGGGTTGGAAATTTTGTATAATTATTTTTTTCAAACTTTCTTCTTTCTTCTTCTTCTTCGTTCTCAAATGTTATGATTGGGAGGATTCAGACAACAAGTCCGATAGCTGTAATGAACTGCGCCGTGGCTGTCAGTTGCTCTAGTCCACCGAACAGTTTGTCGTTGAGGGTAGCCCCCAGGGGCCAAAAGGCTGACCGGGTAGAAAGATACAGAGGGCAGGTCTGAAGGACATGCTCCGCATTTTCGGGAGCTGTTTCGCAGGGGCACATTTCGCTTGCTCCGATTCGTAGTTTGCGGAACATATGTTGCTTTAGCCTGTTGTGACCAGTCCTTAGTCTGAAGATGATGTTTTGAAATTGGCGGGAGAGTTTGTAGTAAGCATCAATCTTTGGGTTGTTTTGTTGCAGCTCAGACCATCTTTCGGATTCATTCCTTTTGAGTATTGCCTTTATTTCTTCGGGGTGTAGAGATGGGTCTGTCTGGTTTTGTCTGCCTCCAGCTTTAGCTAAGGTGTCGGCAGTGTCATTTCCTTCATTTTGTATATGTCCAGGGATCCATTGGAGAACCAGTTCTTTAGTTATTTTGCTCAGTTTTAAAAGTTCTGTACTGAGTGACTGGTTGATCGGGGCATTTTGGTTTTTTAGAGACTGGAGTACTGTTTTGGCGTCAGAGAAGATGACAATCCGGCTGTTTGGGGATTGAGTGTGGCTTGTTAGTATATTTGCAGCAAGCTCAATTGCTTTTCTTTCTGCTCTAGTGCTATCTGAGAGGCTACCTGTGACAGTGGCTTTTTCTAGGAGTTCTCCATTTGGCCACTCTATGAAAATGCCGGCTCCTCCATTTTTCAAATCTTTTCCAGTTGACCCGTCAGTGTAGACTCTGGTCCATGCATTTTGAGGGTATTGTCCTCTAATGATGTTGTTTACTGCTTCTTTTAGTATTTCGGGCCTGTAGTCAGATTTTTTTCCTATGTTGCTTAGTTCGTCTCTGATTTTTAGAGTAGGGCTTGGGTCCCAGGGGGGGAAGTGGCTGTGGGGTTGGGTAGGTTCAATTGCAATGTTTTCTATTTTATATTTACTTTTTAGATGTTTGGCTTCTTGTATAAAATTGGATCTTTGAAGTCTTTTTGTTGAGGAGGTTTTGAGTAGCTTGGGTTTTAGAGGGTGATGACCTGATGCTTCTAACTTGGTGAAGTGAGTAAGGATTTTGGTTTCTCGTCTAGTTTCCATAGAGCTTAGGTTAGTTGCATCCTCCATTGCTCTGATCGGGGTAGTTTTCATTGCTCCTGTTATGATTCGAAGTCCTAGGTTTTGAACTTTGTCTATTTTTCGGAGGTTTGATTGGGCTGCCGTACCCCACACTGTGGCTCCATATTCTAGGGTAGGCCTTATATAACTGGTATATGTTTTTTTCAAGATAGAGTGATTTGCACCCCAGTCTGAGCCAGCAAGTTTTTTCATCAAAGCTAGTCTTTGGATTCCCTTTTTCTGTGAGTTTTCTATTTGACTTTTCCAGGTTAGTCTTGGGTCAAACGTAACTCCTAAATATGTGGGATTGTCGTTTTTTTCAAGGATTGTTTTATCCAAGGTCAGTTTGAGGCTTTGTACTTTAGTAGATAGAGAGAAAATTGAGTATGTAGTTTTTTTGGAGTTTATGGTCATTCCCCATTCTGTGGACCATAGGTTGAGGTTGTTTAGTGCATCTTGTAGCCTAAATTTTGAGGTGCCTATATATTCTTCTGTGCTTATTAGAGCAAGATCGTCTGCGTACATGCTGCTTTTTACTTTTCTAGGAATATGTTGAATTAGGTCATTTATGAAAATGAGAAATAGTGTGGGTGACAGTACACCTCCCTGGGGAACTCCATTTTGTATTGTTGCTATGTTGCTCCTTTTTCCTTGCAAGTTGACTATAGCTTTTCGATTTGTTAGGTATTCTGTAATCCAGTTTAACATTTTGTGGGATATATGGTTGTTTAATAGCTTTAGGATTAGACCTTCTTTCCAGACCTTATCGAATGCTTTTTCTAGGTCGACCCAGACAATGGTCGTTGGTTTCTTTTCCTGGAATCCATCTTCTATTTCTTGGGCTATATAAGCTATTTGGTCTTCTGTTGATCGACATTTTCTGAAACCTGCCTGTTCATCTGCTAGTATATTTTCAGATTCAAGAAGCCATGTGAGCCTATTGTTGACCATTCTTTCCATTAGTTTGCAGACGCAACTGGTTAAACTTATTGGGCGGTAGCTGTCAACTTGGTTTCTTGGTTTACCATGCTTTAGTATAGGGATCATGATAGCTTTTTTCCAGACAGTTGGAATTTTTCCTGACTTCCAGCTAGCATTGAATATTTGCAGTAGTTTTTTCTTTGCCAGAGGTCCTAAGTGAATAAGCATATCATTTGAGATCTTGTCTGATCCTGGAGCTTGTTTGGTTTTGAGGAGTTTCAGTGAGTCATCAAACTCTTTCATGCTGAGATTTGCTGTCATTCCATGAGAGTGTGGTGTGGACATTTTTGGAGCTTTCTCTATGTGGTCATTGACTTCTCTGGCTCTTTTTTCGGTGATACTAATATTTCCTACGCTGCTAAAGTGTTTTATAAATTTTTGAGCAGCTTCGCGGCCTGTGAGCTTTTCTTGGTCTGCGTCTAGGACTATTGGCGAAGATTTGTTCTCCTCTTGGTTCAGACTTTTGGCGATTTTCCACAGCTTATGTCCATCTCTGTCTGCATTTAGTTTTTCTGTCTTTTCATGCCAGCTCTTCCTAATTGACGAGAGATATTCCTTTCTGAAGATTGCGTTTGCAGCTTTTAGTTGTATATTATTTTCTATCGTTGGGGATTCTTCTGCTAGGTTTCTTGCTTTGATGGTTTCATTGTGGAGGAGTTCCAAGTGTTGAGACCAGTTTGGTATATAATTTTTCCTGGCTCCTCTTGGGATGGATTCCTTAGCTGCTTTAAGGAGAGCTCTAGAGAATTCAGTGTAGGATTTGTTTATCCGATTTGTTTTGCCATTGATGTGTGTCACATAGACATCTGTTAAGCGTGCAAAGAGGTTCCAATTTGCTTCAAACTATATGTGCTGTGTGGTTGTATTTGTTTACATGGCAGCCTATGTGGTGGCCTTCGCTCTGTTGACTTCAAATTAGGAACAAGCTATGTTTCTAAATTTTTTATTTTTTTTATAATAGTGATTCCATGGACAGTGCATTTCAGTTTTAACTTCAAGTAAATCATATAGTGACTTAAAGCCTAATAATACTAGAAGTAGAAACAAAATGTGTGAAAAGTGGGCGTCGTTCTGTTGGGGTCCTAGTAAGCCTAAACGACCTAGCATTACTAAAACTGCATTTGTAGCCCTAAAACAAGCTCAAAATGTTTTCTGTTAAATGTGTTATATTCATGAGTGTATATTCTTTAACATCGTGCAAAATTTGTGTTAAAATTGGATAGCTGTATTTTTCAAAACCTTTCGGAAGTTTTTTTTTCTTCATGAAATTTTTTTTGTCTTCATAAACACTCTCTGCTAGAATATAAAGAACTCTTAGTAAATAATAAATTCTTCATTTAGTTTATAATATTATTTTGCCAACATTCTTGAATATGATATTATGTCTATGTTTAGAATTATAGGCTAATAAATAAGCTAGCTATATTGATTTTCAACACACATGCATGTGAAAAAAAAATTAGAAAGTTAAATAGTTCCTGGAGAACAAGGAAAATAACCCCTGTTTGATAGAGTTAAAATTATTTAAAAAAAAAAAGAAATCTTTGAAATCCTTATCATGAAACCGGCTCTAATAAATTTGTTTTTTTTATGTTTTGTGTTATAAACAACCTATAGTCCAATAGCCACCTAGAAGCTATTTGTAATAAACTACTTAAAGCTAATATTACTAACAGGGGCAAAGCCACAGGGAGAAGAGGCTAAGCCCTCCCTGGAATTAAAAAAAAAATCTTTTTCAACAGATTTTTTTAAAATATGTACTAAATTCGCTAAAAATTTGGTAAATGTTTGTCATGCAAAAGTTCAGCCCCCCCCTGGAATTTGGTAAATATTTGTCACTCCAAAGTTCAGCCTGCCCTGGAAAAAATTTCTGGCTTCGCCACTGCTTACTAATAGCCATTTATTTAAAAATATGTATCTCTTACAGTTTAAAATGCGTTTAAAAAAGGGTGAGATTTTGTTAAAAAGTAGACCTTTCAAACCCTTTGCCTTTGCTTTACCTTTAATTTTATATAGGCTATAGACCTATTAGATGTGATATAATAATCATAATTATAATGAATTATTATGACACAATGAAATATCACAGGTCATAGCCTTTGAATTTGATAATGATATTTTTTTTAATGAAATGTTGGACTAAGGTTCAAAAGGCTTGTAAACTTAGCCTGCTACTATAACTATAGTACTATTATCTATACTATAGTCTAGTAGTAGGCTAGGCCTATAGTATAGTCATAATGATAATAGTGAGTACAGAACAGTAGCCTACTTAATTGACTTACTTAAAAAGGTCTAAGTCTAAGGTACTGAGTCAATGAGGACTTCTATTAACGAGGCCTACTACTAGTAATGTAACTAGTTACTTCTACTTACTACTACTACTACACTAGGTCTAGCCTACTAACTAGCCTACTACTACTAGTAGTACTACTACACAACTTTCAACTTGACTAATAGAACTAGACTAGACCTAGTCCTAGTCTAGTACTATCATCTATGACTGATGTCTATGTAGTAGGCCTATGTCTATGTTCTATGTACAGCTACAAGGCTATTGCTTTATAAGTATGGGCATATGTTTAATTTGCTTAGATAGTGAAGTTTTAATATATAGTTGCTTATACAGTTTTTGAAGTAGTAAAGTGTCAAGTTTATTTATATTTATAATTTTGATTTCCGAGTCAAATCATGTAAAATGTAAAAATAAAAGTAAATGTAAAAAAAATAAATTAGGTTTCGCATAATTCTACAATTTGTGCGTGCTATTATTAAAATACCTAAATGACTGCAAATTGCTAGTATCTGCATACCTAATATTATTAATAATCTGCTAATGTACAAACTATAGTCATAATGGCTTATCCAACGTTGCAGAAAATATGCTTTTGGAAGACATTGCTCTGTAAATACGCCATTTTAGTACCAGTTCCGGGGAATTACGTCCCCTTGAAGGTCGTACGTACCAGGCTAACCTGGGTATAAACAAAATTAAAACTGACCCGGATTTAGGGCCTATAGCTTAAGTATTGGCTTACAAAGCTTTGTGATTATATACTGAATTTGAAGCGAATACACTATAACTCCGATATTTGTCCATGCCAATAGGCCCTATTCGTAATTAAAAATATATATATATATATATATTTGTGTGGATAGCCTAATGTTGCGTCTGAGTTTCACTGATGATTTACTAGGGTTGCCATATAATTTTTCAGAAAATACCGGACACTTTCCCATCCTTCCTCTCCAGTAGTCTCCAGAGTAGGCTAGCCGCCTATATCATTTATAGTTAATCGTTATAAATGTCCTGTAATTCTTTTTTACTTTTTACCGGACATACCGATGAAATACCGGACTGTCAATAGCACATAATGTAGGACTAAATGTGTGTTGTTGGAGGGTGGAAGGATATAAGCTTAGTGCTGAACTGGAGGGAAATAGGGGCTACTTCTAAACTAGCGCAATGTATTAAAACTGTATCTTTAACTCCTGGATTCTAAACAAAAATAAAAAGTTGACTACGGAATCGACATAATGTGAATTAAAAAGAACTTGTATGTTAAAAAAGCCGTATAAAAAGTCTTCAATCAAATTCCCGTGGATCCTTTATAATTAGACAAAGGGCCTCGACATTGTTTAACCTCTTCTATTGGTTTTGTGACAGTCACTTCATTTCCTCTTACCTACTTCTTTTTGTCCAATGATGATCTATCTAGCCTAGCCTAGGCGTAGGCTATATATATATATAGGCTATGTGGTGTTATCGGGGCCGGCTCTAGAGTTTTTGGCGCTCTAGGCGAAAACAAATCTGCGCCCTCATTAAAGTGCCTTCAGCGAGGTCTGCCGAGCATTAAAACTTTGAAAATGTGTTTTTGTTAATAATTGTTATAGCTCGACAAAGAATTTTATTTTATAACATTTGATTGATGACTGTGAAATGTAAATAAAACAGTTGAATGAAAAGTAACAACCCAGCTAGCATGCTATATTGGTGCAATATTGGCCTTTGACTGGTGTACAATCTTGGCATTTAACTGGCTAATACTTTGGGCAATATTGGGCATGTTACATGGCAAACTATTGTTTTGGGATTGGCACAATATTGGCTAACCATTGTAACATTATTGGGACCATGTTGTACAAATATTGGATTACCATTGGATTAATATTGGTACAATATTGGAACAACCTAAATCCAATATTGTGCCAATATTAATCCATATATATAGTACTTCCAATAATTACCCAATGTTGTATCAATAGATAACCAATATTGTATCCATATTTACCCATGTGGTAAACTCACTAGAAGCGCCAACCGCTCAATCTGGTGCCATGGCACTTATTCACAATGGCTCCAACCTATAAACTACAATTAATCCTGGCTCATTGCGGTGCTCACCAATGAATAAAGAATGTGTGACTGTATTTGTATCTTGTATCTTTATTTTTGTATATGAATGTACTTACTCTTTCCTATAACTGTTGTACATGTATCAATATATATTCCTTATATTATTATACAAACTTAGTTATCTGCCCTTGTATATATTTAAGATACTTACACCCCCCTTGTATGTACAGTCTAACCCCCCCCCCCCACCCTCGCCAAGCCCTCCCTTTGATCCCCCTCTCGGCTACTGACCACTGGTCAAGATAAGCAAATTGCGTCTACACTACTCTATTCAATAGGCTTACAGCACCCGCCAGCCAAGCGGGATAACGGACAAAAATATAAATAATTCTAAGACCCAAACTTCACTGTGACATCGCAATAATCAGCCTCTACACGAGCCAAATAACCACGTAGAGTGCCCGCCACGCTACAACCCATTATTATGCCAATATATGCTATAGCTAAGACATACCCAATATTTTAGTAACATTGCTATCCAGGTTGTATCTAATTAATTATATGATCAACAAACATACATTTATTAGCACAAAAATACAAAGCAGATATTTCATGATATGCATCAATTTTATTATTTTCTTTCTCAATTTATCAGTAAAATATTTTTACAAAAAATAGTTGATTGTATTTTAAAAATGTTCCTCTCAAAATTCAGTAACATGCATAGATATGAATTATACAGTGATTATACACTACAAAAAAAATGTTTTTTTTAAATCATAGAAACATAAACTTTCACTTAAAAATTATACTAATTACACATTTTTAGAATAAAAGATATAGGCTACATTTAACAACAAATTTCTATTGATTAACAAAATGACTATCATATCGTCGTTGTCAGCCGAAAACCGGCCAAGTCTGAAAGTTTCAATTTTTTTTTTTACCAAAAATGTTCCTTGGGATATCCCACATGAAGTCTACAAATATCTTGAAGTATTGTCCAATAGATTGGCTACAATTTTATTTCTTATAAAAAGGGCTACATTGATTCGTTTACTGCATAGGTTCTCAACCTTTTTCAGCTCACCGCCCCCTTTTACAATTTTTTGGGGTTCACCGCCCCCCCCCCCCCCGTAGTAAATGTTTTAGTAAAAAATGTATGCATGATGGCATTTATTTAATTTCTATTTTTCTATTTGATGAGCTTTAAAGTAAAAGTCAATTGTTAAGAAGAGTTTTTTGTGAATGGTTTTAATTTTTCTAATGATAATACACTTATATACAAACATATACACAAGAGGTTTTAAAACTGAGTTTTAGTGTGAAGCTTGCGCCTGGTGTGTTGACAGCAGGTTGTTAATATTAGGTTCTATTTTGGTTAGCTAAAGCCTCAAGTCTCCATGCTCCACTACTTGCAACTTGCTTCTTTTTTTTTTTTTGACAACAAAGTGGTAGCAGCACTAAAACCTCGCTCTACTCAATAGGAAAATGGAAATGCAATAAAAAATAAAGGCTTTACCAAAGCCTACAGTCCTGGAAAAACGGATGTTCGTTTTTGCAGCCAAAAGTCGTGATAGCTTTTTCTAACAAATTTCAATTTGAGTTCTTCATTGGTTGCTAATTCAATCAATGCCACTTGCAGTTGTGTAGTTAGGCCTGATTGTAATTCTTTACTATTAGAAAAAAGTCCAAAACCCAATCATGTATTTTTATGTTAATAATGTCTTGAAATCGACTGTGGAAAGCGTTAGTAAGTGCGTCGAGGTGATCACACTAAATGAGAATGTCTTCAGTTTTTTCTACAGATGCAAGATTGGAAAACTGATAAAATTCTCCACGTCCAAAGTTTTGTTTGATCAATTGAAGTTTTTACATAAATGCCGAAATGACACTTTTTGTTTTGATCAAATTGAGGTCATCTCCCAGCAATTGAATTAAATCAATCTGTTAAATATGCGATATTGTTTTTCCTTTTTTTAAAAGATTTTCTCTCTAGAAACTCCAACACTAAGTTAAAGACCCCATAAAATCTTTTTAAACAGGCACCTTTGATAACCAGCGTCCAGTAGCAAACGATTAAAGTCTTCCTCATTCTCAATACACAGTTAAATACTACTCTCTCGTTGAATGCATTGCTTCTGATTTTGTTTACTGCAGTTATTACATATCGAAGAAACTGATGCAGACGATCGCTGAGATTTTTAGCAACTAAATGTTGCCTGTGAATTACACAATGGACAGAGTTAAAGGTCTCTTTAAAAAAGAAACGGACGAGTCCAAAGGGCTCTTTTGTCCAGGGCATAACGATAGGTTTGAGCTCAGCTCTGTCCGTGCTGAAGCCACCCCACGACACCAAAGGCGTGGCGTGCCATGTAACAGTGAGGATTCCGCAGCTAGGTTGCCCACTGCGGTTCCCCTAAGGATCATTATCGTGGTGGCTCGCCCGTAAAACTGCACTGTCACCCGGTAGCACAAATCCTATACTACAGGTACAGACATCCAGGCACCGGGTGGTTCTCGAGACGGGGTTGTAGGGTCCATTGTTTCCTCCCCACCGAGACTCCGTATCCTCTCGGCAGTGCAATGTGTTTCGGACCCGCTGTGGGAGCTGTCCCCCATGCGTTCGCCCGCCGGTGTATTCTTAACGGGAACGTATCGACGGTCTACACACTACGCCAGCCTTTGAGACCCATGGGTACAGTAGTGTCACCCACAGAATAGGTCGCTAGCTATTTGACGCACGCTCGCAGGTAGACTATGTGTCATTTAGTAATGGTCATTCAGCGATGCAGAGACGGACACGGGCTTTCTTTTAATGTATGACTTCATAGAGAGAATTCTTGAGACAAGTGCAGTTAGTTCATGAATAGCGGGCCTACAAGTAGCTAGCTTACGCTCGCTCCAGACTTTACATGACGATGCTAAGGAAGGGTCCATTAGTACTTAATCGAGCCGCTACTTTAAAAAATCAGCGCGATTCCTATTTCTAATCAGTATGTTAGTTATTTAGCAGCATATGTGTTCTACGTCACATTTCATCCACAATATAACGCCCCATCCTTTTTGCCATTCTCGGAAAATAATGTAAATACAGTAATAAATCTAGGTTAAGCCCATATACGACTTTGAAGAACTTTTACGTCACAATTCATTGGCTCCATAGCATCAGAAGTATTGATGTTAAAACTGTTTTTTCTTCAAAACCGGTTTTCGGTTGTATAAAACCGGTTTAAAAGCGGATTTCGGTTCCCCCTCCCCAAAAAATCGGTATTCCGGTTTTCGTTTAACAACCCTAAATCAGAAGACAATTTTATTTCCGCCCTTTATATTTTGACAGTGTCGCATCATTAGCTGTGTCTGTGGAGACCTATCCTTGAGAGAAAAACTGTCGCATCTCTGGCATTGGAAAGCAGGACCGTTGGAGTTGGGCAGGGGCAGCCTGTGTTTTTTTTTCTTCGCTGCTATTTTAGCCTCCGCGATAAGGGAAATTTGCCCTCTGGCAGCATTTGTACCGGTGTGTAGGGTACCTTCCAACCATTTCTGTTCTGAGCTATCTACGTCATAATTACACTGTGGCAATATGTCATTAGCGGATCAGTCTATTAATTTTAATCGACTGTTCTGCTATTGACTCACCAAGCTAAATATTACTGTTATAATTATTAAGTCCTTTATTTTTTTAAAATTTAAAGTGTAAATCTGTTAACATTATTTAAAGAAGGTTTGCACCGCCCATTTGCCTTCATCGCCCCCCCTATCGCCCCGGGATCGTCAGCGCCCCCCAATACCTCTTCACCGCCCCCTGGGGGGCGATATCGCCCCCGTTGAGAACCTATGGTTTACTGGATCTATGCAGTTTTATGCTTCTCCTGAAAAATTACCTAATTTGGACTTGGCCGGTTTTCGCCTGACAACGATGATATAAGCTTAATATTGAACTTTATGACTCTCAAATTCTTATGGTAAGCAATATAACCAACCATAGTTAAATACAATTTAAGATAAGTTTATCTTTACGGGTAAATTAAAATTAGCATATATTTACCAGTAATTTAAACGAACAATTTAACTACTACATCAAAACAATGAAACATAAAGAAAAAGCTAAATCAAATAGTAATTAAATGAGACATTAAGTCACATTTGTTTGGTCTGGGAAAACTGTGTAAGCAAATTATAACTATTCATAAGTTTCATATAAAAAAGTCTACAATTTTTTTATGCACACAAATAAAATAAATTCCAGAGATAGAAAAAAAAATATTCATAGTGAAACTATATACATTTCTTAAAATTGTAATAAAATATATTGTTTTATATATATTGGGCCCACAGAAACGCAACCACAAGGAATGGATCTCAACGGTCTCCCTGAAGAAAATAGAACAGAGAAGAGAAATGAAGGCAGTACTAAACAACAGCCGGACACGTGCAGAGAAGGCCAAAGCACAGGAACAATACACACAAGCAGACAAGAGTGTAAAGAAGAGCATCAAAGCTGACAAAAAGAATTATGCAGATGCTCTTGCTGCAGAAGCGGAGGAAGCAGTCAGAAATGGAAATATGAAAGACTTGTATACCATCACCAAGAAGTTATCTGGGAAGTTTAGTAAACCTGAAAGACCGGTGAAAGATAAAGAAGAAAAGCAGATAATCGATGACGAAGGACAAAAGAGAAGATGGGTGGAATACTTTGAAGAGCTACTCAACAAGCCAGCTCCACCAGACCCACCTGATATCCAGCCAGCAGACATAGACCTGCCGATAGACTGCAATGCACCTACAAAGGAAGAAATACGCCAAGCCATCTAGAAGCTTAAAAGCGGCAAAGCACCTGGACCAGATGATATCCCTGCGGAGGCATTGAAAGCGGACGTGGAGACTACAGTAGAGCTCTTACACCCCCTCTTCCAAAAGATCTGGGAAGAGGAGCAAGTCCCAACAGAGTGGAAAGAGGGACTACTCATTAAACTCCATAAGAAAGGAAACTTGAGCTCCTGCTCTAACTATAAAGGAATTACCCTACTATCAAACCCAGGAAAGGTGTTCAACAGGATTCTGCTTGGCAGAATGCAGGATGCTGTTGATACGAAGCTGCGAGATCAACAAGCTGGGTTCCGCAAGGATATATCCTGCACTGACCAAATAGCCACACTGCGCATCATCCTGGAGCAGTCGCTCGAGTGGAATTACCCCCTATATGTCAACTTTATTGACTATGAAAAGGTTTTTGACAGCGTAGACAGGGAATCACTTTGGAGGCTGCTAAGACACTATGGGGTCCCTACAAAAATTACCTCTATAATTAAGAATTCTTATGAAGGATTGAAATGCAGAGTGATCAACGGAGGCCACCCAACAGAGGCATTCCAAGTTCGGACAGGGGTGAGACAAGGCTGTTTACTGTCGCCATTTCTGTTTCTGCTAGCGATAGACTGGGTCATGAGGACATCAACATGAGATAAGCATAATGGCATTCAGTGGACGCTATGGTCACAACTAGACGATCTAGATTTTGCGGATGACCTGGCATTACTCGCACATACTCAGCAACAGATGCAGGAAAAGACCGACATCGTGACAGAAAACTCCACTCGCCTTGGCCTCAACATCCACAAAGGGAAAACGAAGTTCCTTAAGGTCAACGCAGAAAACACATCGCCTATCACTCTCAATGGTGAAGCGCTATAGGAAATTGCAGAATTCACCTATCTAGGCAGCATCGTCAATAAGAAGGATGGATCCTTTGCCGATGTAAGGGCAAGAATTTGCAAGGCCAGGACAGCCTTCCTCCAACTTAAGAATATCTGGAGCTCAAGAGAAATATTCCTGAAAACAAAGTTCAAGATCTTCAACTCAAACGTGAAGTCTGTCTTACTCTATGGTGCAGAGACTTGGAGAACCACAGCTACTAACACCAAGAAGATCCAGACTTTCATAAACTCATGTCTCAGGAGGATTTTGCATATACGCTGGCCGGACATGATCAGTAATGATGAGCTCTGGAGTCGCACAGGTCAACAGGCAGCCGATCTGGAGATCATGCAAAAAAGATGGAGATGGTTGGGGCACACACTCCGAAAACCAGCATCCAACATCACCAGACAGTCCCTATTGTGGAACCCCAAAGGAAATAGGAAGAGAGGCCGACCCCGTAACAGCTGGAGCCGAGACCTGGATGCAGACGTCAAGAGAACAGGCCATTCATGGGAACAGTTGGAAAGACTCGCTCGGGACCGGGATGGCTGGAGAGCCCTTGTTGGTGGCCTTTGCCCCGAGAGGGATAGTAGGCATAAGTAAGTAAAAGTAAGCAACATTATTTAGCATTAGTCCATTTACAGTGATGGAAGGTTCAGTGTGCTTGCATCCAGGAGCAGTCTGGTGCAAAACCTTCGTTTTCTTGGATGAGATAGTTAAGCCGAAGTTGGTGCTTGCCGCTGAGAACAGATACATACTGCGCTGCATGTCTGCCTCCGTTTAGGCTATCAATGCGGGTCATAGATTTGGCCTGCAGTCTCCTCAGATTGAACAGCTTACGATCAAAGCGGTACCGGAGTTTGATCCCTACATCACTGTCTTTGAATGTATCCAAAAGCACGGCTGAGAACATGAGGCTAAAGGGTATAGGGGACAAGACATATCCCTGCTTTACGCCATTTGTAACCTGGAAGGGTTCTGTAAAGCTGCCCTGGTCTTTAACTCTGGCGAGCATGCCGTCGTGGAGTTGCCTGACCATTTCGATGAAGGTGTCTGGGCATTCAAATTTGGCCATGATTGTCCAGATTCCCTCGCGACTAACTGTGTCGAATGCCTTAGTCAGGTCTACAAAAGTGGCGTAGAGAGGTACATGTTGTTCCTGGCATTTTTTTCTCTTGCATTTGGCGGGCAGCGAAAATCATGTCAATGGTTCCTCTCTTCTTCCTGAAACGCACTGGCTTTCAGGCAATAGACCCTGGTTGAGGTGAGCTGTAAGTCTGTTTAAGAGTATCCTTGCAAGGATTTTGCCTGCGGTGCACAGAAGGGATATCCCCCTGTGGTTGTCGCATGCTTGCCGATTTCCATTGCGCATGTAGAGGTGGAAACAAAAAAGGCCATTGATCTCCTGTCAAGCGGCAAGGCTCCTGGAGCTGACTCCATTACTAGGCCTACTTTACTCTTTGACCTTTTGTCGGCAACCTTTTGCTAATAGTGTGCCAAGTAGGATTTCTAAATCATTCAGCATGCCAACAGCCTGAAAGTAAACCCGTTCTTCTATATTTTTATAAGACAATTTATTTAGTGCCCTAGCAAGAACAAGGCCAAAAGCAAAGGAACTTGTATAGAGTAAATCGATAAGCGTTTTATATTTAATTATAAAAATTAACAAGGTTGTGATTATGATCTTTGTTTTTGATCATTTATTACAGATAAAAATGTTCATCAATGAAATTTCACAATAATGGTTAATGTCTAAAAATACATTAATCTTGTCAAGAAATAATTTCTAGCACCTGAGATTTTCTTTAATGTAATTAGACAAATGATAGATACCAGTTACCATAGTAGGCTAAAATGATTACCAGTAGAGCGGTAGATTTACTTAGTAATTATACATAGTAGGGCCTAGGTAGTTAATTTAATGTTTGAATATTTACATATTAATTGTCCAGTCATATAATATTTATATAACTTTCAACTATATTTTATACATTTTCATAGCAACCACTTGTGGGCAAATGCTCATAACTTTATACTAAGAGAAGGGAACAAATGTGTGGTTGCTTAGAGGGCAAATAGTTAAATCTCTGACTTTACATTGTTTGGAGCTGTTCTAGCAGACGGCTAGCAAAATAACAGGGGAAAATGGTTGGGTCTATTTAGCCGGGCAAGCAGCCACCTGCCCATCTCGCAACCAGTGCTTAGCCCTAAGTGCAATCACCTGACCTTAGTGCAACCACAAAGGTGCCCTTAGTGAAACCAGTTGAGTATATTAAACATAGAGATCGTCCAGTACATTCATACACATGCAGACATAACATTAATAATTGGAAAACATATTATACACATCAATAAACAACCAATAAATCTGTGTTTTTCAGAGCTATTCCTGATTGATTTTTATTATATCATTGCTTTGTTTTAACATAGACTCAAATTAGCCGAGAACTAAATCATCCACAAACTCTTCAGTCTCTAGGTCTAAATCTAAAATAATTTGAGTCTCATTAATGCTGGTGTTGCCTTTATTGAAAATACAGTGGTACGGCAAGATGGAAAACTTTAAGCTGTGAAAGAGTTGTGGACAGAGAACAATAGAATAACAAATCTTAGAAAGAAAGTGGCGATGGATTGGACACACAGCCAGGAAAGGTAGCAACATCTGAGTTAGACAGGTCCTAGAGTGGAACCCCCAGGGCAAACGGCAAAGATGAAGACATAAGCACACATAGAGACGAAGCATGATGGGTGAAGCTGGACGAACTGGAGAGAGATAGGAAGAATTAAAACGACTGACAAGAGTCCGTAGAGAGTGGTATGTTTTCACGGAGGCCTTATGTTCTACAAGGAACCCAAAGGACAATTCATGAAGTTGAATGATGTTGTCTTTAAATTTGATGCAATGTCATCAGGACAAGTGTCTTGTCCGGTAAAAGATGGGGGTTTTGGTTCTGGCACACACTTCTGTACCCATCGGTCTCAAATCTGGATAAGTGTGTAAACCAACGATACGCTCCCATTAAGAATACACCTTTGGACAAACGCACGGAGGACAGTACAGGCGAGGGCAACCTCGGTGGGGAGGAAGAAATGTGCGGTCGTCCGTTTTTAAAAGATATTTTAAAATATGTTCTTGCACAGGGTGTGTGCTTGATGCCGATATGTTTTATAAAGGCACCACTATGATGATGGTTTCTAGTCAGACAGGAATGCTTCATGGCTGATGGAGGCTGTTTTGGGTTGTTGATGCCCTATCAGGCAGTGTTGTGTCTGATGTCCCACATAGTCATGTTTGGCAGTACTTTCTGATAGCTTATGTTTGTTGAATTCAATGAGTATAGCTTACTGACTTTGAATGCTTTAGGGGCGAGACAATGCCAAACGTACGCTTGGTGAAATTCCAGCTTCATTTAGTTTACTGTCAGGTTTCTGCCAATTTGTTTCATTGTTTGGAAAATGCCAACATCTAGCAGCTGCAAGATGTGTGTGTGAATGGGCAGATAGGGAATACAGTATTATATATCGTATGTTCTTGTCTTGACATAAGGTAGAAGCATGGATTGAATTGTGACTTTAATGTCGTCATCGACTAACAGCAGAATAGGCTTTTCTATCTGAGCTGTTTAGGCACAATTACCTGTTCAAGCCAATCAACAATAATATTCTGATGTCTCCATCCATTAGTGGATTTTGGAAAGGATTGTTTATATACTTCAGTTAACATTTAGCTTCATTAATAAATGGTTCCCTTTAAAATGCTGGCTCTCTCTTGCATATCCCACCATTTTATAAGGCTTATAGCAATGCTTCTTGGGTCTTAAAAAAACCATAGGGCCTAAAGCTCAAAGACATTATATTATTCCATATTTTAAAACAATGGAAACCTAGCCAATTATTAAAATTGAAACATAGGTCTATATAGACATATATATTGAAAAGATCTAGATTCTAGATGTAAATACATGTATTAATTATAGTCTAAACTAGTAGCGTTACTAATATGGTTGCACACAGGGCATACTTCCCTTACAGCAACCATTGTGGTTGCCCAGGTGACAACACACTCTCGAGCCCTACCCTGAGTGCAACCAGCAAGAAATTGGACTTATCTATTACAATTTATACATTTTTTAATGTATACAGTCTTATTTCACCTTTACATAACCTAATTATAATGTTAAAAACGTATTCTTATGATATTGTATGATGAAAAATATAAAGAAAAACTAACCTTAAATTTTCACACAGTGATTTTTTTTTTTCAAAAATTTTCACGGCAAATATCTCCTTCCAGAATGGCAGGAGATGATACGAAAGTTAAGAAAACTTAATTGTAGACCTAAGAAATCCTATTCTGCTATCTTTCTTTTTGATTTAACACATATAACGAAAGTTAGGTCAAGTGGTTGCCCAAAGGACTGGTTGCGTGAGGGGCAATTTACTCTAGTTCTTAAGCTTTTTATTTTTTATAAAGAAAAAATATAAATCATTTAGAAATATTGACGCAAATAAAAACGGGGTAATTATCTCCCTTCAATTAAATGAACCTTTCCAAACTTGATTCTATAGTGATACCAAACAAGTTATGTTTTGTAATATAACTACTTATTCATTTATATTTTTTGATTCAAATCTAGCATCGTGGTATTTATTTCAATTATACAGTAATGATAGTTGTACAATTAATTTACGTTAAACAGTGGTAAATAAACATTTCCTGCATAATTGTTTAAGTCGATACAAAAAACATTAATAATTAAAATATCAACAATTATATTGCTAGTATATAAGCTTCAAATATTTATTACAATAATAAAACAAATATTTTAGAATTCATTAGGCCAGGTATGTCAAACGTGCGGCCCGCGGGCCGCATGCGGCCCTTTGCAAGAACGTGTGCGACCCGCACAAAGGATACTATAATTGTCATATTTAATGGCGAAAATTGCAGTTTTAATACCTTAAACTGGGTGTATAAAACAGAAATCTGGACATTATGAAACCAACCATCGATCCTGCGATAAATATGAGGGCTTAATGCGTGTTTCAAGTCTCAAGGAATTGAAGGCTAACTTGATACAGCAACAGACATATTTTACAAAAATATATCAAGCCAATGTCGCTTCCGTTACTGCAAGCTATAAACTCAGCCGAATGGTCGCCATGAGTGGGAAATCTTACAGTAAAGGAGATTTCGTAAAGCATTGCCTTGTGAAAACGGCTGACATTGTGTGCTCACAGAAGACACAGTTATTTAAGAATAATTCGTTAACCAGGAACACTGTTGCTGGGCGGATTGATGAAGTGGCAAATGATTTGAAACAACTCTTGAAGTCTGCATCATCTAAATTTGAACATTTTTCTATTGCTATTGATCAGACCGTTGACACCAGTGGAATAGCACAGCTTGCAGTTTTTATTATAAACTGTGACAATGAATTTAATATTTATGAACAACTGATTGAACTAATCCCAATGCATGACACTACAGCGAGCGAAGACAAATTTTAAAAGTCGAGCAGATTCTGCATGACTATGATTTTGATTTGAGTAAACTTGTATGTTTATATACTGACGGTGCTGCGAATTTGATTGGCATACATAATGGTATTGCTGCCAAGTTGCGAACAAAAATTGAGAACTCGTATCCAGATTCATCATTTAAATTTGCACATTTTCACTGCATTATTCATCAGCAAAATTTGTATTCATAGACTTTAAAATTGAATCACGTGTTTAGTGTGGTCACAAAAACAGTGAACTTTATCAAATGCAATGCTCTCAATCAATGTCAATTCAGTCAGCTGTTAGAAGACATGGATAGTCAGTTCACCGATGCTCCATTCTACACAGCAGTCCGTTGGTTGTCGTGTCACAAAGTGCTGAACAGATTTTATTTGCTGAGACCAGAAATTATTTTATTTTTGGAGATGGAATATAGAAACACAGATGAAATAAAAGATGGAAGTTGGATCCAGGATCTAGCGTTTGCTGTGAACATTACTGCACATTTAAGTGATCTTTTTTTAAAATTACACGGCAAAACAAACTCATCACTCAGTTGTACGACGACATCAAGTGTTTCATTACAAAACTTAGCTTATGAAAGGCACAGTTGTCACGTGATTTTATTCATTTTCCTAACTGCAAAGTACTAAAAACAAAACAGGCCAATGCTGAATCTGTACTTACCTATGCTAAATATGAGAGTCACATAGAGTTATTGTCAAAAGAGTTCCAGGAAAGATTTAGTGATTTCTCACCCTTTGAATACCATTTTAAATTATTCTCGGCACCATTCAACTTTCATGTTGTCAAAACAGAGGAAAACTTGCAGATGGAGCTATTAGAAATACAGTCTGATTCTACACTCAAAGCAAAGTATCTAGAAGTCGGGATATCTGACTTCTATTCATACCAGCCTGAAAAGTTTACAAACTTCAGAAAGTTTTCAACTAGAATTATGGCAATGTTCGGTTCCACCTATGTGTGTGAACAGTTATTGTCCTACATAAAATTAACAAAAACTTCTCAGAGAACAGGCTGACCGATGAACACTTCTCATCCCTGATGAAGGTCGGAAACTGCAATTAAATTTCAGCCAGATATACGAAAAATTGTCATGAAAAGGAGGCATCAAACCTCAGGACAAAGCACTGATTAAGGTGTACAAATGATTGAATGTTCTTAAATAAATGTTGGATTACAATTGTTATATTTGGCGTTGTGGTGCGTTAGCTTAATAATAAGCCGTTGTAGTTGGCGTGCAAATTAATATAATATAATTCAATACGATTACAGAGTTTCTCAGATTTGTTGGTGTGGCCCGCCGGTAAACGGTATTTTATGCGGCCCATGGTGCTTCTTGAGTTAAACACGCCTGCATTAGGCAATATTTATGCTTTTTTAAAGAAGAGGAGCCTAAAAACTATTTTAAATGTAATTAGTCCGTATTAATTGATGAGCACCTTGTCATTGAGTGTTCTTTGCTAACAGTTTTACGCTGAACCAAAAGCTAAAAATAAGAGCAGTTGAGAAAAGCACTCGACCTGCAAAGTTTGCATCTCATTCTTGGAGGTATTTCACGTCCCACTAAAATCACTCTACGTGCCAACCTTTTCACGCGTTTCTTAAGGTGGCCACTCCTGTTCAAGAGTTTCTAATTTAGAGATTTAACTCTTGGTGTTATTTTTGTCAGTTGTAAATATTCGCTAGTATTGAACATTGCAGCTCTTTTCTGAACGAGTTCAAATTTATTTATAATATATGTGCATCCTGAAATCATAAGCAATTTTGCAGAATTTTTCGCCACTAAAACGTGCTCGGAAAATAATCGTCAAATAAAAACTGCAGTAATACACGGCGTATCTAGCCTACCCCTAGGCACATGGTATTCTTGATTGATTCTATAATGTTTTATATGTGTCGCCTTGCAGTATTGCGGCCCGCGTGTCGTACTTTGCCCACCCCTGATATAGAGTACTGTCTAAAAATTATACATATTGGTTAAGAAATATATTTTTTAAAATCTCTTCCTACTCGCTTCCCTGCCCTTGGTTTACTCACGCCTTTTAACAAAGAGGTAAGGTATGTGCCTAGGCATCCATCGGAGGCAGTGCATATGCATTATATAGCCCAGATCACTCATCGGTTGCCCTTAACCAACGGATTCACACTGAACCCTAATTATTATAAGGATTGTTAGTCGATCCTGAACAAAAGGTGAATAACAATAACCACTAACATGTAAACAAATTGTAAATCTGATTAAGAGATTTTATCAGCTAAGCGCGTTATAGCCTATGGATTAGCCTATGCATCCTCTTAATTCTAAATTTTAACTTAGCTGGCAAAGAGTTGCTCCACAGAAGAGATCAGGCAACAGTTTCTCACTTTGGCACAATGCACTGCCTATTTTCGGCAGGTTTAGGCACATTTGCAGAAAAGCTAAAGAGACGATCGAGCTTGTGCTTTTAGACAGCCCTGCCCCTATAGGATTATAGAGAGGGTGGGAACGGTCCCAGCCATACCAACGTCCTTGCTGACACGTCTGCAGAATCTCAGCTGACTCTCTCCCCAGGATAGTCCTAAGATTGAACTCCCCCCCCCCGGAGAAAAACAAGGTCGAAAGGCAGACCAAAGGAAACATGGAGAAGAACGGTGGAAACTGACTTGGAGGTATTACAAGGCGATTTATTCACTATAGTAAATCATGGATGAGACCTTCCATTTATATCACACAAGTATCATTATAATTTTTAATGTTATTACGGCTAGAGCCCCCATTCAGTTTATGAAAATAATAGTTATAGTATTGTTATTATTAGTGTGAGTATCCTTGTATTTAGTGAAGATCTTATTATCTCATTCTGAAGTTTGTTTGTAGTTGTCTAGAGTATTCCTGGTTCTAATAATCCCCTGACAATTCACATAACGTAGTTTTAGAGTTTTCAGTTGATTTTACTTCATGTATAATTATTTGTGTGGCTCATATTATACAGCAAGAACCTCGATGTTGAGTTGTAGTGTAGATTATTAAAATAGTTGTATAAATACTACACATACACACATGTATATAACTTTGATATATTGACGTTAACCAAGTTGTGTAGAAAGCAACGATAAATTTGGTTTAAATTACTAAATCAATCCAGTAGGAATCCAAGTAATATTATATACACAATCAAGAAATACACATATTCCAATTAGTAATGAATATCTTCAATGAACATATAGCATTGTAGCTAATAGTAGAATAATACAGAATATTCCATAATACAAATCAAATAGAAACGATACTCAGAGACTCAGAATCTTAGATGTTATCCGATCGACTGTACGCCAAGAACTAAACTAAAAATGTCCGAATCGCGTAGAAATATATTATGGGTCAATGGTTGGAAAATCCAGCCAGCTTAGTTACACGAGTATTTCAATCGAGCTCGCGTGTTGACTGCGTGATCAGATTGACAAGCAATAATGCTCTAACAAAATAAGGAGAGACCGGACGGCCTTGACACGCTGTATGTGCATGGGCAGTTCATGTTTTTATCGAGGTTAATAAAAAAACAACAATGCTCTATTTAGGTTAGAAAAAACCCGGGGGAAACCTTGAGCTTAGAAATATTTTATATCGTTTAAACGCCATTCGCTTAAATGATTTGGTTGGTTTATTAACAATACAATGTAGGGGATTTACGTTTCGTAACAGAGGCAAAAGTCCTAAACTTTGAAACAGACCCAACAAGGATCGCAGCACAAGGGCAGTTTTGTTAGTAAATTAACGAAGGTTTTGAAAAGCAACGTTTAGGTTCACCATATATGCAAATCTTTAAAACTTGTCAATAACGCGATTAGTAAATAAATTTACTTTTAGACAAAAAATTAATAAAAAATATGCATCGTATTAGGCCTAAAACAGAAGAAAACATGTTAGTTTATTCTTTTGAAAAGAACTTAAAGACCTTTTCTCATTATCGGCTAATACATCTGCCATTGCAATTATGTAACACATAGAGCGCACTGAGCATGCCAATTTAATAGCATGGATAGAAGCGCTATAAGAAGTGCCCATTCTTATCTTATCTAATTACTGTATTACAAAAAAACATGTATTAGCTCCGTTTTTTTCAAATGGCACATACTGAGTTTTGAAAATAAGCTCGTCATATATATCCCTTCGTTCTAGTTAAAAGCAAATAAACTATATTATGGAGATACAATATTTACGAATTTGTTGAAGAAACCAGTAATCTATGTAACATTCATTTCACTAATTAATTATATTAGTGCCAGTATTCACTTAGTGTTTTGACTTATTCTATTATATTATAAAAAGCATTTTCAATGTTGTTAAACTTAACGACATGCAATTTACGATCAAGCGACTTGTGTGAATAAACCTATACCGTCGACGCAGTAAAGCTACTTTAGATAAGCTGCTATACTGGACGAAATCTTCAAGATTACACGTTGACTAATCTCATAAGTGGTTTAAATTATACGAATGAAGCTTGGAACAGATGGGAATCAAAGACAGTAGTCGCAGTCTCCAACCAAAGTCGCTTTGCATCTGTTGCTTAACGCCTAATAGGTGAGTTTCGTAAAGCCTAATCAATCTATTACTACGCAAACTTTTTAGTTGTTCTATTCTAGCACAAACTACTTTCGTTAGTCTATTCCATCACAAAATATATTTGATTAGTCTATTCCAACACAAACTATACTTGTTTAGTCTATTCCAGCATAAACTACTTGGTTAGTCTATTTCATCACAAACTACTTGTTTAGCCTATTCCAGCACAGCTTACTTGTTTAGTCTATTCCAGCACAAACTACTTGGTTAGTCTATTCCAGCACAAACTACTTGGTTAGTCTATTTCATCACAAACTACTTGTTTAGTCTATTCCAGCACAAACTACTTGGTTAGTCTATTACAGCACAATCTATACATGTTTAGTCTATTCCACCACAAACTTCTTAAATTAGTCTATTCTAGCACAAACTATACTTGATTACAGATTAGTTTATTCCAGCACAAACTACTTGGTTAGTCTATTGTAGCAAAAACTATACTTGGTTAGTCTTTTCGAGCCCGAACTATACTTAATTTGTCTATACTATCACAAATTACTTGTTTAGTCTATTCCATCACAAACTATGCTTGATTAGACTATTCCGGCACAAACTATGCTTGTTTAGTCTATTCCATCACATACTATTTAGTTATTCTATTCTAGCACAAACTACTTTCATTAGTCTATCCCATCATAAACTATATTTCGTTAGTCTATTTCAGCACAAACCACTTTTTTAGTCTATTCCAGCACAAACTACTTGTTTTTTTTTCTATTTTAGCACAAACTACTTGTTCAGTCTCTTCCGGCACAAAATACTTGTTTAGTCTATTATAGCACAAACTACTTAGTTTATCTAATCCAGCACAAGCCATATTTGGTTTGTCTATTCAGCACAAAATATTCTTAAAATAATTGTTCATCATCATTATTATCAGACCCTTGACCGTTGTGGTCGCTGGGGAGAGCGAATGGACACCTCAGCAGTCATCTTTCTCCATTTTTGCCAATCTTGAGCCGCCGTCACTAGTTCAGCAATTTTCGGCTTTGTCAAATCGTTTATATTGCCGAATCAGCATTTCCCCTGACGGTCTCTCCGATGTCCACCTTCTACACTGCCTTAAAGGAGGGTTTTTGGCAGGTTATTATGCCGCACCACATGACCAAACCAAGTCAGCCTGCGCCGCTTTATTGTTGTGTTTATGGTTTCTTAAGGGCCCGCAATTGATGATAGTCTATCCCAGACACACCCAATAGTCCTGTGTTCTGAGGAAGACATTTGAAATATTTTGCTCATACATTTAATTTCGAATGCTGCAATTTGTTTTCAGTGGCTGCTAGCAGTGTCCAGGTCGCACATCAGTACAGAACAATAGTTTTCACAAGGGTTCTGTGAAGCCTGGGCTTTGTTGGGAGACTAATGCTTTTGCCGGACCAGATTCTGTTTAATCTAGCCATTGCCGCAATTGCCTAATAAATCCTATGTAGAATTTCTGCCTCACAGCTTACGACTACGGACATTTAAAATTCTTTACCTCTTCTAGTTGTTGTTGGTTCATTATGGTGTTTGCACTTCTTGCATCTGTGGTGTTGATAATTACTTTGATTTATTTCTGAGCTTATCTCCATTCCGTATGCCCCTGCTCTATCTTCAAGCCTGTCTGCGAGCTCTTGTAGTTCTTTAATGCTCCGGCCATTAGGTCAATATCATCAGCAAATCTTAAATTGCATTAGGGTCTTCCACCAATGGAGATGGATGTGTGGTAGTCATTGAGGGTTTCTTGCATGGTTTTTTTCTATGAAGATAATATTGGACAATATTTCAGTCATATGTCGAAAATGCAGGTGAACAGTGAGGAATTATTTTTTTGTCTATATTATTTTAGTATATTTCTTTTACCGCTAAAACGCCAGGGAATAGAATGAGAAAGATAAGAATACAATTACAGTTTTAGTATGTTATTATTAGTCCATCGGGGCCAGACATGAAGCCCATTTTTTAAATTGAGAAAAGGAAACTGGATATCTTTCTATCACACAAGATAGGCAATCACCATAATGGATCTTCGCGGAAGTTTGGCTGTTTAGATCAACTCTGATCTCGACTGGACAGTTTATTCTTTATCCTTACGTTTTCGCTACTGCGAAGCAAGGTGTGGAATAAGCCAAACTAAAGAAAGCCCCTTTCGGACAGTGCCCAGTTAGAAACTCTGCAATTGTTAACTGTTCCCTTATGTAGAACCTCGTTCACAAGTCAGCTCGATTCTTCTTTGCCACACACCTCAGCTCTTGTCAGATTTGTCCCAGTTTGTGTACCCTCTGTTCAGTCTCCTACTCACGAATGAGCACATTTGGCTAAGAGCGGTTTCCATAGACCCTTGCTTGTCAATGAAGTCTACTATCTCGTTTCCAAAGGCATCTATAATATGACTCAGTATCCACTGGTTACCTTCAGTCCGTACCCAGAAATTAGGTCTAAATTAACCAATAGCGAGCGAGATAGTCGTTGGAATTGGCTACCACCTCCGACCCATCTTTATACCATGTCCTGGCTGCCCCGATGGAACCCACCTATGTCTAGTATTTACAAAAAACACTACAAGGCCCTGACAACTCTTCTCATTTGGTACCCACCCATCATGGATCAGCACGCGTCTTAACGTCACTGGTGGCACTTCCAACAGTAAATTCTTTGAAGCAAGCGAACAGGATCGTACCGCTGCGAGGGCGACAGCAAGCAGCTTAGCCGGGCTGCTATGTGTTCTCTGTTCATGGGATCAATCAAGCGCTTTCGAACTTATGATAGATAGAAAGAAATGTGTGGAGGAGGTAGCACTCTCTTCCGAAGGGGCTTGCGGCCCCACAGTAGTTCAATCTCTCAGCCCAGGCTTAAAGTGTAGTGCATAATAAAATGCATTGGCATCCGCCTTTTACCATTCCAAGACCACAATCTTCCACATTTCAGCAAAGCAATTAAATAAAATCCTTCTTTAGTTACCACTTGAGAGCATACGTATCCCTCTCTCATTTCCAAAACAAAAAACAGATTTGTGACAGCATCATAGATAGTCCGGTAGGTCGTTGAATCATGTACACGAGAGGACCGTACCTTGTGGCAGTCTTTGCTCCGCTGTGCCTTTTCGAGATATCGCACTTTCAAAACGAGTTGCAACTGTAGGATAAGACAAATAAAAACTACCACTAACTCAACTATACAAGCTAGATATGACGCACACACCCTGTAGATTAAACAAGCCAGGTGGCCTGACCATGCCATAGGGCTGTTTAAAAAATCTAGGAGTACTGCCAATGTAGATTCATTTCGCTGAAATGCTACTGCCATCCTCCGTACATAGAGCGTCACCTGATCCATCGAGTTTCCCGATCGAAAACCAACATGCGATGGGGTGGTGTGCTCGTTATCTTTTAGGTAACTCACATGCTTCCGGTCAGCTACCTTTCCAAAACACGGAATTAGAGAAATTGACATGTTGCCGTCTGCTCGTCCCGTATCCTTTCCCTTCTTAGAAGAGCTTCGCTCTGCCACCGTCTCCAGTGTGAGTAATAAGCTTATTAGATATCTTGTATGTAGCCTACCTAGGGCCTTTCTAACTTGGCACCGTGTCCAGTGTGAGTAATAAGCTTATTAGATATCTTGTATGTACCTAGGGCCTTTCTAACTTGGCACCGTATATACGTAGTATTAGATACGCTCAAAATGACAGAAAAATAAAAAAGCATGAGAGATAGAGGTGGGAGAGAAAGAGAGATAGAGAATAAGTGAAGCATAGGGAAAGCTGTAGGAAGGTAGGTAGGAAGTTCTAGACGATGTATTGATTACTTCGAATGCTGTATACGTATACACATTTGCAGGTCAAAGACTATGGTTGGTCAGAGAGCATGGCATGCCCTGATGGTCAATCACCGCTCGCAATAAAATATAAGCCAATTGGTAATTCAACCATCTCAAAAATTTTTAGTCATTTCAAAAATATAACTGAATTTATTGTAATTATTCTTTCCAGATAACGCAAAACCTAAAAAGACTCCTGTAATCATTTAAAAACGTTCAAAATGTCTAAGACCTTGCTCTTTGCTTCAATAATTGCCTTTTGCTTTGTGTCCATTGGATATTTCCACGTCGGTAATTATATAGTATTTATTCCTTATTTAATTTGTAGATTCATTATCATCAATTCAATGACCGTTGAGGTCGTTGGGAGGAGCGAATAGACACTTTGGCAGTCAACTTTCTCCACTTTTGCCTATCTTGCGCGGTTGTCAATAGTTGAGTCAACTGCAGCTCTGTCCAATCCTTGACATTGTCGAACCAGCATCTCCGCTGACGGCCTCTCCTACGCACACCTTCCACCGTGCCCTGGATGATTGTTTTTGACAGGCTATTGTAGATTACTATTCATCAAAATAAATAAGGGTAATACTTTGGTTTAACTGCCTCACGAAAAGTGGGGTTCTAAAAAATTCCAACTGAAATTTTTTTTGCGTGGAGCTATTGATAAGTGTCTTAGGAAGAGCGGCAGACTATTTAAAATGAAATAAAATCATTTCTATTGTGTTTAGCATAGGCTTGTGAGGTCACACAGCCAAGCAACACGATACATTAATCAAGTCTGCAGCGATTCCTAAGCGATTCCAATAGCTCCTGGTACGAACATTTTCAGTCGGAATTTCTTATAACCGATACCGAAAATGGAAAAGGGGCGATATAGCACGAAATGAATACAAAAATAACATTATTCTTACCGTATTTCCTATGAAATAACACAAACAGACACAAAATCATATTGTTCTTTCTTCCTACTTGTTGAGAACACCTTGTCTCTTCACCATGTGCTATTCTAGACTACTTCCTGTCCTAAGATATGGCCAAATTGGCTATGTATAGCCAAATAAAAAACTACAAAGCTCTCCCTAACCTTAGAAACTAACCGATACTAACCTTTAAAAAATACCACATTGCCATCCCTATCCTAGAAACTAACCGATACTGGGGAAAAAATCTGGTTCGAGAAGCGTGTGGTACATGGAGTGTGTGTGTGCGTTTGATATTATAGGGATAAAAGAAAAAAATAAATAAAAATAAACAAATCAAAGGGACGTAACACAATATAACACAAAGTGCTCAAAGGAAGTAACAATATTTAATAAAACATGCACAATTACCAAATGTTCAACATTAAATAAAAATTACACAAATGGAACCGCTCAATGAAACTTCAATTTTTTCGTATTCAGGACAAAAAGATTTTTAAATTGATATATAGCACTTAGAAAAACTCCGTGAGGCAGTTAAATGAGTTAAACCAAAGTATAGCCTAAAAAAGTCGCTTGAATATACAAAATATTTAACATCGTAATTACCATTACATTAATCATACTTTTATGCATACTTTTTATTTTTATGCATATGCCAAGGCCATGGCGACCGCAGACACAATATAAAATAACAATAACTAAATACCGAAAGAAACATTATCAAAACTGTTTTATTGATAGGCCTACAATAAGTAAGAACAAAAATTAAATACCGAAAAAAAATCGTTCTCACTTTAGCTTTTATCGTATTGAAGATAACAATTTTACAAACTACAATGAACAGAAAGCTATAATAACTTTAAAAATATTATTATTATTTATTTACTAAAAACATTTAAGAAAGTAATTTAAAATACATATTGAAATCGGGTTAAAAAAGCATGTCCTTTTTATTAAACAAAATGTTAGGACTATCCCTGTAGACTGTAGATGAGAATCAAATACCCGTCTTCCGCGTGCGTCTAAACTATAGTTTTAAGATTTTACGTAACATTTTAGGAAAGCTTAAAGTCCTAAAATTCTTTACAAGCTCTAAACAAAATTATATTAATGAAATTTTTTTTTTTTAAAGTAGGAAAAAAAAACAATCAGTGGGAAATCCAAGCCAGGTGACCCGCATGACAGGCGAAGACGCTAACCACTACGCTAGGGTAGACACATGTCAAAAGTGAGATCGCAAAAGTAGGATATGAGACAATAAGGTCACGTGTCTTTAAAGTAATCAATGGGGATCGGTTACTGTGCTGATGCGGGATTGTGTGGCCAGTACGATGCTCCCGTGACTGCAATGTTCACACGCTGTATTCCCACCTCACTTGGTTCGTTGGTCTAGAGGTCGATGGCAGTGCTTTAGACAAGGCAATAGTCCGTTAACAATGCCCGATATTTTTATTTGCGTACTAATCTTCAAGCAGATTCAGTCTATTTCTTCACACAATCACTCGAATTGTAACACGAATTAAGTAAACATACTTTCAGTGTTCAAGTGATAAGTGTTTAATGCGTAATCACGTGTGGATAATTAGTAGTATTTTTTCGTCCGTCGAGATCGACGATGACCATTTTTTATAATTACAAATCAATCTTCAGACACATCTATCAAGCCGACGGCTGTACTGCTGGAGAGTCCAATCACAGGAATAAATAACCACAGAGTAAAAATAAACACGAAGAAATAAAATGTACACAGATAGGCTACTATAGTCACATTACTAAAGATAATCCAAAATCTCAGTCACACGTCATAGCTAGTGTGCTTTCCGGTGTGTCTTTTTGTTTAGAATGGAGTCCCCCTGTTTCTAAACGTCTATATAAGGCCCAAAATGGCGGCTAACTAGCCTACACACGTAAAATGAGTGTGCATTCCAAAGTTGAATATTTTTGAATCTATTGATTTTATCACATAATATTATATTTCCTTAAATTTTATGTAGCAATGTATTAATAAAGCTATACGATTTGAAAATATATTTACTTGCTTTCCTTCTTTTGTTTTAAAGTTCCGAACCCAGAAACCACCACGACAACGCCATCACCACCATATATACCCGATCCTCCAACCACGTAAGAACAGATCAATAATAACGTATTTATATGCTTTTATGTATTATATTAATATTATGGCCAATGCCATCTGTAGTGTGGGCTAGTGAAGGTGCCAAAAATAATCAGCCTAGTGCTATGGCAAAGGTAGGCCCTACTACACAAGTATATCTAGGTTTTTTTAGCGGTACCACTTAGAACGAATGATCTGTCCGAAGCGAATTTTATGCTTATGATGATCTTGGTCCGATGAGTACTTTACTTATTTACTAATTTACTTATGTATTTACATTTTGCCATGATTGATATCTATCATCAATATACATAATTACCGTGAGTTGTGAGTGTTTTTTTTTTTTTTTTCTAATATGTTTGTGCTCTATAGGCTCATAAGCCGTTTGACTAATCGGGTCAAAAGTTAAATGTATTAATTGGAAACGTCGTCCAAAAGAAATTTTTATTGTATAAACAATATTACTTTATTCGTTAATTTATTTTAAAAAATAAACTTAGACCTATTGATAATCACCGTTTCCTAAGTGAACTATGGAAACCAGCATATCAAAATGCAGAAAAGGAACGGATCAGTACTGATCCGGGTCTTTGGCAGTGATCGGCTTTCGGATCCGTTACTTTGAAAGACCCGGATCAGTCGATCAGTTCTTTAGTGAGCGACCCATCTCTAGTTCCAGGTGGCCTGTACAGCGTAGTCTGCCCTCTTTGATCTCATTCTGACGGGAATAACCACTAGTATTTATATATCTACTCTCTCCCATAAATGATAGCTACATTTATGTTTTTACATCTCAACACCTGTCTTATTGCTACGTATTTTCCCATGAGTCATTAACGTGGTACTTCCCACTCTACCTCACCCTTCCTACCCTCTCTCCCTTCCTTCTGGAATATAAGAATTAAGTTATCTATTGTCCGTTTTAATAATTATGTGTTATCCGGTTGTAGGTGTACTTATGATGGTAGATGCGATGGTATTGTACCATGCTGCCATAATTGTTCTAGATCTGGTCGGTAAGTTTCTTCCTTAAACTTCCTTAAATTTGTATTACAACAAAATTTAAAGTGGAGGTGATATTTAAACAAATGATGCAATATAATACTTAAAGTACTAATTTGTTGGTGGAAGGACTACGTTTAATTAATGTAATTTGGTGGATCCATCGAAGCCCTAAATTAAACCTCGCTACCATGATCGTTTTAGTTGTTGACACTCAGCCCAGTCTTTGTTTCTTTCATCACATTTCAACAACCATTGCGTGCTTTTTCAAATTAACTCGATTCACCGAGGGCATGTATCCGGCAAGCTGCATTATCATTAACAAAAAAAACAACACAAAAAACACGTGATGAGAGCATCAATGGAAGGGGTAAACACGGATATTTTCTAGAGCAGGAATTTCCAATAATATGTCACTCAAGGTGCATTACTGCACATGGTTATCTAAACCAGAATTAGCAAAACTGTATAAAGGTCCAACATTAATTTAAAAAAAAATAATATCATCAAAGAATTTACAATTTAAAATGTAGAAGAAAGAGAGCCATCTTAAAGGATTAACACTCAATCTCAGTATGACCGAAGTAATGGTAATCTCTAAGAAAACACAACCTCCAAGATGCTCTTTATCCAGTGAAGGTGAAAACATCAAGCAAATCAATTCTTTCCAGTATCTAGGCTATACAATAACACAGGAAGGCAAATGCAACAAAGAAATACAGAGAAGAATCGCAATATCTAAAAACTGCTACATGAGCTTAAGCAGTATCATGAAAAACAGGAATATCAGAATATGTACCAAAATTCTGAAGGGGTATGTTTGGTCTGTTCTACTATAGGGGTGTGAATGTTGGACTATTGGTAATAAATCAAGGAAAAGATTGGAGGCAGTAGAAATGTAGTTTCTAAGAAGGATGATGAGAATATCATGGACTGAATAGAAGTCTAATGCAGAGATGTTGAAAACAGCACGTACCTCAAGAGAACTCATTAACACCATTAGAAACAGACAGATGAAATTCCTAGGACACATCTATAGGAGAAATTGTATAGAAAGATTGGTTTTGTGTGGGAAAATATCTGGTAAGAGAGACAGAGTAAGACAAAGGCCACTAACAACAACATAAGTAATAACTTCCTACAAATAGCTAACAACAGGAAAGAATGGAGAGTCATAATTGCCGATGTCTGCTCCAGACCTGACACTTAAAGAAGAAGAAGACATCAGTAATAGAAGCAACAGCAGCATTTGTTTCCATTCTACGCTCATCCGTGGTCCGAGTCTAGTCTTTCATTTTTATTAACGTTTTAAATGATGTTAAGTTACTGGTTATCCTGGTTTGCTCATGCAACACATTCCATGCCTGAATGCCACTAGGGAAGAAAGAGTACTTATATGCATTTGTTCTCGCATAAGGGATAAGGAAACTGTCTTTGTCCTTATGTTTATCTGAGAATAGCAACAGGTTGTTATTTGGTTTCATGTCTTATATTATCTTATAAGTTTACAGCTTATCTTATAAGTTTACAGACGTTCCTTCTAGATAGAAGATTATTACTCCCAAAACTCCTGCAGGGCGACAGAGATCGGTCGGTGGCAAGGATAGAACCCGCGACGTGCCAGTTGGTTTTTGGTTGACAGTCCGGTGAACTAACCACTGGACCAGCCGGCTTCTAAATTAGAGTTTGATGTATTATTACTACTGTACCCTTTGTACTTATGTCCAATAGGTTTAGTGATTTAACTATTGTTGTTACTCTTGTCAGTTGTGAATATTCGCTAGTAATGAACCTTGCAGCTCCTTTTTTAATTGGTTCAATTTTTTTTTCTTTAGTTGATGCATATTCTAGCATAGGCCTAACTAATGTGGGATATCATTTTAGTTTCATATTCTTATTACATTTGTGAAAGTTTTTTTTCTACCTCATCAATTTAAGGATTCTAAGATAACTTATCATTTATTACTGCTCCTAAGTACTTTGCATTGTTAGTTTGATTTAGTTCTCGACCATGAATGAAGTAGTTTGTTATTATTTGTTTTTTTTTCTTGGATACTCTTATACTGTTAGTTTAGTTCAATTGCACAAAATCAATTATATTTTAAAGTTTACTTTTAACATTTTGGATTACTTATGCCTTTATTATAAAAAGGAGCCTTTTAAGTGGTACCATTGATCACTTCTTGGTAAAGGAATCCGCTATTTGACTTGAAAGAATTCTCATTCGATCCGGTTTCCACTGGAGGGTCACTCCGAAGGCTAAGCTCAGTAATAACAAACAAGACCCTTGGCCGTCAATGGCCTAAAAGTCTGTAACTGTAAGCGTTAAAATAAAAATGGCGATATCAGATGCTTCTTCTGAGACATCCTCAAACCATGTCCACATTTTCTCAGTGACATTTCTGATAGCATCCATTACTGCCTCGTATTTGCAGATTGTGACACGTGTCCTGTATGACTTTTATCTTTTTTATCCATGGGTGCAACACAAAAGCTCTATATTCAGTACATATCCCGTTGCCACGAGTGTCTCTTCCATTAGTGAACTAAATTTTACACGCAAAATAGATCTATAACTTTATAGTCTTATTGTCTAGATGGTCGTAGTTATCCTCTAAATATGAGAGCTGCACTTTCAACAACTGGCTCAATCAGACTCATGCAAACCTACGATCGACAGAAATACCGGTATCTAAGTGGCACTAATTTGGAATGTAAGGGCCAATTTTTTTTTTTTTGGATAGCCTGACTGCGATTAAAAAAAATAAAAACCTCCATTAATATCCTAGTTTTACCTTCCAAAATTTCTAGTGACTTTCTAAGGGACAATCTTTACTAGAAAAAAAAGTGAAAACGGCTCGTTTTCTGTGCGTAACATGTAGAGATACATCTGCTACTATTAACACCACTGCTTTATGACTGTTCTGGACGTCCATCTTACTAGTCTGTAAGCGCTTGGTTTTAAGCAGTGCGTAGCGCTCTTAAATACATTATCAGCTGCATAGACTTGTATCGAAAGGTAGATTATCTGCGGGAAGTGATACGCCATTCTACAAACAATGAACTATGGTGTAATTAGCGAGCATACACTTGGTCATTTGGTCAGTAACCTTCCCATTACACTATGTGAGATTAATTGGTCTACAGCTATGGGATAATCTCCCATTCTTTTCTTTTTAATGATTAGTACTGTTAACATTCGCCTCCATAGTTTTAGGAGGACACCAGCGGACCATGTTTCTCATCAGCTTGATGAATTTATCGTCGTCGGCATCGGGTCGTCTCGAGAGATGATGGTGTAACTTCATAAGTGAGCTATCACACTGCACCACCGAGAATGGCTGTGTAGGCCAACCCGGGAGTGGCGATCCCTGCCGCACTTGAGGCATTTAAATGCGGATGGCTGTTGTAGCTGGTGTTTCCGCCTAGCTCTTTTCAGGATGGCAGTCTCATTACGCCCAGTTTCTGCACACGATGTTCCACGCCTAACCGCGAGCCTCCAGGTGGGGCGGTCAACGGCTTGACATTCCCATGTGTCAGGGTCGATGAAGCTCTGGATTAAGTCCCTTTTGCATAGGTCTTTGAAGCGCAGTTTTGGGCACGCTGTCTTCCGATGACCTTCGACCAACTCTCCGTAGATGAGGTCTTTGGGGATGCGGCCTGCATTCATTCTATTTACATGGCCGAGCCACCTGAGGCGTCTCTCACTGAGAGCTGCGTGAAAGCTGCTAATGTTGGCTCGCTCCAGCCCGTCTGTATTGGGGACCCTGTCCTGCCACTGGATCTGCAGTATGCGCCGTAGGCACCTCATGTGGAAGCTGTTGAGCTTCCTTTCGTGCCTTGTGTAGGTGGTCCACGTTTCGCTGCCATACAGGAGAGGGCTGAGTACACAGGTGTGGTAGTCGCGCAGTCTGGTCTTCTCTGTGAGGCTGGAGTTGTCCCACACTCGCTGTTTCAGTTGGGCCATGACTGTGACTGCCTTGGCGATCCTGCTGTTGATCTCCGAGTCTATGGACGGCGAACTAGAGATAGTAGACCCAAGGTAGGTGAAGTTTTTAACAACCTCCAAGGTGTGTCGGTCGATGACAATGTTTGGAGGGGTCTCTGTGCCCTGAGCCATAACATTAGTATTTTGCAGGCTTACCGTCAGGCCGAACTCTTTGCATGCGTGGGAGTAGCAAGTGACTAGCAGCTGGAGACCGTCTTCGGTGTGTGATGTCAAGGCTGCGTCATCGGCGAAGAGGACATGAATGAGGACATTTGTGACTTTGGTCTTGGCGCGAAGACGTGCCATGTTGTAGAGCTTGCCATCGGACCTGGTGTGGATGTAGACACCCTCTCTGCAGTCCTTGAAGTCGTGTTGGAGGAGCATAGAGAAAAAGATACCGAAGAGTGTAGGCGCGAGGACGCAGCCCTGCTTTAATCCGCTGCTGACTGGGAATTCCTTGGATAGCTGCGCCATTGTAGCAAACAGTGCTGTGCATGTTGTCGTGGAAGGACCTGACCACCGCCAGCAGGTGTGGAGGGCATCCGATTTTCTGCAGCAAGCTGAATAGTCCTTCTCGACTGACCAGGTCAAATGTCTTAGTGAGGTCGATGAAGGCTATGTAGAGTGACATCTGCTGTTCTCCTGCAGCTGGCGTAGCGAGAAGGTCATGTCCACTGTTAATCGGCCAGCCCTGAAGCCACATTGTGACTCTGGGTAGATGCGTGAAGCGAGGGCCTGCAGGCGGGCAAGGACGAAGCAGGCGAACATTTTACCAACGATGCTGAGGAGAGAGATGCCCCGATAATTGTTGCAATCGTTCCTGTCACCTTTTTTTGTACAAAGTGACGATGTTAGCGTCTCTCATGTCTTGAGGAATGTAACCCTGTTCCTTGCAGAGGCAGAGGAAGTCGTGGAGTGGCTGTATCAGGGCTGGTTTCCCGCACTTCATGACTTCTGGTGGGATTCCGTCGCTACCGGGTGCTTTCCCACAGGCGAGTCGGTCAATGGCTTTGCTGAGCTCATCCAGTTGGTGGGGTGTCAAGCTCCTCCATGACTAGCAAGTCTGGTACCGCAATGAGAGCGGAGTCTGTCACGGTGTTCTGCGTTGCGTACAACTCGAGGTAATGCTCCGCCCACCTCTGCATCTGCTTTTCCGTATCGGTGATGACCTCGCCTGTTTTGGACTTGAGGGGGGCGTCTTAGAAGGGGTTGGACCTATTGCCTTCTTGATGCCCTCGTACATCCCTCTTGCGTTTCCTGTATCGGCAGCTGTCTGAATGCTGTTACAGATATTCAGCCAGTAGGTGTTGGCGCAAAGACGGGCAGTCTGCTGGGCTTTGCTCCTAGCAGTCCGTAGAACTTGTAGCGTACTGGGGCTAGGCTTAGCCTTGTAGGTCAGAAGGGCTTTCCTCTTAGCCTCTATCACTGGTTCCATTTCCTCCCAATGGGCCTCGTACCAGTCGGCATTCTTTCGCCCTTTCTTCCCGTAAGCAGTGATGGTGGCGTTATACATGGCGTCGCGGAGGTGGAGTTGATGGTGTCATCTGCTGTTACCTCGTTGAGGGCACCGTCGAGTAAGCTGATGAGAAGCTGGGTTTTCTCTGGGTTTCTGGCACAGCTGGTGTTGATGCGTGGGCGACAATTCTTCTTTGAAAGGTGCAACTTCTTCGGCGTTAGGCGCACCTTACTCGCCACGAGGGCGTGGTCCGTGTCGTAGTCTGCACTATGGTAACTATGGGTGAGGAGGACGCTGCCAATATCCGCTCTTCTAGTTAGGACAAGATCAAGTTGGTGCCAGTGGCGAGAACGTGGGTGTCTCCATGACGCCTGGTGCATTTTTTTACGCACAGACTTTGATGGCACGAAAGATCAAGCAGTCTCTGTCCATTCTCATTAATCTTTACTCTCCAAATGTTTCCGAGGCAGGTGGGCCAGGCTTCCTGGTCATCTCCCACTCTTGCATTGCAGTTTCCAAGAAGGTAGTACTGGGTATCTTGGATATCGCTTCATCCAGGGATTGGTAGTACTGATCCTTCTCCTCGTCAGGGAGTGGAGGGTTGGGGCGTACACACTGAAGATGTTGACTGGGCCAGAAGAAGTTGACAGTCGGAGGGAGAGTAGTCTATCTGTGCCTGTTGTCGTAGGTTCTTTGGAGCTGATAAGCGTGTTCCTCACTGAAAAGCCAACACCGTGCTGTTTTGGTTGGTCCGGAGACCTCCTTTGCCAATAAAAGGTGTAGTTGGCTTCCCTGATGGTACCGTTGTCAGCCAGCCGGGTCTCCTGCAGAGCTGCAATGTCAACGTTGAGTCGCAAAAGTTCCTTGTCAATAACGGCAGTATTTCTTGCATTATCGATCTGGTGGAGGTTTGAAGTGAGGCCGTGACACATGGTCCTGACGTTACAGCTAGCACAACGAAGAGCTTGATGCATATTTCTTGTTTTTGAATTGCCTGGTGCGGTTGTTTTTGACAGATGCCTCTCTGATTCCCACGTACCCAGTGGGGCAGGTAAGCCATGGCGAGACGGCACCTAACTGGATGGGGGCTGTCCAGCTTGAGGCGGGCGGTAGCCATCCATTGAGGTACGACCTCAAAAGAAAACTTATGAAAGAGATAATTATAATATTAATGTATTTGACAAACTAAAAGAAGAAAATAAGAAATATATAATAAATAAAGAAAGTAATACAAATGTAGTACAAGTAAAACATACACAAAGAGGAAGGAATATAAATAAGACCAAGCAAAATAGAGTTATTCAAAAAACACTTGGAAAGCCAATAAAAAAAAACTGAAAACAATCCTAATTTAATAAATTGTAGGATGTGCTCATATAGAACTGAGACACATTATGAGATGGATAATCATCTTCATAAGATGCACTATAAACAGAAGAAATACTGTTGTAAAGAATGTGACAAAAGTTTTATACAAGAGAAATGTTTAGACATGCATAGACTTGCAGTCCACAACTACCATGAAAAACAATGTAAGAAAGAAAAAAGAATATAAGTAATAAAGAAAATCAATGTACGCGAAGTTAAAGAAAAACTGCATATGAAAACATAAGAGATAATGAGAATAAGTTGGAAACATATACAACTATTTCAAGAGATTATGGGAAAAATGACCATACTAAATATAATGGCTTGAAGCTTGACAAAGTATACTCAATGACATTTTATTCTAGTAAGAATAAAAATAACACTGTTCTTGATTGAGGCAAAAGAGTAATTTGAATTACAACTAAATTGAAAAACACTTTACAACTCTGTTCAGTCTATTGACTGATATACAGAAGAACAAATGTAAAAAGCTTAATGAATTACTGTCAAATATAAGTAAATAACAAACAAACACTAATGTTTAACTCATATAGATAATTAAATATGACAATTGAAATTTTGTTCATGTCTATTTTGTAATGTGCATAAAATATATTGCTAGATTTTATTTTTACAGGGGGAGGGTATGTCAGTGATTACATTAATATATGATCATGGGGAAGCAACACAGACAATAGTTTTTGTGTTTTTTTTAGATTACTTCTCTTAGACCAAGAATTGATTTTGTTTTGATTGTTGTGAGCTGTGTTCGTATGTATTTGTGTATTTGTAAGGCATGAAACAAAAGCATGATTTAGCATGAACTAAGTGGTTACCTGGTCAGATGATTTCATGTTTAAGAGACCAGTTGATTTTAGAGTTAGAGGAGAGAAGATGTATGTGATGTGAAGTGTACAATTGGACTTATGAATTCCTATGTGATAATATGTGATTAAACGGACTTATGTTTTACTTGAAACATTATTTCAAGTGTTGATTATTTTATAGACATAAAAAAGTTATATATATATAAAAAACATTCTACAATGGAAGGGGAACCTGGCGCTCGTTTCCTTCTCCAATCGGACGAGCTAATAACCGGTAACTGCCCCTCCCGTGTTGGGTCGGCATCTTGCGATAACGCTGGAGTATCTTCTCCAGTTTAGCTACAGAGCCTGGGCGAGATAATATGGAGAGCCAGCTGGTGCCAATGCAGCAAGCTCCCCCTCTCCTCGCAACTGACGGATCCAAGGGAGCGACAAAGTCTATACATCTTGGAGGGAGTGGGAGCTTATCCCCACTACCACCCCCGGCGATGACAACCTTAAAACCAATGATTAATTTATCATTGACAAGCTAACCTAGGTGCGTAATAAACTCGATACTAAATTACGTTTAATAGCGTAAAACTTTCTTTGAACATATGCCAACTCACGCCGAGTAAACGTGTACCAAGAATTATTATTGCTGGTCTCAACCTCTCCCGTGATTTGCCGTTCTCGCTCCTTTCGTCATCAACTGGTTGTACTTATCACGCGCTCGTAGGTCTTACAATGATTCTTTTTTTAACCAAGTCTGTTATAACTTTTGTCTCACGTATGTTTTTTTGATGACAGTAATACTAAACACAAAAAGGCAATCCTATTAAATATCTTGGAGAAAGAGATAGGCTATGCTGCACACAAACAAAAACTTATATGAATTACACCAAGATTTTACAACAAAGGCAGCGATATAAAAAAAAGCAGGCTACGTTGGACATGCCATTTAAAGAGAATAAAAGATAGTTAAATGTGACCTATCATCTAATGATAATCTAATCCTTTGTTAGATTAATTCAAATAAAACCACTTGAGTTTATTCTATTTCTTATAGATTAGCTATAGCAATACGTAAATACAATTTCTGTGGCGCCGTGGTCTATGGACAAAGCCACCCAAAGAATTCCGGGGTCAAAATTTGGTATAAATTCCTCCTTTCCTCGGATATAGCATGTTTTCTTGAGTTTCTGACCGTTTTTGACATAATATAATTAAGAAACAGGAAATATTGCTGAGCACTTACAACTTCCTGCTACGAGAAAAATGTGAACATTGGCTTTTTTTACTAAATGATCGAAAATGTAATTGTTATTTTCCTGAATGTATTTAAAATAACACATTTATAGGTTACTGGTGATAGCCTGTGCGAAACCACAAAGGCAAAACAATTAATTTTTTTAAATAATTTTTGTTAACTATTTGAAGTGCTTTCTCAAACATTTTCTTTTACTCTACAGTTTTCGTAGGTGCCGAAGATCTTAAAATGATGAGGACAGGAAAAATCTGGATTACTGAGAGAATTAGGATTTTACTTTAAAATTTTGATTTTCGTTTTGCTATGTCACATAGTGACAGTTTTTTTAATTATTAGTTTATTAATTGAAAAAAATATCACAAAGAACTTTTTTTTGTACAATTCGGATTTAATTAAGTGTATCAGTAAATATAGGCCTAAGCTTAATGCCTTTTATTTTTCTTTGTTTTAAACAAAAGAAAAAAATATAGATTTCAAAACCATTTTTAAGTGTTAAATTTGTATCATTAGTTTGAAACTATAAATGTCGTTTTTTATGGTCGTCTTTTCAAAAGTATAATTTTTGAAAAGTATTAGGTCAGTAATCAAATGCAAAACAGGTTTTTGATTGTAATGACACTTTGGTTCTAGGTTAGCGTGTAGGCTTAGCGTGTAGGCTTAGCGTGTAGGCTTAGCGTGTAGGCTTAGCGTGTAGGCTTAGCGTGTAGGCTCAGTTGCGAGTGTTTGTGTCGATGAGTAAGTGAGATTGCTATAGGAACAGTAAAGAGCAGTAAATCAACTTGCAGTTTGAGATTGTGTATTTTAATCCAAAGTAAAAGCTGAGTTCGGATGTGATACTGAGTAGAATCATGACGTAAAGGCTTACAGTTACAGTAAAGACAAAATCACCATCCGCGAGACATGAACAGAATACTAGGTGCGAATTTGAGTTGCCTACATTGACATAGTTTTCAAAACGTTCGAAAAAAAAAATCATTACTCTATCATTAAGTGTCAAAAACAACCCGTATGATGTAGAATTACTTAGACCTTCATTTTACATTAAGAAAACTTTCGTAGTTGTAAATATAGCCTAATAATATATTTTTATATAATTGAAATTGAAAAATTGAAATGGACAAATATTTTAGGTTTTCATATCTTTTCTATTGAACTTGAACCTTTGAAATGATTTTGTATTACCGAAACGTAGCGTAAGCCTAAGGAGCATTTTTCGTATTGTTCTCAAATTACAACAAGGAAAGATCTGTCATTGTGTAAATCCTATATAGACCTATATTATATTAATACGTTTGTAGACTTGTAGCTTCAGACCCATGACTTAAGCCTTTAGACTATAGCCTACAAAGGCAGTGTTTAGCATTTTAGAAAACCGGACCATGTCTAAGGAACATTTCTATCACTACGATCGATCGATTGACGAATTTCAGGAAATTTCGGAAATATTTTGCACTCAATATTTTTTCAAATCTATAAAGAAATAGAAAAGTTTTAAATCTTATGCATGCATTTGAATATAAAAGTTAATCGAGTACCAACGTTTCCGGTCCCATTCGTTGATTCGCTAACAAAAGGTTTTCTGTGCTGCGTTTACGGTTTTACTGCGAGTAAGAAAAGATGTAGGAGATTTAATTTTATTTCATTTCCAAAAGATGTTGCCAGAAGAAAACGATGGATTGTCAATGTCAGACGTAAAGAATCAACTATTTATAATCCAAAACTAATTGCTTGATGCAAAAGAATTTTCGTTTTGTTTTTTTATGTGTATACGGATTGTATTTTATTTAAGAACCAAGAATCGCTACTCTTAACTACTATATTTTATAAATAAACTAATTTTAACTAAACGCGACTAACACTCCGAGTATAATTGTCGCAAACTCACACTTGATGTTAAAAACGGATTCATCATAATTAATCTTGTAGCCTTTGTATATTTTTAAAAGACCACAACTGGCCGTCAAGGTTGAAATAAAAGTCAAACACCATCAAAATCTTGTTTTTTTGTTGTTGCTGGAAATGAACCGGAAATTCATGCACGCGACAAAACAGGACTAACTGAACAGGCCAGGCCTCATTAAGATTTGTCCATAATGCATATAATGTCTGAAGTAATAACGAGATAAAAAGCCAGCACTTATATATACCGTTTATTTTTTTTTTTGGGTTGGCGCAGTCGCATTTGAAATTATTACAAACAATGGTAATTAGAGTACTTTTAGTCTATAGCGCGTCTATCCATGGCTTACGGCGTCATCGCGTCTAAAAAGCGCAATTTGATAGACTTTTTTTGTGTCGAATTACTCTAGGTATATGAACTTGTGTTGAAACACGTGACCTTATTGGCTCATATTATACTTTTGCGTTTAAATTCTTGTCTTATTCGAAATATAAACTTTGTAGTTGTACTTTTAGCATGTTCGGAGGACCGGACATATACATGCTAGTATATATATACACACACACACACACACATATATATATATATATATATATATATATATATTTATATATATATATATATATATATATATGTCTTTACATTAACGAATATGATTGGTTGAACACACACAGTCTACTTTATATAAATAAATATATAATATATAGGTATATCATATAGAGAGAGCCTATAATATATATATATATGTTACGGCCAAAGCATAAAGTTCGGCCAGTTCGAGAACTGGCTGACCATGACGCACTTTGGCCGAGGTGTGTGGCCAATGTCCGATGTGCTGGAAATCGCCAGTGCATAAGCTACTTTCCCGAAGTGGCTGGAAATCCAAGGCCAATGCTCGATGTGCTGAAACAAGACTATTCGGTAGGCGGCACAGCTGTTGGTTCCAGTGTTACGGCGGCTTGCATATGGTAGCAAGGACAATGCTGCTTTTCAAAGAAAGTCCTGCTTATGTGACTTGTTATTATTCAGACCGCTGTTTCATTGTGTTGTATTCCTCGGCTCGAGTTTGTATAGCATTCTATATGTATGTAACTGGGGCTGTACCCCCTGCTGCGGCATTTCAATTTCAATACATTAGAATTATTGTTATATAGGTTTTCCAATGGCTTCTACTGACTGAAACTAGTAGGCCTATGCTGGACGAAGTTGGCGTACATGTAAATGCGGAACCAACATTTTCTATGAAACTATCTTCTTAGATACTTTGAAATACATTACTGAATAGCTGAATCCTCGACAGAGATAAATATTGTGCTTTTTTACATGACGTAAACAGGGTAAAGCAAAGCAGAAAAAAAGAAAGTGTTGGCGATCGTCGAATAAGAAAGTATGACGTTATTGAAGTTGACGGCAAAGAAAAAAACTTATTGTGTCAGTAACAAAAGACAATAGCGTTATTTTGTACTATGTGCACACAGAGGGGTTATTTAGTATAATTAATAGGCGTAGTCAATATAGGCAATTGTGATAATTACGTTATACACAAATCAAAATATGCTCATAACCTTCTTAATCCGACTTTAGCCGATCCTCCCCGGCCATTTTGCATACTGGCTGGCCAAGGTCCGAAATCAAGAAAAGATCGGACATTGGCCAGTCAACTGTGGGGTGATATTAGCCATTTCGCGATTTGGCCCGTCAGTTCGCGAATGGGCCAATTTCGGGCTTTGGCCGTAACATATATATTTTATTAGGCCTTTAAGAAACGGCGTTCATTACTAGAAGCCAGGTTTGCAGGGTGGGTTGGAATAATGAGGAATAATGTACGATAGAGGGCGGGGAGCTATAGCTAATCATATGGCTCGTACATAATTTCAACTTAAACTTATAAAACATAATATTTGATCTAATTATCAATAGTTGATAGTTCTACTAAATTTTCAATCACTTTAGAACATCATTGTAACATGTAAAAAATTATAGAATAGAATACTGTTGTGTGCAAAATAATGCACAATGGAACATAAATTTGAACGAATGCGAATTGTGAGAGATGAATGCAAGGGGAAGCTACTTATAGATTTTGTTGGAAGAGGAGTGAGAAGCAACTCATGGCTCTTTTCTTAGTTTATGGGAGAATATCAAGTCGTTAGTGCATGTAGGAATAATTGATAGGATAAATACCCACACTTCAGCAACTTATCAGTCAGTCAACAATGACTCAATAGCTGACTCCTAAATGATACTTTTCCTTGTTTGATAAATGGTATGATAGTGTGCGCGAATGTGATAATATAACGATATTATGTTTTTTAAATGTTTACACCTACGACAAGGTAACGTTTCATGGTTACAATGTACCGACCAATATGTTACACATTCCTACTGGAGCTGAGCAAGTAAGATAAGTGTCGTCCTTTCAATTGTATTACATTGTCACACAATCAATAATGTTGTTCCTCCAACTTTTTACATTGATAGATATTTGAATTCAATCGTTTTTCCAACGGGAAAATGATTTGCAAAAAGAATAGGGATTTCTATTCTCTGAACAATACTATATTATTTGAAAACAGTCAATTCTACAGTTAGTACATTATCACTTTTCTTAATTATAAAACATATTTCTAATTTCTACGACACAGAAAATCTTCGTTAGCAAGCACAAATGTATAAAACTGTTAACAAGTGAGCTTTTTCAAGTTGTAGGCCTTTACAAAGTTAACAGAGTCTGTTTCTGTCCTTTGTGCGTTTATCAATGAAAACACTCTTTCCACATTGCCATTGTGTCCAGGGATACCGAAAAAACAACAACACATTTTTAGTATCTTTGTAAAGCAGCTTATCATCCTATATATTTTCATGTATATCAAATACAATGTTATTATTAAACTTTTAAATACATGGTAATTATTGTATAAACATTGTTATTTGTTAGTCAAGATGTGGATCTAACACCTGCAAATGTTAATTATAGTATGATCTCACTTTAACTGAGAAGTCTTTTAATGTGTTATTTCGTCACGGCGTACTTACTAGCCATTATTGTTAAGCGGAATAGATACGTTGTAATCATACAAACTGTGTAGCTAATGTAATTTTTTAAAATATACATATAAATTCTTAATTATATAATATTTACATAATTTGCAAATACTTTTTACAGTTTGATCATTTGAAATTTACAAATTGTAAGCCATTTATTCTTTTTTAAAAGTAAAAAATAGAAATATTAGCTTAAATAAAACGGGTTAATTATCTCCCTTTAATTGAACAACGTTTAAACAGTTGATGCTATAGTTATGTATTGTAATATAACAAATAATACTGACTAATTATTTCTCTATCCAACATTATGGCATTCATTACACGATTTAATTATTAGAGGATTAAAGAAACGTTAAAAAGTTGTAAATAAACATTTCGTGTACTACGTGTTGGTTTGTCCATTTTAGGAGTTTAGCCAATATTTTAAACATTAATAATTACAGAAATTACATAATATAGTGATATATAATACGTCTCTAATATTTATTAAATTAATAATACAAATAAATTTGTTTTAGAATTACTTATATTTATGTTAATTAAAGAAGATGAGCATAAAAACTCTTTTAAATGTAATTAATCTGTATAAATTAATGAGCGGTCATGTGCAGTCAAATTAACTCTTTGTATGCTTAAAATAGCTTTCATGTGCGATAAAATCTATTCACAAGTGTAAGTTGAACCAAAAGCTGAAAGTAAAAGAGTGAATCCCTTGCAGTTGAGAATAGCAGAAGGCTTTCCTCATTCAGAACCTGAAAATGTTTTTTTAATCAATAAAAAAAAAAACTCTTGGAGGTCTCTCGCGTCCCACTGAAAACCGCTCTGCGTGCCAAATTTGGCACGCGTGCCTTAGGTTGCCGACCGCTGATCTAATTCTAAGGCCTAAATATTAACATAATAAGTGCACTAAGGATTTTTGCACTAAGGCATACAAAAGCCAGACATTTTAAGGGTTTTTAGCTTTGCTTGCCGGACGGAGGACAAAGGGCTAAAAAGGAGTACATGTCCTCCTTTTGCCGGACGTCTGGCAACCTAAGCCTACTAAACTAAAAAAAAAATTTATCAAATAATTTTTTTTTTAAAAAAAGACACTTCATTTCGTAGAGGAAAAAAAAATACACACAAACAATAGATCTATTTGTTTCCATCTTACTGTATGGGCAACCAATAGTTTACTATGTAACAAAGAAATATGCATGTTAGTAAAATTAATGTTACACCTATAGACTAGGCTATATCCAACAGAGATAAGCAATTCTTCCATTTATCCATTTACAATTTACAGAACAATAAATTATAAAGACAGAAACAGATAATGAACTCGTACGAAATTGTCTGGATGAATCATAAATATAGGAATCTAACTGATTATGTCTTTCCAATTAGAAAAGTGTCAACTGTTAACCCTTACAGTCCCGGGCGCGTATATAGCGGAACTGAAGGCAGCATAGATAGAAGTAGGTCGGTACGGGAAGGGTTAAGAGGATCTAATAAAAAGAAACTGCTACGCTCAAGGGAAAGCTAACAGTGATTTGGAGTACCTAATAATAAACGATAATCATACATTTTAATGATACATTTTCTTGGAATCCACGTATTGATAAAGTAGATCAAATTAAAATAAACTAACAATACATTAGGCTTCATAAAAAAATGATATTTTACAAGTGTAACAACTAAAATGATATCATACATTTGTAAGCAATGCATCTTCAGTATGGGAACCGTAAAAAAAGAAAAATGTTAACAAAATAGAACAAATTCAGAAAATAGCTAAACATTTCATTACTATCTGCGTGGTGGTGTGTTGTAGCAGAGAGGTTAAACATATAAACTCTTAAATAAATCAAGACACACTTTTTAAAAGAAAAGCAACTCCAGTGTTGTTTTTTCTATACAAGAAGGTCCATTGCTGAGACCAGTACTCTATTTTTTTGTTACTATCACAAAAACAAGTCTTAGCTACCAAAAACACGCAATCAACTAAAAAAAAAAAAATCCAAAATGTACGCACTTCCGTAACTATGGAAAACGTCACACTTATAAACATAGCGCTTAAAGATTACTCAACAAAAATATATAAATTAAATACTAATTATAAATACACGTATGCCTGAGACGAATTTCGGTTGTTTCCATTATGTGGCCAACACAATGCCCTAAATAAAATAGCTCACAACATCTTCCGGGAATCTACCCCCATCCCACACTTCTGTACCCATGGGCCTCAAAGAATGGTGATGTGTGTAAACAGCCGATACGTTCCCATTAAGAATACACCGGCGGGCGAAGGCATTGGAAAAAGCTCCCGCAGCGGGTCCGAGACCCATTGCACTGCCGAGAGGCCACGGGGTCTCGGTGGGGAGGAAGCTATGGACGCAGCAACCCCGTCTCGAGAACCACCCGGTGCCTGGATGTCTGTACCTATAGTATATGATTTGTGCTACCGGGTGACAGTGTAGGTATAAGGCGAGCCACTCACGACGATAATGATCCTTAGGGAAACCGCAGTGGATAATCCTAGCTGCAAAATCCTTATTGTTACACGACACGACACGCCTTCGTTGTGTCATGGGGTGGCATGATCCTGGACAGAGCTTACGCCTTGGACAAAAGAGCCCTTCGGGCTCGTCCGTTTTGTTTTAAAGAGACCTTATAACACCCCCATCCCAAGGCTCTTATAAGACTCTTAAGAGTATGACAAAACTAATTTTGGAGCTATTATATCTCTTCCATTCAAATTCTTGCACAGCATAAGCGTAATTGACAATTGGATGGTAACAATTTTTTTAATATATTTACAGAAATTAAATGGCTAAACGGAATTAACTAAGGTAACAAAATATGAACAAAATATAACTTCGTAAGATTATATTGACATCAGGTAATAAACGAATATAATGCAATAGGGTGTGGAAAAAAAAACACATTCAAGAAGTATAAAAGTTCACACACCCTCACAACCTCAAACTTGCATTACATTACTGTAAAATCCCCATTTCAAGTGTTACCCAGATTGAGGAAAAAAAAATAACGCCTTTTTCCTTCACAGCGCCTATATTGAAAACTAGTACCGGGTATTAACATTGTGAAGTTAACGGAAAATTAGAATTATCTCTCCTTCAAAAAAATAAAATACTAGACAAAAAAAAATAATAAAAAATTAAGGAACTATCTGTAGTCATTTTTAACAGCTGTCAACAAATTTAGGGAAATAAAAATACAGTCTTCCTCACACACACAAACTAGAAGGGATTCCACATGTTTTCTTGTGAGTGAGTTGTACATAAAACAAAAATATATATGTAGGTTGGTGATTTTTAATGGTCAGTGATTTTGGGATGAGAGAAAGGAGAGGGTTATGAATTACTTTGTCCTTCATTAAATTATCTTTTCTATTTGTTATAAAATTAAAACAAAGATGTCTAAATAACTAAATAATATAACTATGCTAAATTATATGTATTTAAAAACTAGAATACATTTCCAAACGACTAAATATTAATTACATTTCCTAGCATAAATTTCTAAACCAAATTATCTAACTAAGAAGTCGAGGCGTGGTTTATCAATTACTTTGTCCCTCATAAAATATTTCATTGTCCAGTGTGTTGTGAATGTAGGTAGTTTGTGCGTGAGGCTCCCAACGTTTTGGGAAAGTAAAAATAATTTAGGACTTAACTTAAATACACTCTCGTGTCTTTAATATAAAGATGTTTTGGAGTGACAGTTTGGTGTAAACATTATGTATATAAGTATTGTTTTATATTTTTAAAAAGCCCCGAAATGGGTTTAAGTCGCTAGACCATGTGGCATTTTTCAGATTTCTTTTTCCAATTATTTTAAATTGGGTTTTTATCCATTTAGATTAATTAAAGTAATAGGTAGGATTTTCTTGGTAGTTTAATTTAATATAGGGTTGTACATAGGGTAAGTTTGTAGATATTTAGCAATAGGATAGGAGATTTAGAATAATATTTAGCACAGATTGACCGGAAATAAGGCAATGTTAGGGTGGTTAAAAAAGGAATTTCTGGTTAGCGGTCAGGGACGTCCGGTCAATTATTATAAATAAGAGAGTAATTAAACATATCCGGTGATGCCTTTGTTGTCAAGTGGCCAGTGGCTATTGTGTGGCGATTTGACAAAGATTGTGGGAATTGTTCGAACCCATTGTAAGTTGAATTTTTATTACCGTACTCTTTAAAATGTTTATTTTGTTTAATACTATGTCTCGGTTGTTTATTTTGTGCATATTGAACCATTATTGAAGATGATGGCTAAGATTTTAATGGATTTAAGCGTCTAATTAAGATTAGACATTCCCGCGCCATGTTGGGATTTTCTATGTAAATGTATATTTCTTAGTATTTGATGTATTCCACATTTTGATGTAATGTAGCCTAGTGGCTGCAATGAAATAAATATAGGGTTTAAATTGTTGGCTCAAAGCCTTCACTGGCCAGCTAGAAAATATTGGATATATATGTATGATTATTAATGTTGATAGGTTAAAGATTCCTATTCACTTAGAAATCAAAGGTGGTAGTATGGATTTATGCTTCTGGCTAGTAGCCTTAATTGGTAAGCCAGTTGACATGTTAAAGATTTCTATTCAGTTAGAAATGGTAGATTATTATGTTGTTCCTCTGGCGACAAGCCGGTTGACATGTTAAGGATTTCTATTCAGTTAGAAATGGTAGATTATTATGTTGTTCCTCTGGCGACAAGCCGGTTGACATGTGAATGATTTCTATTCAGTTAGAAATGGTAGATTATTATGTTGTTCCTCTGGCGACAAGCCGGTTGACATGTCAAGGATTTCTATTCGATTTGAAATGTAAGTATAAAGTGGTGTTCGGTTATGTTGTCCTTCTGGTAACTAGCCTTAATTGGCAAGCCGGTTGGCGGGTTAAAGATTTCTATTCAGCTAGAAATTAAAGAGGGTATTATGAATTTATTCTTCTGGCTGTTAGCCTTTATTGGCGAGCTGGTAGATTCCTATGGGCCTAGAGATTGTGGATGGCGGGTTTAGTCACTTGAGGAGGTAGTGATGATAGTAGTAGTTTATGTATGTATGAGTTATGCCCTTCCCATAAACTTCATTGTCGGGAGAGGAGCTGCCAAAGGCTAATCCTGCTTTGGCTTCACTGTCTAACAATTGACTACCTAATAGAAGTGCTTCTAAAATATGTACGTATTAATTCTCTTATACTTATATTCCTATTATTACTATGTTGTTTTAATGTCTTAGTTCTAATTGCAAACATACCTTCTAATATTAGAGGGCCATGTCTCTCAAATGTATATGTATTGATTTTCTTGTTTTACCATATCTATAAATGTTTAATTTTAACCTTTTCTTTATTTCTATTGCATAGGTCCTAATCGACCTGTCTATCGTTGGTTTTTTATAGAGGGTTGTAAACGTTTTGTTATATAGGGTTGTAATTGTTTGATTTCTATTCATAATTGCTTTCTCTTAAAGGGATTATTTCTTGTTGAAAATAAACAGTATAATTTTAGTGACAAAATAGTGATTTATTTCTTTATTTGTAGTGTTGTTGTTGGTCTGTTTAGGCTGGTATAGCCTCCCCGTACCCACAGGGATGTCAAGGAGATCCACTGCCCTTGTCCTATCCAGTTGAACTCGCCTAAAGCTTTTGCCTTGTCTCCCTGTCCTTTCCCTGACAGAATATAGCCCCGCCCATCCTTGATAAAGTCTCCTCTCGCCCCAAGCTAATTTAGTAACTATTGCTGTCCTGTTACCCACCACCCCGTTACCCTTAAACTACTTGACTATTGTAAAAAAACCTACCCTGCGCCCTGCCCCCCACTCGCCCCCACCCTGTTACAAATGGTGTCAGAAGTGGGATCCCGTGCTTGAATAGACCAACGATACTTATTTTGTTTACTTAGGCAGGTTAGGATTAGCAGGGTTGGAGGTTAGTTGATAAAAAAAACCAACATAGACATGGCAGGTGCAGAACAACCCACGCAGACGGTGTTTATCATACTACACCGTGAGGTGACCATAAAGCGGTTCTACGGCGGGGACCATCCAGAGGAGGTTGAGCGTTTTGTTGAGGAGATAAGAGGTGCCTGGAAGGCTAGGCGGGACCTCTCCTTGGAAGATAGACGTGACCTGGTGTGGACACATCTGGGAGAAACAGTTAAAGCAGAACTAAGATGCCACCCAACAGAAGTACGGTCGGACCCGGCGGAACTGCTCCGGGTGTTGATGACAGTGTACGGAGAGAAGCTAAGCGTCTCCAAGCTGATGGGGCAATTTCAGATGGTGCATCAGCACACTGCAGAAACGGTGAGGTCGTATTCACATCGCTTGCGAGCCGCTTTCGATGCTCTACTAGCACGCCAAACGACCCTCTCAGTGGCCCTCACAGATGACGTCATCTTGAGGGACCATTTTGCGAAGCACCTGCTCGACCCCATCCTACGAAGATAGCTGGGGGAAGAGCTCAGCGAGAGCCCGGGGACCTCCTTTCTGGACCTGCGAGATGCGGCCATACGCTGGTCGTCCGACGATGAATGCGGCGAAGTGCAGATTCGTTCATCAGCTGTGGCTCCCAAGCTGAAACCACCCACATCTGAACTGGAGAAGGTGGTGCTGACGCTTGCCAAACAGGTGAGCGACTTAGCCGCCAAAGTGAAAGACCTGCAGTCGCCACGACCAGACCCAACACCCCAGCCAAGCCAGCCGCGATGGGTCGAACCAGACCACTACGAAAACTTCCACCAAAGAGGCTACTACAACTGCGGTAGCCCCAGACACTTTGCTATATGGTGCCCAAAAAAAGGCAGCCGACTGTAGTGGCGAGCCGCACTACGGGTCAGGGAGTAAATGACTCTGTACTTATAAATAAACTGGTGGGTACATGCCCTGTAGTCGACATTTGCCTCAATGGACTATGTTGTGAGGCCATCATCGACACCGGCTCGCAGGTCAGCACAGTGACAGAGAGCCTGTTCGTCAACCGTCTTCGAGGCACACTGTTCCCGGTTGAACCATCCAGTCTACGCCTGACAGCCGCCAACGGTCTATCCATCCCATTCCTGGGTTATTTTATCGCCAAAGTCACAGTACACGGACAGGTGCTCTGCGATAAGGCGTTTCTGGTATTGAAGGACACCCCTATGCGGACAAGCCAATGCCTATTAGGCATGAACGTTTTAAAAGACATAGAGAGTTTTTCACCCCTATTTCGTCAGCCCAGCGATCTGGTCAAAGATGGTTATGCCCGGACGGTTAAATCTCAAACTGTCATCCCTGCCCGTTCGATCCAGCTCGTCAGCGTTACCGGTTGTGACCCTATGCTAAAAAAAGAAACATTGGTGCAGCCCCTCCCCACCCCATTTCACCCAAACCTTCTCCTGATACCTGCACTGGTGTTTGCTGACAACGGACGTTTCCAGGTGGGCGTAGCCAACCTGTCGGATGAGTGTACCATCATCCCGCCTAGGACATGTATAGGGACTACACACTCAGTGTCATTGTGTCAGCCGGAGGTAAACGTACAATTAAACCAGGTCAGTGCGGAAATAACAGTTACGCCTATGAAGAGTCAGACGGTTGTGCCAGAGTTGTCCTTTGACACCATGATTCCCTGTGACTTGGGAGAACAGGAGAGGAGGGCACTGGTTACATTGCTTAGCCAGTACAGGGATTGTTTTGCTTGGACAGACGATGATCTAGGTTTTACCAGCCTTATTAAGCATAAAATCCCTCTGCTGGAGGATAAACCTGTAGCTCAGCCATATCGACGCCTGCCTCCTGCCGAGTTCCAGGTCGTGAAGCAACACATAGAGAAACTGGTGGCAAAGGGGATCATCCAGCCAAGCACCAGCCCGTATGCAGCACCAATCGTCCTCGTCAAAAAGAAATCTGGGGAAATGAGACTGTGCTGCGACTACAGAAAGTTAAATAGTATGACCCGGAAGGACGCTTTTCCACTACCCCGGATAGAGGAATCACTCGACGCACTAGGTGGTTCGAAATTCTTTTCGACCCTGGACCTGGCTAGCGGCTACCACGAGGTGGCTATGGATGAGGCAGATCAAGACAAAACGGCTTTCATCACGCCGTTTGGCTTGTATTCCTGGTCCCGGATGCCGTTTGGATTATGTGGGGCTGTGCAAACTTTTTCTAGGTTGATGCAGGGCATAATGAATGAATTCATTATGGACATAATGCTTGTCTATCTCGATGATTTACTAGTGTTTTCGCCAGACTTTAATTCGCAGTTAGAAAGACTCAGCAGGGTGCTAGATAGGCTGAGGCAAATTGGACTAAAGCTGAACCCAGCTAAATGTGTATTTGGCGCCACTTCTGTCCAGTATTTGGGCCACATTGTGTCCGCAAATGGCGTCCAGACCGACCCAGAGAAAATCGCAGCTGTCAACGATTGGCCAACACCCAGGTTATTGAATGAACTCAGGTCCTTTCTCGGCTTAGCTTCATACTACAGGCGCTTCATACCGGGGTTCGCGAAAATAGCTAAGCCCCTACATGAGGTGACGACCCTAGCCAATAGCAGAGGGAAACAGAAACGCCAACCCATCAGCGAATTCTGGCTACCGCCCCAAGAAAGCGCTTTCCGCACGTTAAAAGCTGCCCTGACATCATCGCCCGTGTTAGGGTACCCAGACTTTTCTCTGCCATTCATTGTGGAAACAGACGCTAGCTACCACGGGCTCGGGGCGGTGTTGAGTCAAAAACAATTGGAGGGCCTTAGGGTCATCGCCTATGCCAGTAGGTCTCTGCGCCCTAGCGAAAGAAACATGAAAAATTACAGTGCCACTAAATTAGAACTATTAGCCCTTAAGTGGGCAGTGACTGAAAAATTTCGTGGTTACCTCCTGGGTTCGAAATTTATTGTGTACACTGACAATAACCCTTTGAGCTACATCCGGACGTCAAAGGTCAGTGCAACTGAGCAGCGGTGGGTAGCAGACCTAGACGTCTTCAACTTTGAAATTAAGTACAAGTCAGGCTGGCTAAATAACAATGCAGACGCATTCTCCCGAAATCCAGTTGGAGTGCCTCCGCCCAGAGATAATGAAGAACAATATATAGGTGTGTATGCCATAGAAACGACAACAAAAGTACCTTCAGACATGTTTGTGAAATCCAAAGGACATCCTAGCCCGCCTATCACTCAGTCCTCTATCAATCCTTTCCCCATGATATCCCAGCAAGAGATGCTCACGGCTCAGCTTCAAGACCCTTCCATTGGTCCCATAATCAGTAGGATGTCAGCTCCCACACCTAACGCCCCCTTACCCGCTGCCAGCAAATCTCTTTGGCGGCAGAAGAAGAGATTACAATTAAAAGATGGTGTACTGTTCCGGTCGGCTACGGAACCTGAAGGTGACCCTGTGGTCCAGGTGGTGTTACCCGAGAAGTATAAGCACAAGGCACTAGAATTAGGACACAACTACAATGGCCACCAGGGAGTAGAACGCTGTCTACAGGTGCTTAGAAGGCGTTGTTTTTGGCCGCATATGGAAGAAGACATTAAACACCATTGCTTTACATGTGTTCGGTTTCAGCAGGCAAAAGTACCCAACAACAAGGTATATCAGCCCCCTGGTCACTTGTTAGCCACGCTACCCCTAGAGGTGGTCTCTATGGACTTCACAACGTTGGAACCCTTCTCGGATGGTAGGGAAAATGTTTTAGTTTTCACTGACGTGTTTACTAAATGGACAATGGCCGTAGATACCAAAGACCAGACCTCAAAAACAGTAGCTAGGGCTCTTATAGAAAATTGGATAGTACATTACGGAATTCCGAAACGATTTCATTCTGACCAAGGACGGTGCTTTGAGGCTGGAGTGATCGCGGAGCTCTGCCAGTACTATGGGATTAATAAATCCAGGACAACACCCTATAACCCCAGGGGAAATGGTCAAGTAGAAAGGTTCAACCGTACTATGCACGACCTTCTTCGCACCTTACCACCTGCTCAGAAACAAAACTGGCCCAGGCATCTAGCAGAACTGGTATTCGTGTATAACAGCACACCACACTCCAGTACAGGCCATTCTCCGTATCAGCTGTTGTTTGGTGTCGAGCCCCACCTACCAATCGATGTGTTCCTAGGTCGGAGTAAGCCTGCTTCGAACAAAGCAGAGGACTATCTGAGACAGCACATGGAGAGACTGTCCACACTGCATGAGCATGCGGCTCATAGACTGCGAGTGGAGGCCAACCAACGGGAAAGACAGCTGACACGGTCAGGGACGGTGGAGTTGGCAGTGGGGGACCTGATCCTCCTCAGGCAGCACCCATTAGGTCGCTGCAAAATAGCAGACAAGTATGGTCCTGAACTGTATGCCATCACCTCTGTGCCCCCAGAGAGTGGTGGGTGTTTCGTAGTGGTGTCGATAGACACAAAAACTGTGCGCAGGGTCTCAGGGACTCAAATCAAGAAATTCGCCCCGGGAACACCGGACCAATTAGATTATAAGGAAGTGTCTAGTGAAAAGACTCAAATGATTAGAAAAAGTACCCCGCGAGCATTGAACAGTGAAATTCCGGTATTGGATTACGAATTATATTCTGAAAACGTTCTGGAGGAACCAAGGATGTATAGGGAAACAGTCTATGTGGCGCCCTGAACGTTAGTGCAAGTAGGAGATTCGGTGAGGAAGTCTACCCGCATTAGAAAAGCGCCCTCCAGACTCGATCTGTAGGCTCCCACCGAATATGTACTCTTCTTTTGCTGTCAATTATATATTTTTTTTTTACCTTTTTTTGCAATGCTGTACTTTTTTTCTTTTTCAAAATGTTTGTCATGTTATACATATGTACTTAGTGTAGTACATAGATGTTTGTATTGTCTTACCTTTTCCCATTTTCAATGTTGTACTTTTTCTTCCCCAATATTTTTATTTTTATACATCTATACGTTTTGTAATGTACTAAATGTGTATATATTTCTTACACATTTTACTTCCATTTTCAATGTACCTTTTCCTGCCCAAATGTTTTTTTATATACTTATACATTTGTACTTTTGGTAGTACAGTACACTATGTAATATTTTAAATGGAACTTTGTTCATGAGGTTCGAGGTAACCTAATTTTGAGGCTATGTGAAGAAGGTCTCTGCAGAAGACATAATGAGTTTAAATATTTGTGTCACCTTTTGTTCCTACACTAGAGTAGACCCTATTGTCCTGATCTGAAGTCAAGTGTTTTATTTTGTATGATAGTTTGTTTTGCGGGGTCGCAAAAAAAAATTGGAGGCGGAATGTGTAGGTTGGTGATTTTTAATGGTAAGTGATTTTGGGATGAGAGAAAGGAGAGGGTTATGAATTACTTTGTCCTTCATTAAATTATCTTTTGTATTTGTTATAAAATTAAAACAAAGATGTCTAAATAACTAAATAATATAACTATGCTAAATTATATGTATTTAAAAACTAGAATACATTTCCAAACGACTAAATATTAATTACATTTCCTAGCATAAATTTCTAAACCAAATTATCTAACTAAGAAGTCGAGGCGTGGTTTATCAATTACTTTGTCCCTCATAAAATATTTCATTGTCCAGTGTGTTGTGAATGTAGGTAGTTTGTGCGTGAGGCTCCCAACGTTTTGGGAAAGTACAAATAATTTAGGACTTAACTTAAATACACTCTCGTGTCTTTAATATAAAAATGTTTTGGGGTGACAGTTTGGTGTAAACATTATGTATATAAGTATTGTTTTATATTTTTAAAAAGCCCCGAAATGGGTTTAAGTCGCTAGACCATGTGGCATTTTTCAGATTTCTTTTTCCAATTATTTTAAATTGGGTTTTTATCCATTTAGATTAATTAAAGTAATAGGTAGAATTTTCTTGGTAGTTTAATATAATATAGGGTTGTACATAGGTTAAGTTTGTAGATATTTAGCAATAGGAGATTTAGAATAATATTTAGCACAGATTGACCGGAAATAAGGCAATGTTAGGGTGGTTAAATAAAGTAATTTCTGGTTAGCGGTCAGGGACGTCCGGTCAATTATTATAAATAAGAGAGTAATTAAACATATCCGGTGATGCCTTTGTTGTCAAGTGGCCAGTGGCTATTGTGTGGCGATTTGACAAAGATTGTGGGAATTGTTCGAACCCATTGTAAGTTGAATTTTTATTACCGTACTCTTTAAAATGTTTATTTTGTTTAATACTATGTCTCGGTTGTTTATTTTGTGCATATTGAACCATTATTGAAGATGATGGCTAAGATTTTAATGGATTTAAGCGTCTAATTAGGATTAGACATTCCCGCGCCATGTTGGGATTTTCTATGTAAATGTATATTTCTTAGTATTTGATGTATTCCACATTTTGATGTAATGTAGCCTAGTGGCTGCAATGAAATAAATATAGGGTTTAAATTGTTGGCTCAAAGCCTTCACTGGCCAGCTAGAAAATATTGGATATATATGTATGATTATTAATGTTGATAGGTTAAAGATTCCTATTCACTTAGAAATCAAAGGTGGTAGTATGGATTTATGCTTCTGGCTAGTAGCCTTAATTGGTAAGCCAGTTGACATGTTAAAGATTTCTATTCAGTTAGAAATGGTAGATTATTATGTTGTTCCTCTGGCGACAAGCCGGTTGACATGTTAAGGATTTCTATTCAGTTAGAAATGGTAGATTATTATGTTGTTCCTCTGGCGACAAGCCGGTTGACATGTGAATGATTTCTATTCAGTTAGAAATGGTAGATTATTATGTTGTTCCTCTGGCGACAAGCCGGTTGACATGTTAAGGATTTCTATTCGATTAGAAATATAAGTATAAAGTGGTGTTCGGTTATGTTGTCCTTCTGGTAACTAGCCTTAATTGGCAAGCCGGTTGGCGGGTTAAAGATTTCTATTCAGCTAGAAATTAAAGAGGGTATTATGAATTTATTCTTCTGGCTGTTAGCCTTTATTGGCGAGCTGGTATATTCCTATGGGCCTAGAGATTGTGGATGGCGGGTTTAGTCACTTGAGGAGGTAGTGATGATAATAGTAGTTTATGTATGTTTGAGTTATGCCCTTCCCATAAACTTCATTGTCGGGAGAGGAGCTGCCAAAGGCTAATCCTGCTTTGGCTTCACTGTCTAACAATTGACTACCTAATAGAAGTGCTTCTAAAATATGTACATATTAATTCTCTTATACTTATATTCCTATTATTACCATGTTGTTTTAATGTCTTAGTTCTAATTGCAAACATACCTTCTAATATTAGAGGGCCATGTCTCTCAATCGTATATGTATTGATTTTCTTGTTTTACCATATCTATAAATGTTTAATTTTAACCTTTTCTTTATTTCTATTGCATAGGTCCTAATCGACCTGTCTATCGTTGGTTTTTTATAGAGGGTTGTAAACGTTTTGTTATATGGGGTTGTAATTGTTTGATTTCTATTCATAATTGCTTTCCCTTAAAGGGATTATTTCTTGTTGAAAATAAACAGTATAAATTTAGTGACAAAATAGTGATTTATTTCTTTATTTGTAGTGTTGTTGTTGGTCTGTTTAGGCTGGTATAGCCTCCCCGTACCCACAGGGATGTCACGGGGATCCACTGCCCTTGTCCTATCCAGTTGAACTCGCCTAAAGCTTTTGCCTTGTCTCCCTGCCCTTTCCCTGACAGAATATAGCCCCGCCCATCCTTGATAAAGTCTCCTCTCGCCCCAAACTAATTTAGTAACTATTGCTGTCCTGTTACCCACCACCCCGTTACCCTTAAACTACTTGACTATTGTAAAATAACCTACCCTGCGCCCTGCCCCCCCCCACTCGCCCCCACCCTGTTACATATACTTTTATCATTTTATATTTAACCGTCACTGGCCTCACATAGGGGAGGGCAGATGGGGCATATGCCAGGGGATTATACTTCTAGGGGGCGGCAAATATAACCCAAGTTCATACCATAATTTTAATAGAGTTGAATGGGAAATAAAATTTGAACAAATTGTGAACAAAAGGAATAATTATGAAAAAAGGTGGTAGAAGTTAACTTATTATTTATTTACACTGAAACTGTTTTATACAAATGTTTCGTTTTTAATAGGCTCACAAACTTTTCATTAAAGATTGGCTCATCTATTATTTTCTTAAAACTCTCAAAAAACGGCATACAAAGAAATGTCCTATTTTTAGACCATAACTTTGACCTTATACAAATATATCATTTTTTAATTTTTTTTTAATTAAAACGTTATATTTAAACAAATAAATGATATATTTACTATTTTTTATGTAAAAAGTTAAAATAATAGTTGTTTATGTAAAAATCTCGCAAATAAAAAAATGCGTTTGTGCGGACCGGCAGAAGGACGCCATGACGCCATTTATCATTTATCTCTTTTGTGATCGTCACGCTCGCTTCGATAGTGCAAAAGAATGGACTCTGATTCAGATTATCAGCCTGAAAACGAAATAGATTCATCTGACGATGAAGTATGGGATATTACTGATGCATCAGATAATTCTGATGACGAAAATTCACCATCTACTTCTACTTTGAATACATCTAAGACCAACATGTAAGTACCACGTTAGCACGTTGTAAAAAAAAATACAAATTCATTGCATACTTTTGTTAGTTTGGCTTGGCCTATGCTTCCAAACTTGTTTGTAACAACTTTAAAATAAACATAGTTCAATGTTTATTTGTAATTAGTTATCATGACTTTCGTAAATAGTCAATTTATCAGTTATTATGCAATAGGCCTAGGCCTATGTTTACATTTTATCGGATCAGCTGATCGAGCCATAAACAGCTGATTTATGTAAACACTGATAAATGTCTGATATGCACGTTTTTCTTTGCACTTGTTTACAAATATTTCAAAATAACTTGAGTGTATAAAATTTAAAACTAATTTTGAAATGCCTGCATTGTTTTAGACCTAGACTAGGCCTATCTAATTTGTTTTTTTCTATTTCATTATCCCACAGCACCTATGGCTATGATGTCAAAGTCGACTCCCTTCCAAAGCCTCCACCACCATTCCTGCCAGAGAGGGTGCCTGGGATACAGCTAAATGAAGTACGGACCAGGGACGATGTGAGACAATTTCTGCAGGCAATAGATTTGTTCAAACTGTACTTCACACTGGATATTGTGACTCGCATTTGTGAATATACCAATGCCTATGCCTTGGAACATGAACCTGAGAAACCCAGCATGTTCAAAGGCTGGTATGACTTTACACCTGACGAATTCTACAGGTTTTGTGGACTTGTCATGTACGCTGGTATAGTGAAAGCTCCCAGCATTGATCGATTCTGGTGTACGAAATCCTTGTACAATGGGCTAGGGCATTCATGTCACGGGACAGGTTCAAGTCTATTATGTGCTTTCTAAAAATCTCAAACTTGGAGACTGAGGATCCTAAGGATAAACTGTGTAAGGCCAGGACCCTTCTTACATACATTCAGTGCAAATGTAAAAAATTATTTCAACCTGGTGAGAATATTTCCATTGATGAAAGGATGGTAAAAAATAAAGGTTGTTATGCCTTCAGGCAGTATATTAGGGACAAACCCACAAAGTGGGGAATGAAATTGTGGATTTTGGCAGATAGTCTTACAGGTTATACCTATGATTTTGATGTATATTTAGGAAAACAGGATAATGGGCCATATGGGTTAGCTTATGGGGTGGTGATGAAGTTAGTGAAATCTTTAGTTAGGCAGGGTTATAAGTTATTCTTTGATAATTTTTATACCAGTGTACAATTGCTAAAAGATCTATGGGAACAAGGTATTGGGGCTTGTGGGACAATTTTAAGAAATAGAAAGGGATTTCCATCAGTTTAAAAAAATGTTAAGGATTTTGAAAAAAAATCTCAAAGGGGCGATGTTAGATGGATTAGGGAAGAGCAAATTTTAACGGTTCAATGGCGGGACAATAAAACCATTTCGTTAATGTCAACCTTTCACGATTCAAATGGCTTTACTACAGCCAACAGGCGAACTAAAGAAAATGGTACATTCCAAAATTTACAAGTAAAGCAACCTCTAATAGTTAGTGATTACAATAAATATATGGGTGGGGTTGACAAAAGCGACCAGCTGATAAACAAATACAATGTTCTGAGAAAAACTAACAAATATTGGAAAACCATATTTTTTCACTTGTTAGATATTGCAAGGGTAAATGCCTATATACTTTTTCAGGACTGGAGACAAAAAAATCCAGATATTCCAGAATTGATAAGACCTTCTAATTTTGGCCAACTACATTTTTCAGAAGAGCTAGTTAGGGCTTTAGGAAATTTTTCTGTCATGCACCCTGTACCCATTGCAAGTAAACCAATTATATTTTTTAAACATTCAATGGATCCAATTATATCAGATAAACGTGGCAACTGTAGACATTGTTATAGCAATGATAAGATTGTAAGACGAACAAATGTTAAATGTAGTGTGTGTGATGTCTTCTTGTGTTTTCAAAAGGGGAGAAATTGTTTATCTCAATATCACAAGCTGGCATAATATTTTTTCCATTGAATTTTTCTTTGATTTGAATTTGAATTTGCCAATAGTTTTGCTTTCTAATTTTCAATAAGTGTATTTTTTAAATATACATTTTTCCTTGATAATAACTTTGAAGAAACTTGTATGTGCTAGTCAACGGTTAAAAAAATTAACATTTGATTGCGTAATTAATTTTTTTAGTTATTTGCTTTATTACATTTATTATATGTTATATTAGATAGCATATTTTATTATTGAATTATAACTATGAATCTAGTATAATAAGGCTTTCAAATCTTTAACTAGTGTCTTTGTTTGGTTGTACTTTATTCAAGTTCAAGGTTTTACAAAAAATCCTTTTTTTTTTTTTGCAATTATGTAATAAATGTAGTGTAAATAATTTTCTTTTTTGATTATATTGTTTTAAAACCTATATTATTTGAAAGTTTATTTAATATTTTAAATTCAATGATATATAATACTTATATAGTCTATATAAAATTAAATGTTTTCTGTAGAACTTCACCAAATCACCTGCCGAGAAGTAAAAATTTCACAATTATGGTCCTTTTAGAAAAAAATTAGTAAATAATTTATTTCTTTACAGAATATATTTGTATTTACAGCTTTTATGTAGAAATGTATATAGTTTAATAAAATTGCTTTATTTTATGCACACTTGTTATCATTTATTTTTTTCTTTATTCTCATTTATCATTTCTGTGTTGTTTTGTTATTTTTTTTAATTTATGTCATAATATTTTGACTAAAAAAAATTCAACTCAGGGCCTATATCACTTTATAGGCCATTAAATTTTAAAGACTATTCAATTCTGAACAAAATGATATACAATACATGTATAAGCAAATGAAAATACATGTTCTGTGGTTCAAGTAAATATACCACTCCTAAACTAGTTAAAATTACCAAAAAAACTGCAGTCTTTAAAGGGTTAAAATCCCTTTGTTTCGTTTATTTTCACAGCTTTTCTTTTTATTTTACTTTTAAATAAATGATTTCACTTTCAATAAGATCCAGATTTGTGTGTTTTTACATTGTCTTTTCATTGAAAGAAACCGGCCAGATAGATGGGAGACAATGAAGAAAGTTACTGCATTAACTCCAAAGAGTAGCACTGATACCCGATACCAAAGCCATTGAAATTGATTTAATTGATGTGCTTGATGCTCTGGAAGAAATTTCTTCATCAAACAACTTCACTGTCAAGTCAAGGGCTGGCAGTGAGACATTACTGAAAAGTATTTTAAAGTTTGACATTTACAGAGTCCCGAAAGACCTTGGCTGATGCTGATAAAGATCTTGATGCTTTGACGACATGGCTGTAAGAGAACCGCGAAAACTTAACCAAAGATTCAGTGAATAAAGGTATAGAACTGTGCAGCAAGTGGGAAATTGAGATCGTTATCAAGCGAGTTCGTCGGAAGAAACTTACGCCTAGAGAATCGGCCTAAGACGAACCGCTTATTCCACAACTTTATTTGAAGCGAAAGCTTCAAGCTGCAACTGATCGCATTGTTGAAGAAATGCACTCAAGAAAAGTTAGATTCCAAGTAACAGACAGACGTTTTTTTTATTCTTCTTCCCCCACATGTTTTCCAAAGATGAAATCAATAAAATTTGCAATAATATGGCTAAAAAATATGATGAAGACATTTCACAGTCTGTGGTTTATCAGGAAGTACAAGATCTGAAGTTCCTGGTTAAAAGCAGAATGCCTGAAACGGCACAAGAACTTTTCTCATTCATTAAAAAATATGATGAAGGTTTTGCCAATCTCCATGTTGCACTATGAATTTTGCTTACTTCTTAGCATCGAATCTGAAACATTGATGGAAATGGATTTTGACGGTGTCATTTTATTTTTTAATCGAAACAATATGTTTAGAACCCTAAAATCAAAAATAATATAGAATATATGGACTTATCGACTATAGCCCATCCCTAGAAACTAGTGCTAACCTTAATTACGTCATTAAAATAAATAATAATTAGGTCAGAGAAAAAGGCCATTTTACTCACGTTGCCGAATTCTGTACGGTTGCTACTCTTCTGGTTAACTTCGTGTTTCCTCTTCTGGTTAAAAAGGTGTTTCCTCTTCTGGTTAACTTGGTGTTTCCTCTTCTGGTTAACTTGGTTGTTTCCTCTTCTAGTAGGTTGTAATAGTTTGACTTTTCTCGTCTAGGGCAGTGTTGATTTCTTTTTTGCTAAATATGAGATATAAATAAAATTCAGTTGAGCCCATCGTAATCCGCCATTTTTTAAATAAATAAGACTGATGCGCCTTGGCGAAATTTCTGTTATCATGGAGTGGTCAAAAATTCCATAACGCCTTTAAAAAATAAATAAAAAGATAATAGTTTAAAAAGATGAAACAGAAGGAAACATGTTATGTCAGAAACTGGTATACTGTATGCAAAAACACCCATTATCTTTCCAAAATGGCGTTTTCTGCATTTTGAAAAAAAGCTCTTCAAATATATCCCTTCGTTCCAGTAAAAAGCCAATAAAATATGGAGATGCAACTTTTACGAATTATTTGAAGAAGCTAGTATTCTTCAATTAACACTCATTTCACTAATTAATTATATAAGTGCTTGTGTTCATTTTCTTTTTCAAAATTGTGTATTATATTTTCAATAGACTAGCATTTTTAATGTTGTTTAACCTAATGATGTGTAGTTTAAGATCTAGCTGCTTGTGTGAATAACCTTATACCTCCGACGCCTTAAAGCTTCTTTAGATAAGCTGCTTAATGGACTTAATCTCAAAGATCTCACAAGTTTGCTAATCTTATAAGCAGTTGAGCTAGTATGTATGCGGTTTAGAACTAATGCGAATCAAAGACAGTCGTCAGTATCAAACAGAATACGATTTGCTTATGTTGCTATCTGCAAAATAGGTGAGTTTCATAAAGCTACTCTTTAGTCTATTCCAGCACAAACTGTTTGGTTCGTCTATTTTAAAAGAATCTATACTTAGTTAGTTCATTCCAGCACCATCTATAGACAAGGCCGTATTTCTGGTTTTGGGGGCCCTGTTCCCAAATTTATGTGGGGGCCCCTCGTGGCCTTGCCCTGCCTTTCACATACCTCAGAAAAGTGCCGTTGATTCATACATTATGTAAAATCATACAATTTACGTTGCGCCTAGCTTAGTTGGACTGTAGCGCTTTAAATTGTAGGGGAATAAATGAATTTTATTTTACATTCTCAATTAAAGAATGGGGATGTAACAAAAAAAAATCTTTTTGGGATGTGTGGGGGCCCCTTTTGTGTGGAGGTTCCTGTTCCAATGGAACATGTGGAACATGTCTAAATACGCCACTGTCTATAGACCTACTTAGTCTTTTTCAGCCCAAACTATATTTGTTTAGTCTATTCCAGGACAAACTATGCTTTGTTAGTCTATTCTAGCACAAATTATATTAAACCTGGTTAGTCTATTCAGCACAAAATATACTTAAAATATTTGTTTTACTAAAAATAACTGAAAACGTAAAGAGAGAAGTATGAGGAATTATAGTTTTTCCCCCCATAATATTATATTATTAAAATATTTCTTGTACCGTTAAAACGACAGCGAAGAAAATAAGTAAAACAGGGAGATAGTTGTAATTTTATAGTTTGTTTTTCGTTCGTCGGGGTCGATTGGTGCCATATTTGAAGTCCACTTCTTTTTAAGATAGAAAAGGAACCTAAATTTATCTCTATCACACAAGATCGAAACGTCACCTTAAAAGGCTGATCAGTCAGTGTCAATCAGATAACATGTTCTTGACCGTTTCTTCATCCTTGTATTTTTGACACAGCAAATCAAAGTGGGACCTAAGCCAACTAAAGTAAGCCCCTTTCGGACAGTGCCCTGTTCGAAACTCTGTGGAGCCCCCTTCACAGTTCAACTTGATTCTTCTTTTTACCAAACACCTCGGCTCTTGTCAAACAAGTGCCAGTTCGTTAACCACTGTTCAGTCTCCCAATCACGGATAAGTAATTATGTGGTAACTATCAAATGAGCACAGTTGGCTAAGAGCGGGTTCCATAGACTAAACAGTGGTTAAGTAGTCCACTATCTCGTTTCCTATGACAGCTATATAACTCGGTATTAACTGGAAAGTTACATTCAGTCCGTACCTAAAGATAAGATTTAAATGGGCCTAAGCGTGCAGGAGAGTAGCAGTATTGACAACCGCCTCCGACCCATCCTTATATCTTGTCCCGCCTGCCTCGATGGACCCCATCTCTGCCTCCTAGTTGCCGATAGCACCACACGGCCCTGACTACTCTTCTCTACTGGCCCCTCCTTGGGTACAGCTCAAGGGCTCTATAACCAGCACGCATCGCAATGACACTGGTGGCACTTCCACCAGTAAGCTTCTTGACGCACGCCTGATAGGAGTGTACCCCATCCAGGGCGGCAGCAAGCATCTTAGCCAATCTATTGTGTTTTCCGACAGCGGGATTATTTAAGCGCATTCGTACTTTCGATAGAGAGGAAGAAATTTGTGGAAGCGGCTGCACTCCGATCTGTTTGCTCAAGTTAACAGTGTAGTGCATAACGAAATGCATTGAGAACCTCCTTTTATAATCCCACAATCTTCTTGGGAGGCTGGCTTCCCTCCATCCGCTTATACAATGAATTTCATGCAGTGAAAACGGTTTGTTACTTGTGCGTGTTGAGCAGGGGTACATTCGATAAAATTTCGACCGTCGCATTTGGAGCTTTTTTGAGGACTTGATTTTTATGCAGAGGCCAGCGTCTTTAACGCAGTTTTAGTGGCGTAGATTTGCATTGGGAGGCTATAATCAATCGGGTACAATACAGCACAAAAATAGGTTCCTCAGAATAATCGCCTTTACACCCCAGCTCGTACTTGACAATGTTTATCTTAGGAGAGGATTTTTCTTTTACTTAATTTGCTGACAGTGGTCGAACAGTGATAACATCCTATCTAGTGTCACTCACAGGTAGACGGGCCTCTGTCCAAATCGGCACCTTTACTATCTTTAAATGACAAAAATAAAGAACGAGTAATTTTAGGTAGTTAATCTTAAGAGTCCACATCTCGGAAATCAGTTAAATATAGACGACCGAATTTCGGTTTCGGAACCGAAAGTAGGGAAATGGCTTATTACTCTGCTTATTGATAATTTCATCTAGTTAAACTGTTACAAATTAATCTGTAAGAGGAAGAAAATTTAAGTTAATAATAAATGGATTATTTAATCACCCCAAAGTATCTAAAAAGAATGGAGTGTGGGATTACTTCACAAAAATCGATTCTGATAATCAAGGCGCAGTGCAAAGAATGCAAAAAAAAACAACAACAAAAAAAACAACAACTGTTATCACTTGGCAGCGAGAAACCAAGATTTCATACAGTTTCAGGCTTGAAAGGTCATGTGGTCATCTGGTCATCTGCCACATGGTACGTATCTCAAAGCGGTCCATGAACGAAGAAGCAGAGCGTGCCTTGAAAAAAGTGACGATGAAAGAGAAAGCGACTAAACATGCATTACTGAATTTGTGCTGACGTTCTTGGCATCAATGATCTAGAGCAGGGGTCTCCAAACTTTTCAGCCCGAGGGCCGCATTAACTATCAAACAGCAGCTCGGGGGCCACTCGAGGTCCAAATTTAAAAGAATCAAAACATGGACGCTGTTTATAATTATTTATTTAATATTATTGTGTTCAGTTATTATTTATTAACACACTGGTGCACTACACTTGTTCACATGTATTAGTGGGGATGGTGAAATTGTTTCCTGGATGGCAAAATAGCAGAAATTTCTGGCTTTAGATTTGATGTCCCTAATATCAACATTGACCTGAGATTATCATCGGAAAAGTTTGTTCTTAAATTGTTCTTTACGTATTTCATTCTTGAAAATGTTTGTTCTTCTTTGAACTTATCCATATGGAGGTCATTTGCTTGCAACTCAATGACCTCCAGCTGCAGTTTATCTGGGCAACTTGCCACGTCTGCTTCAAATGGGTTTTGAAACAGTCTCAATTTTTCTGCCTTTGAATCCAAATCAGAAAACCGCTCATAAAACTGCAGCTGGAGCTCTTTGATGATCTCGCATGCAAATGACGTGAGGAACTCAGCTGTTGCTTCAGCCATGAATACCTTGCACTGTTGAAAGTGCGTCAAGTTGTTGGCCTGTGCTTGTTCCAAAAACAAGACAAGTTTGGATCTGAAGGCCTTTACGTTGGTGTATAGATCAGAAACTAGATTTTACTCTCCTTGTAGTTTTAGGTTCATAAAATTTAAATGACTAGTCTGTAGTTACGTCTGTGGCAAAGGCCAATTTCCATACCCTCTCTTCATCAGACAGTAATGGCTGTGGCTTGCCTTTACTTTCCAGGGACTCACCTATTTCCTTTCTTAACTTAAATACTCTGCTCAGAATTTTCTCATAACTTAGCCATCTTACTGTTGTGTAATATGGTAAATCTTTTGATTCTGTGTCTGTATCTTTCAACATGTCTCTGAACTATCTATGACTGAGCCCATGTGACCTTATTAAATTGCATAAAATTGCAAACCTGCTTGCATTCACAATGTTTTCACCCATATCTGCAACACGGCGAGCAATGGTATTTGCACCCAAAGCTACATTTTAAAATTGTTTTGACTTTTCTGGGCAAAGTTCCTCATCCACCTCCCAACAAACATTCCTTCACCATCTGTAAACGGTTTGCCACTTTTAGCCAGAACGTAAGCAACTTTATAACTGGCCTTAGTTAAAGATTCGTTTTCATTTGAGGATTAACTGAACAATGTCCTCTGAGATGTGATTGTCATTTTGTAATTTAGCTAATTTTTCTGCACGGACTTCACTCTCCAAATTATGTGTTTATTTCTCCTTATGTTTGCTTTGATGCAAGTCTTCTTGGTGGGAAGAAAAGGCGTGCATGCGTGGCCTTGTACTAGAAACATTGTTCGCGTTTAAAAGGTGTGCCCAATTTGAGAGTGGGGGAAACAACTTTTCATCCCCACACCTTTTCCCCCTTTATAGGCCTTCTATTTGCTTACAATTTGTCTCCCTTCAGCCCTTCCTAAAAATTTAAAAGTAAAGTATCCCGTCGGACCAAATTGATCCATAGAGCCGGTGAAGCAGCGTTCACCAGTTTCTATGGCCACGGCATACTAGGTGATTGTGTGGCCAGCACTATGCACAGCCGCCTTTACTTTACCTCAACTAAGATCAGGTAGACTCCAGGACACCCTCAAATCGTGGGAAAAAATCCTAGCCTGCATTAGGATTCGAAGCCAGGACCCTCGGATCTTCAGTCAAACACGCTGCTGCTCGGCTACCGTACCACATTCAGAACTTCCTAATGTACACTAAGCTTATTTGTCTTTCCTCCAAACTCGCATTATTTTTGTCTCAATCCTTTCCAATTGAAAAGTAGAAATATTAAGCAGCGAATAAGGTTTTGCATTGTATAAGTGATCGGTTGGAAAACATAACGTACTACTGCGCGCCTCAATTTTAATTCGGTAAAAACATAATGTCCACGTAAACGGTGGTTGAACTTGGCAGAATACAAGTAAAACTCCATAATTTTTTCCGTAGATAAAAAGGACTCCGCGGGCCGCCTGAGAGGGCCTCGCGGGCCGCATGCGGCCCGCGGGCCGTAGTTTGGAGACCCCTGATCTAGAGCAGAATGGTCTGGTTTGATTACCACGTTGCAGTTCAGCGAAATTGTATAAGTCCAAGAATTATAGTTGTCAACATTAGAGGCCGACCGAAATTCGGTTTTGGTTTCGGCGTCGAAAGTAGACAAATTGACTCTTTCGATGTAGTTTCGGTTTCATCCGAAGCCAAAAAACTAACAAAAAATAAATTTCGGTTTGCTTTCGGTTTCGGCCGAACACAATTTGCTTTCGGTCGGCCTGCTGTAGTTACTACTCTAGAGCATACATATCACTCATTTCCAAATAAAACGATCGTCCACAAAAAGTAGACGAGAACTTCCTAGATAGTTTGATGAAGCCAGGAATCATGTGCACTAGCGGACCGTTCCTTGGGGCAGTCTTTGCTCCGCTGAGCCTTTGCGAGATATAGCACTCCTAAAACGAGTTCCAGCAGTGGGATCAGACATAAATCAACCTATCTCACATATACATGTTAGATATGACACCCGAATTCTGTAGCTTTAACAACAAGCCTGGTGACCGTACCTTGTCATATGGCTGTTTTAAAATCTCGGTTGACTGCCAATGTTCACTTATTGCGCTGAGATCCTTCTGCCATCTCTTTACCTAGAGTGTCACCAAAATCCAACCTACGATAAGGTGGTGTGCTCGTTATCTTCTAGGTACCTCTAATACCGTTCAGCAAATATTCCAGCATTCCATATTAGAGAAGTTGGCACGTAGTCGTCTGCTCGTCACGTATCCTTTTCCTTCTTAGAAGAGTTTCGCTCTGCCACCATGTCCAGTGTGAGTAATAAACTTAATAGATATCTTGTATGTACCTAGGGCCTTTCTAGCTTGGCACCATGTCCAGTGTGAGTAATAAGCTTATTAGATATCTTGTAAGTACCTAGTGCCTTTCTAGCTTGGCACCGTGTCCAGTATAAGTAATAAGCTTATTAGATATCTTTTATTTACCTAGGGCTTTTCTAGCTTGGCACCGTGTCCAGTATGAGTAATAAGCTTATTAGATATCTTGTATGTATCTAGGGCCTAACTAGCTTGGCACCGTGTCCAGTATGAGTAACAAGCTTATTAGATATCTTGAATGTATCTAGGGCCTTTCTACCTTAGCACCGTGTCCAGTATGAGTAATAAGCTTATTAGATATCTTGTATGTACCTAGGGCCTTTCTAACTTGGCACCGTGTCCAGTATGAGTAATAAGCTTGCATGTACCTAGGGCCTTTCTAGCTTGGCACCGTGTCCAGTAAGAGTAATAAGCTTATTATATATCTTGTATGTACCTAGGGCCTTTCTAGCTTGGCACCGTGTCCAGTGTGAGTAATAAGCTTATTAGATATTCTGTATGTACCTAGGGCCTTTCTAGCTTGGCACCGTGTCCAGTATGAGTAATTAGCTTATTAGATATCCTGTATGTACCTAGGGCCTTTCTAGCTTGGCACCGTGTCCAGTATGAGTAATAAGCTTATTAGATATCCTGTATGTACCTAGGGCCTTTCTAGCTTGGCACCGTGTCCAGTATGAGTAATAAGCTTATTAGATATCCTGTATGTACCTAGGGCCTTTCTAGCTTGGCACCGTGTCCAGTATGAGTAATAAGCTTATTAGATATCTTGTATGTACCTAGGGCCTTTCTAACTTGGCGCCGTGTCCAGTGTGAGAAATATGCTTATTAGATATCTTGTATGTACCTAGGGCCTTTCTGTCTTGGCACCATGTCCAGTGTGAGAAATAAGTTTATTAGATATCTTTATAGACCTAGGGCCGTTCTAGCTTGGCACCGTAACCAGTATGAGTAATAAGCTTATTAGATATCTTGTATGTACCTAGGGCCTTTCTGTCTTGGCACCATGTCCAGTGTGAGTAATAAGTTTATTATATATCTTGTATGTACCTAGGGCCTTTCTAGCTTGGCACCGTGTCCAGTATGAGTAATACGCTTATTAGATATCTTGTATGTACATAGGGCCTTTCTAACTTGGCACCATGTCCAGTGTGAGTAATACGCTTATTAGATATCTTGTATGGACCTAGAGCCTTTCTAGCTTGGCACCATTACCAGTGTGAATAATAAGTGTATTAGATATCTTGTATGTACCTATTGCCTTTCTAGCTTGGCACCGTGTCCAGTATGAGTAATAAGCTTTTTAGATATCTTGCATGTACCTAAGGCCTTTCTAGCTTGGCTCCGTGTCCAGTATGAGTAATAAGCTTATTATTTATCTTGTATGTATCTAGGGCCTTACAAGCTTGGCACCGTGTCCCGTGTGAGTAATAGGCTTATTAGATATCCTGTATGCACCTAGGGCCTTTCTAGCTTGGTACCATGTTCCGTGTGAGTAATACGCTTATTAGATATCCTGTATGTATATAGGGCCTTTCTAGCTTGGCACAATGTCCCGTGTAAGTAATACGCTTATTAGATATCATGTATGTATCTAGGGCCTTTCTAGCTTGGCACCGTGTCCAGTGTGAGTAATAAGCTTATTAGACATTTTGTATGTACCTAGGGCCTTTCTAGCTTGGCACCGTGTCCCGTGCGAGTAATAATTTTATTAGATATCCTGTATGTACCTAGGGCCTTTCTAGCTTGGCACCGTGTCCAGTGTGAGTAATAAGCTTATTAGATATCTTGTATGTACCTAGGGCCTTTCTAGCTTGGCACCGTGTCCCGTGTGAGTAATAAGCTTATTAGATATCCTGTATGTACCTAGCGCCTTTCTAGCTTGGCACCATGTCCAGTGTGAGTAATACGCTTATTAGATATCTTGCATGTACCTAGGGCATTTCTAGCTTGACACCATGTCCTGTGTGAGTAATAAGCTTATTAGATATCTTGTATGTACCTAGGGCCTTTCTAGCTTGGCACCGTGTCCATTGTGAGTAATACGCTTATTATATATCCGTTATGCACCTAGGGCCATTCTAGCTTGGCACCGTGTCCAGTGTGAGTAATAAGCTTATTAGATATCCTGTATGCACCTAGGGCCTTTCAAGCTTGGCACCGTGTCCCGTGTGAGTAATACGCTTATTAGATATACTGTATGCACCTAGAGCCTTTCTAGCTTGGCACAATGTTCCGTGTGAGCAATACGCTTATTAGATATCCTGTATGTATCTAGGGCCTATCTAGCTTGGCACCATGTCCCGTGTGAGTAATACGGTTATTAGATATCCTGTATGTATTTAGGGCCTTTCTAGCTTGGCACCGTGTCCAGTGTGAGTAATAAGCTTATTAGATATCTTGTATGCACCTTGGGCCTTTCTAGCTTGGCACCATGTTCCGTGTGAGTAATACGCTTATTAGATATCCTGTATGTATATAGGGGCTTTCTAGCTTGGCACAATGTCCCGTGTGAGTAATACGCTTATTAGGTATCATGTATGTATCTAGGGCCTTTCTAGCTTGGCACCGTGTCCAGTGTGAGTAATAAGCTTATTAGACATATTGTATGTACCTAGGGCCTTTCTAGCTTGGCACCGTGTCCCGTGCGAGTAATAATTTTATTAGATATCCTGAATGTACCTAGGGCCTTTCTAGCTTGGCACCGTGTCCAGTGTGAGTAATAAGCTTATTAGATATCTTGTATGTACCTAGGGCCTTTCTAGCTTGGCACCGTGTCCCGTGTGAGAAATAAGCTTAGTAGATATCATGTATGTACCTAGCGCCTTTCTAGCTTGGCACCGTATCCAGTGTGAGTAATACGCTTATTAGATATCTTGCATGTACCTAGGGCCTTTCTAGCTTGACACCATGTCCTGTGTGAGTAATAAGCTTATTAGATATCTTGTATGTACCTAGGGCCTTTCTAGGTTGGCACCATTTCCAGTGTGAGTAATAAGCTTATTAGATATCTTGTATGTACCTAGGGCCTTTCTAGCTTGGCAGCATGTCCAGTGTGAGTAATAAGCTTATTAGATATCTTGTATGTACCTATGGCCTTTTTAGCTTGGCACCATGTCCAGTGTGAGTAATAAGCTTATTAGATATCTTGTATGTACCTAGGGCCTTTCTAGCTTGGCACCATAACCAGTGTGAGTAATAAGCTTATTAGATATCTTGTATGTACCTAATGCCTTACTAGCTTGGAACCATGTTCAGTGTGAGTAGAAAGCTTATTAGATATCTTGTATGTACCTATGGCCTTTCTAGCTTGGCACCATGTCCAGTGTGAGTAATAAGCTTATTAGATATCCTTTATGCACCTAGGGCCTCTCTAGCTTGGCACCGTGTCCAGTGTGAGTAATACGCTTATTAGCTATCCTATATGCACCTAGGGCCTTTCTAGCTTGGCACCATGTCTCGTTTGAGTAATACGCTTATTAGATATCCTGTATGTATCTACGGCCTTTCTAGCTTAGCACCATTTCCCGTGTGAGTAATACGCTTATTAGATATCTTGTATGTACCTAGGGCCTTTCTAGCTTGGCACCGTGTCCACTGTGAGTAATAAGCTTATTAGATATCTTGTATGTACTTAGAGCCTTTCTAGCTTGGCACCGTGTCCATTGTGAGTAATACGCTTATTAGATATCGGTTATGCTCCTAGGGTTATTCTAGCTTGGCACCGTGTCCAGTGTGAGCAATAAGCTTATTAGATATCCTGTATGCACCTAGGGCCTTTCTAGCTTGGCACCGTGTCCAGTATGAGTAATTAGCTTATTAGATATCCTGTATGTACCTAGGGCCTTTCTAGCTTGGCACCGTGTCCAGTATGAGTAATAAGCTTATTAGATATCCTGTATGTACCTAGGGCCTTTCTAGCTTGGCACCGTGTCCAGTATGAGTAATAAGCTTATTAGATATCCTGTATGTACCTAGGGCCTTTCTAGCTTGGCACCGTGTCCAGTATGAGTAATAAGCTTATTAGATATCTTGTATGTACCTAGGGCCTTTCTAACTTGGCGCCGTGTCCAGTGTGAGAAATATGCTTATTAGATATCTTGTATGTACCTAGGGCCTTTCTGTCTTGGCACCATGTCCAGTGTGAGAAATAAGTTTATTAGATATCTTTATAGACCTAGGGCCGTTCTAGCTTGGCACCGTAACCAGTATGAGTAATAAGCTTATTAGATATCTTGTATGTACCTAGGGCCTTTCTGTCTTGGCACCATGTCCAGTGTGAGTAATAAGTTTATTATATATCTTGTATGTACCTAGGGCCTTTCTAGCTTGGCACCGTGTCCAGTATGAGTAATACGCTTATTAGATATCTTGTATGTACATAGGGCCTTTCTAACTTGGCACCATGTCCAGTGTGAGTAATACGCTTATTAGATATCTTGTATGGACCTAGAGCCTTTCTAGCTTGGCACCATTACCAGTGTGAATAATAAGTGTATTAGATATCTTGTATGTACCTATTGCCTTTCTAGCTTGGCACCGTGTCCAGTATGAGTAATAAGCTTTTTAGATATCTTGCATGTACCTAAGGCCTTTCTAGCTTGGCTCCGTGTCCAGTATGAGTAATAAGCTTATTATTTATCTTGTATGTATCTAGGGCCTTACAAGCTTGGCACCGTGTCCCGTGTGAGTAATAGGCTTATTAGATATCCTGTATGCACCTAGGGCCTTTCTAGCTTGGTACCATGTTCCGTGTGAGTAATACGCTTATTAGATATCCTGTATGTATATAGGGCCTTTCTAGCTTGGCACAATGTCCCGTGTAAGTAATACGCTTATTAGATATCATGTATGTATCTAGGGCCTTTCTAGCTTGGCACCGTGTCCAGTGTGAGTAATAAGCTTATTAGACATTTTGTATGTACCTAGGGCCTTTCTAGCTTGGCACCGTGTCCCGTGCGAGTAATAATTTTATTAGATATCCTGTATGTACCTAGGGCCTTTCTAGCTTGGCACCGTGTCCAGTGTGAGTAATAAGCTTATTAGATATCTTGTATGTACCTAGGGCCTTTCTAGCTTGGCACCGTGTCCCGTGTGAGTAATAAGCTTATTAGATATCCTGTATGTACCTAGCGCCTTTCTAGCTTGGCACCATGTCCAGTGTGAGTAATACGCTTATTAGATATCTTGCATGTACCTAGGGCCTTTCTAGCTTGACACCATGTCCTGTGTGAGTAATAAGCTTATTAGATATCTTGTATGTACCTAGGGCCTTTCTAGCTTGGCACCGTGTCCATTGTGAGTAATACGCTTATTATATATCCGTTATGCACCTAGGGCCATTCTAGCTTGGCACCGTGTCCAGTGTGAGTAATAAGCTTATTAGATATCCTGTATGCACCTAGGGCCTTTCAAGCTTGGCACCGTGTCCCGTGTGAGTAATACGCTTATTAGATATACTGTATGCACCTAGAGCCTTTCTAGCTTGGCACAATGTTCCGTGTGAGCAATACGCTTATTAGATATCCTGTATGTATCTAGGGCCTTTCTAGCTTGGCACCATGTCCCGTGTGAGTAATACGGTTATTAGATATCCTGTATGTATTTAGGGCCTTTCTAGCTTGGCACCGTGTCCAGTGTGAGTAATAAGCTTATTAGATATCTTGTATGCACCTTGGGCCTTTCTAGCTTGGCACCATGTTCCGTGTGAGTAATACGCTTATTAGATATCCTGTATGTATATAGGGGCTTTCTAGCTTGGCACAATGTCCCGTGTGAGTAATACGCTTATTAGGTATCATGTATGTATCTAGGGCCTTTCTAGCTTGGCACCGTGTCCAGTGTGAGTAATAAGCTTATTAGACATATTGTATGTACCTAGGGCCTTTCTAGCTTGGCACCGTGTCCCGTGCGAGTAATAATTTTATTAGATATCCTGAATGTACCTAGGGCCTTTCTAGCTTGGCACCGTGTCCAGTGTGAGTAATAAGCTTATTAGATATCTTGTATGTACCTAGGGCCTTTCTAGCTTGGCACCGTGTCCCGTGTGAGAAATAAGCTTAGTAGATATCATGTATGTACCTAGCGCCTTTCTAGCTTGGCACCGTATCCAGTGTGAGTAATACGCTTATTAGATATCTTGCATGTACCTAGGGCCTTTCTAGCTTGACACCATGTCCTGTGTGAGTAATAAGCTTATTAGATATCTTGTATGTACCTAGGGCCTTTCTAGGTTGGCACCATTTCCAGTGTGAGTAATAAGCTTATTAGATATCTTGTATGTACCTAGGGCCTTTCTAGCTTGGCAGCATGTCCAGTGTGAGTAATAAGCTTATTAGATATCTTGTATGTACCTATGGCCTTTTTAGCTTGGCACCATGTCCAGTGTGAGTAATAAGCTTATTAGATATCTTGTATGTACCTAGGGCCTTTCTAGCTTGGCACCATAACCAGTGTGAGTAATAAGCTTATTAGATATCTTGTATGTACCTAATGCCTTACTAGCTTGGAACCATGTTCAGTGTGAGTAGAAAGCTTATTAGATATCTTGTATGTACCTATGGCCTTTCTAGCTTGGCACCATGTCCAGTGTGAGTAATAAGCTTATTAGATATCCTTTATGCACCTAGGGCCTCTCTAGCTTGGCACCGTGTCCAGTGTGAGTAATACGCTTATTAGCTATCCTATATGCACCTAGGGCCTTTCTAGCTTGGCACCATGTCTCGTTTGAGTAATACGCTTATTAGATATCCTGTATGTATCTACGGCCTTTCTAGCTTAGCACCATTTCCCGTGTGAGTAATACGCTTATTAGATATCTTGTATGTACCTAGGGCCTTTCTAGCTTGGCACCGTGTCCACTGTGAGTAATAAGCTTATTAGATATCTTGTATGTACTTAGAGCCTTTCTAGCTTGGCACCGTGTCCATTGTGAGTAATACGCTTATTAGATATCGGTTATGCTCCTAGGGTTATTCTAGCTTGGCACCGTGTCCAGTGTGAGCAATAAGCTTATTAGATATCCTGTATGCACCTAGGGCCTTTCTAGCTTGGCACCGTGTCCAGTGTGAGTAATAAGCTTATTAGATATCTTGTATGTACCTAGGGCCTTTCTAGCTTGGCACCGTGTCCATTGTGAGTAATACGCTTATTATATATCCGTTATGCACCTAGGGCCATTCTAGCTTGGCACCGTGTCCAGTGTGAGTAATAAGCTTATTAGATATCCTGTATGCACCTAGGGCCTTTCTAGCTTGGCACCGTGTCCATTGTGAGTAATAAGCTTATTACATATCCTGTATGTACCTAGGGCCTTTCAAGATTGGCACCGTGTCCCGTGTGAGTAATACGCTTATTAGATATACTGTATGCACCTAGGGCCTTTCTAGCTTGGCACCATGTTCCGTGTGAGCAATACGCTTATTAGATATCCTGTATGTATCTAGGGCCTTTCTAGCTTGGCACCATGTCCCGTGTGAGTAATACGCTTATTATATATCCTGTATGTATTTAGGGCCTTTCTAGCTTGGCACCGTGTCCAGTGTGAGTAATAAGCTTATTAGATATCTTGTATGTACTTAGGGCCTTTTTAGCTTGGCACCGTGTCCAGTCTGAGTAGTAAGTTTATTATATATCTTGTATGTACCTAGGGCCTTTCTAGCTTGGCATTATATCCAGTGTGAGAAATAAGCTTATTAGATATCTTGTATGTACCTAGGGCCTTTCTAGCTTGGCACCGTGTCCAGTGTGAGTAGAAAGCTTATTAGATATGTTGTATGTACCTAGGGCCTTTCTAGCTTGGCACCATGTCCAGTGTGAGTAATAAGTTTATTAGATATCTTGTATGTACCTAGGGCCTTTCTAGCTTGGCACCATGTCCAGTGTGAGTAATAAGTTTATTAGATATCTTGTATGTACCTAGGGCCTTTCTAGCTTGGCACCGTGTCCAGTGTGAGTAATAAGCTTATTAGATATCTTGCATGTTTCTAGGGCCTTTCTAGCTTGGCACAATGTCCTGTGTAAGTAATAAGCTTATTAGATATCTTGTATGTACCTAGGGCCTTTCTAGCTTGGCACCATGTCCAGTGTGAGTAATAAGCTTATTAGATATCTTGTATGTACCTAGGGCCTTTCTAGCTTGGCACCATGTCATGTGTGAGTAATAAGCTTATTAGATATCTTGTATGTACCTAGGGCCTTTCTAGCTTGGCACCATGTCCAGTGTGAGTAATAAGCTTATTAGATATCTTGTATGTACCTAGGGCCTTCCTAGCTTGGCACCATGTCCAGTGTAAGTAATAAGCTTATTAGATATCTTGTATGCACTTAGGGCCATTCTAGCTTGGCACCGTGTCCAGTGTGAGTAATAAGCTTATTAGATATCCTGTATGTACCTAGGGCCTTTCTAGCTTGGCACCGTGTCCATTGTGAGTAATACGCTTATTATATATCCGTTATGCACCTAGGGCCATTCTAGCTTGGCACCGTGTCCAGTGTGAGTAATAAGCTTATTAGATATCCTGTATGCACCTAGGGCCTTTCTAGCTTGGCACCGTGTCCATTGTGAGTAATAAGCTTATTACATATCCTGTATGTACCTAGGGCCTTTCAAGATTGGCACCGTGTCCCGTGTGAGTAATACGCTTATTAGATATACTGTATGCACCTAGGGCCTTTCTAGCTTGGCACCATGTTCCGTGTGAGCAATACGCTTATTAGATATCCTGTATGTATCTAGGGCCTTTCTAGCTTGGCACCATGTCCCGTGTGAGTAATACGCTTATTAGATATCCTGTATGTATTTAGGGCCTTTCTAGCTTGGCACCGTGTCCAAGGTGAGTAATAAGCTTATTAGATATCTTGTATGTACTTAGGGCCTTTTTAGCTTGGCACCGTGTCCAGTGTGAGTAATAAGTTTATTATATATCTTGTATGTACCTAGGGCCTTTCTAGCTTGGCACCGTGTCCAGTGTGAGTAGAAAGCTTATTAGATATGTTGTATGTACCTAGGGCCTTTCTAGCTTGGCACCATGTCCAGTGTGAGTAATAAGCTTATTAGATATCTTGTATGTATCTAGGGCCTTTCTAGCTTGGCACCATGTCCAGTGTGAGTAATAAGTTTATTAGATATCTTGTATGTACCTACGGCCTTTCTAGCTTGGCACCGTGTCCAGTGTGAGTAATAAGCTTATTAGATATCTTGCATGTACCTAGGGCCTTTCTAGCTTGGCACAATGTCTTGTGTGAGTAATAAGTTTATTAGATATCTTGTATGTAATTTGGGCCTTTCTAGCTTGGCACCATGTCCAGTGTGAGTAATAAGCATATTAGATATCTTGTATGTACCTAGGGCCTTTCTAGCTTGGCACCATGTCCAGTGTGAGTAATAAGCTTATTAGATATCTTGTATGTACCTAAGGCCTTTCTAGCTTGGCACCATGTCCTTTGTGAGTAATAAGCTTATTAGATATCTTGTATGTACCTAGGGCCTTTCTAGGTTGGCACCATGTCCAGTGTGAGTAATAAGCTTATTAGATATCTTGTATGTACCTAGGGCCTTTCTAGCTTGGTACCATCTCCAGTATGAGTAATAAGCTTATTAGATATCTTGTATGTACCTAGGGCCTTCCTAGCTTGGCACCATGTCCAGTGTGAGTAATAAGCTTATTAGATATTTTGTATGTACCTAGGGCCTTTCTAGCTTGGCACCATGTCCAGTGTGAGTAATAAGCTTATTAGATATTTTGCATGTACATAGGGCCTTTCTAGCTTGGCACCATGTCCTGTGTGAGTAATAGTCTTTTTAGATATCTTGTATGTACCTAGGGCCTTTCTAGGTTGGCACCATATCCAGTGTGAGTAATAAGCTTATTAGATATCTTGTATGTACCTAGGGCCTTTCTAGCTTGGCACCATGTCCTGTGTGAGTAATAAGCTTATTAGATATCTTGTATGTACCTAGGGCCTTTCTAGGTTGGCACCATGTTGAGTGTGAGTAATAAGCTTATTAGATATCTTGTATGTACCTTGGGCCTTTCTAGCTTGGCATTATGTCCAGTGTGAGTAATAAGCTTATTAGATATCTTGTATGTACCTAGGGCCTTTCTAGCTTGGCACCATGTCCAGTGTGAGTAATAATCTTATTAAATATCTTGTATGTACCTAAGGCCTTTCTAGCTTGGCACCATGTCCTGTGTGAGTAATAAGCTTATTAGATATATTGTATTTACCTAGGGCCTTTCTAGGTTGGCACCATGTCCAGTGTGAGTAATAAGCTTATTAGATATCTTGTATGTACCTAGGGCTTTTCTAGCTTGGCACCGTGTCCAGTGTGAGTAATAAGCTTATTAGATATCTTGTATGTACATAGGGCCTTCCTAGCTTGGCACCATGTCCAGTGTGAGTAATAAGCTTATTAGATATCTTGTATGTACCTAGGGCCTTTCTAGCTTGGCACCATGTCCTGTGTGAGTAATAAGCTTATTAGATATCTTGTATGTGTCACGATTCTGGACTGAACCGTAACCTTATTAGCACTCTTAGCCAGATAGCATACATAGACAGAAACAAGCATAGCAAGCGAACCTTAGATTAGCGCAAAGTCTAGGTTAGAAAGAAGAGAGTAGGGGACGCCATTACCTCTTTCCCTCTTCTCACGCAATAGGAACACCCCAACCACTCCTTCTTCACCTGTTATTTAACCCTCTCTACACTCTTTCATTCCCGAATTGAGAGTTTGCTACTTGATTCAGCCAATTGGTATTACACTATTTGTATGTGTGATTGTATGTGTGTGTATTCTTTAATGTATGTATATATATATTCTATTATGCTGTCAATTATGATTCATGTTGCATTTGGATAGTAAATACTCATTTATTTTGCTAAACTCAGCATACACGTAAAACCCCCACCCACCTGTAGAAACCCCCACCCACCTGTAGACACCCCCACCCACTGCTACACCTTTTTCATTATCTCCCCTCTTCGTCCCCTACTCAGCGCCCGTGGTCAACCCCTTTATCCACTCGAAGTAGTGACATCTGGAGCGAAGCGTCTCGCACATACGTAAGCGCCTCGGGCTGAGCTCGATCAATAGACACAGGCACATCAAGGGAGATAAGTCATTATCTTATCCTTTGTATCTCCGTATACGTCTACACACACACCCCCCTCCGCCCCTGGGCCCCACCCCGCAAAGTCGGAGGTATCAATTGTTCACCTACACCCACCCCTAATTTTCCCCCCAATAGTCAATCTTCTATGCAAGTATATTTCAAACCAGCCAACCAGAACATATGTAATTCTAAACTAATGTAGCTATCCAGTCAAATTGACCACTGATCACGTGACTAAAATGCACAAAAGCGCGCTTAACTAGTTTTATGACACTTCAGCTCAAGCGTTAGGTGGAGAAGGTTGTTCGATTCTAGTCTCCACTTATTCAGTTCGTTCCATAGGATATACCGCCTGCATGTGTATAGATAGATATTGTGCCAGTATAAGTATTTTCATGAACACAGCGACGTTTACCTAATGTTGGATAACCTAGCAGTACCATGTGTTGAGTGTTAACTGAAGCCTGTGCAAATTCATATATGTATCTTGCCATTGAGTGAAGAATTGAAATGATAATAAACACCTGAACTTAACCAACGATTTATTTGCCTGCTTAGAACTATTTGCTTTGTCCGTCATAATATCTAACGAGCCAAGAGAGAAATAATAATTATTCCAGGGCGATTCCAGTCACGGTAATTCATACCCCACGACGACCTGCCACTACTACCCCCTCACCTACGACCCCACACCCCTCTCATTGTCCAGCTTCTGCCAGGTTGATGTCCTAATCGTAAACACATCCTGACAGTATGTACCTAGGGCCTTTCTAGGTTGGCACCATGTCCAGTGTGAGTAATAAGCTTATTAGATATCTTGTATGTACCTAGGGCCTTTCTAGCTTGGCACCATGTCCAGTGTGAGTAATAAGCTTATTAGATATCTTGTATGTACCTAAAGCCTTTCTAGCTTGGCACCATGTCCAGTGTGAGTAATAAGCTTATTAGATATCTTGTATGTACCTAGGGCCTTTCTAACTTGGCACCATGTCCTGTGTGAGTAATAAGCTTATGAGATATATTGTATGTACCTAGGGCCTTTCTAGGTTGGCACCGTGTCCAGTGTGAGTAATAAGCTTATTAGATATCTTGTATGTACCTAGGGCCTTTCTAGCTTGGCACCATGTCCAGTGTGAGTAATAAGCTTATTAGATATCTTGTATGTACCTTGGGCCTTTCTAGCTTGGCACCATGTCCAGTGTGAGTAATAAGCTTATTAGATATCTTGTATGTACCTAGGGCCTTTCTAGCTTGGCACCATGTCCAGTGTGAGTAATAAGTTTATTTGATATATTGCATGTACCTAGGGCCTTTCTAGGTTGGCACCATATCCAGTGTGAGTAATGAGCTTATTAGATATCTTGTATGTACCTAGGGCCTTTCTATCTTGGCACCATGTCCTGTGTGAGTAATAAGCTTATTAGATATCTTATATGTACCTAGGGCCTTTCTAGGTTGGCACCATGTCCTGTGTGAGTAATAAGCTTATTAGATATCCTGTATGCACGTAGTGCCTTTCTAGCTTGGCACCATGTCCTGTGTGAGTAATACGCTTATTAGATATCCTGTATGTATCTAGGACCTTTCTAGGTTGGCACCATGTCCAGTGTATGTAATAAGCTTATTACATATCTTGTATGTACCTAGGGCCTTTCTAGCTTGGCACCATGTCCAGTGTGAGTAATAAGCTTATTAGAAATCTTGTATGTACCTAGGGCCTTTCTAACTTGGCACCATGTCCTGTGTGAGTAATAAGCTTATGAGATATATTGTATGTACCTTAGGCCTTTCTAGCTTGGCACCATGTCCAGTGTGAGTAATAAGCTTATTAGATATCTTGTATGTACCTAGGGCCTTTCTAGCTTGGCACCATGTCCAGTGTGAGTAATAAGTTTATTAGATATATTGCATGTACCTAGGGCCTTTCTAGGTTGGCACCATATCCAGTGTGAGTAATAAGCTTATTAGATATCTTGTATGTACCTAGGGCCTTTCTAGCTTGGCACCATGTCCTGTGTGAGTAATAAGCTTATTAGATATCTTGTATGTACCTAGGGCCTTTCTAGGTTGGCACCATGTCCTGTGTGAGTAATAAGCTTATTAGATATCCTGTATGCACGTAGTGCCTTTCTAGCTTGGCACCATGTCCTGTGTGAGTAATACGCTTATTAGATATCCTGTATGTATCTAGGACCTTTCTAGGTTGGCACCATGTCCAGTGTATGTAATAAGCTTATTAGATATCTTGTATGTACCTAGGGCCTTTCTAGCTTGGCACCATGTACAGTGTGAGTAATAAGCTATTAGATATCTTGTATGTACCTAGGGCCTTTCTAGCTTGACACCATGTCCAGTGTGAGTAATAAGCTTATTAGATATCTTGTATGTACCTAGGGCCTTTCTAGCTTAGCACCATGTCCAGTGTGAGTAGAAAGCTTATTAGATATCTTGTATGTACCTAGGGCCTTTCTAGCTTTGCACCATGGCCAGTGTGAGTAATAAGCTAATTAGAGTTCTTGTATGTACCTAGGACCTTTCTAGCTTGGCACCGTGTCCAGTGTTAGTAATACGCTTATTAGATATCCTGTATTTACCTAGGGCCTTTCTAGCTTGGCACCGTTTCCAGTGTGAGTAATAAGCTTATTAGATATTCTGTATTCATCTAGGGCCTTTCTAGCTTGACACCGTTTCCAGTGTGAGTAATAAGCTTATTAGATATCATGTATGCACCTAGGGACTCTCTAGCTTGGCACCGTGTTCAGTGTGAGTAATACGCTTATTAGATATCCTGTATGCACCTAGGGCCTTTCTAGCTTGGCACCATGTCTCGTGTGAGTAATACGCTTATTAGATATCCTGTATGTATCTAGGGCCTTTCTAGCTTAGCACCATGTCCCGTGTGAGTAATACGCTTATTAGATATCTTGTATGTACCTAGGGCCTTTCTAACTTGGCACCGTGTCCAGTGTGAGTAATAAGCTTATTAGATATCTTGTATGTACCTAGGGCCTTTCTAGCTTGGCTCCGTGTCCAGTGTGAGTAATAAGCTTATTAGATATCTTGTATGTACCTAGGGCCTTTCTAGCTTGGCACCGTGTCCATTGTGAGTAATACGCTTATTAAATATCCGTTATGCACCTAGTGCCATTCTAGCTTGGCACCGTGTCCAGTTTGAGTAATAAGCTTATTAGATATCCTGTATGCACCTAGGGCCTTTCTAGCTTGGCACCATGTCCAGTGTGAGTAATAAGCTTATTACATATCCTGTTTGTACCTAGAGCCTCTCAAGCTTGGCACCGTGTCCCGTGTGAGTAATACGCTTATTAGATATCCTGTATGCACCTAGGGCCTTTCTAGCTTGGCACCGTGTCCAGTGTGAGTAATACGCTTTTAGATATCTTGTATGTACCTAGGGCCTTTCTAGCTTGGCACCGTGTCCCGTGTGAGTAATAATTTTATTAGATATCTTGTATGTACCTAGGGCCTTTCTAGCTTGGCACCGTGTCCGGTGTGAGTAATAAGCTTATTAGATATCTTGTATGTACCTAGGGCCTTTCTAGCTTCGCACCGTGTCCAGTGTAAGTCATAAGCTTATTAGATATCCTGTATGTACCTAGGGCCTTTTTAGCTTGGCACCGTGTCCAGTGTGAGTATTACGCTTATTAGATATCCTGTATGTACCTAAGGCCTTTCTAGCTTGGCACCGTGTCCCGTGTGAGTAATAAGCTTATTAGATATCTTGTATGTACCTAGGTCCTTTCTAACTTGGCACCGCGTCCAGTGTGAGTAATACGCTAATTCGATATCTTGTATGTACCTAGGGCCTTTCTAGCTTGGCACCGTGTCCAGTGCAAGTAATACGCTTATTAGATATATTGTATGTACCTAGGGTCTTTCTAGCTTGGCACCGTGTGCCGTGTGAGTAATAAGCTTATTAGATAACCTGTATGTACCTAGGACCTTTCTAGCTTGGCGCCGTGTTCAGTGTGAGTAATAAGCTTATTAGATATCTTGTATGTACCTAGGTCCTTTCTAACTTGGCACCGTGTCCAGTGTGAGTAATAAGCTTATTAGATATATTGCATGTACCTAGGGCCTTTCTAGCTTGGCACAGTGTCCAGTGTGAGTAATAAGCTTTTAGATATATTGTATGTACCTAGGGCCTTTAAGGCTTGGCACCGTGTCCAGTGTAAGTAATAAGCTTATTAGATATCTTGTATGTACCTAGGGCCTTTCTAGCTTGGCACCGTGTCCAGTGTAAGTCATAAGCGTATTACATATCCTGTATGTACCTAGGGCGTTTCTAGCTTGGCACCATGTCCAGTGTAAGTAATAAGCTTATTAGATATCTTGTATGTACCTAGGGCCTTCCTAGCTTGGCACCATGTCCAGTGTGAGTAATAAGCTTATTAGATATCTTGTATGTACCTAGGGCCTTTCTAGCTTGGCACCATGTCTCGTGTGAGTAATACGCTTATTAGATATCCTGTATGTATCTAGGGCCTTTCTAGCTTAGCACCATGTCCCGTGTGAGTAATACGCTTATTAGATATCTTGTATGTACCTAGGGCCTTTCTAACTTAGCACCGTGTCCAGTGTGAGTAATAAGCTTATTAGATATCTTGTATGTACCTAGGGCCTTTCTAGCTTGGCTCCGTGTCCAGTGTGAGTAATAAGCTTATTAGATATCTTGTATGTACCTAGGGCCTTTCTAGCTTGGCACCGTGTCCATTGTGAGTAATACGCTTATTAGATATCCTGTATGCACCTAGGGCCTTTCTAGCTTGGCACCGTGTCCAGTGTGAGTAATAAGCTTTTTAGATATCTTGTATGTATCTAGAGCCTTTCTAGCTTCACACCGTGTCAAGTGTGAGTAATAAGCTTATTAGATATCTTGTATGTACCTAGGGCCTTTCTAGCTTGGCACCGTGTCCCGTGTGAGTAATAATTTTATTAGATATCTTGTATGTACCTAGGGCCTTTCTAGCTTGGCACCGTGTCCGGTGTGAGTAATAAGCTTATTAGATATCTTGTATGTACCTAGGGCCTTTCTAGCTTCGCACCGTGTCCAGTGTAAGTCATAAGCTTATTAGATATCCTGTATGTACCTAGGGCCTTTTTAGCTTGGCACCGTGTCCAGTGTGAGTATTACGCTTATTAGATATCCTGTATGTACCTAAGGCCTTTCTAGCTTGGCACCGTGTCCCGTGTGAGTAATAAGCTTATTAGATATCTTGTATGTACCTAGGTCCTTTCTAACTTGGCACCGCGTCCAGTGTGAGTAATACGCTAATTCGATATCTTGTATGTACCTAGGGCCTTTCTAGCTTGGCACCGTGTCCAGTGCAAGTAATACGCTTATTAGATATATTGTATGTACCTAGGGTCTTTCTAGCTTGGCACCGTGTGCCGTGTGAGTAATAAGCTTATTAGATATCCTGTATGTACCTAGGACCTTTCTAGCTTGGCGCCGTGTTCAGTGTGAGTAATAAGCTTATTAGATATCTTGTATGTACCTAGGTCCTTTCTAACTTGGCACCGTGTCCAGTGTGAGTAATAAGCTTATTAGATATATTGCATGTACCTAGGGCCTTTCTAGCTTGGCACAGTGTCCAGTGTGAGTAATAAGCTTTTAGATATATTGTATGTACCTAGGGCCTTTAAGGCTTGGCACCGTGTCCAGTGTAAGTAATAAGCTTATTAGATATCTTGTATGTACCTAGGGCCTTTCTAGCTTGGCACCGTGTCCAGTGTAAGTCATAAGCGTATTACATATCCTGTATGTACCTAGGGCGTTTCTAGCTTGGCACCATGTCCAGTGTAAGTAATAAGCTTATTAGATATCTTGTATGTACCTAGGGCCTTCCTAGCTTGGCACCATGTCCAGTGTGAGTAATAAGCTTATTAGATATCTTGTATGTACCTAGGGCCTTTCTAGCTTGGCACCATGTCTCGTGTGAGTAATACGCTTATTAGATATCCTGTATGTATCTAGGGCCTTTCTAGCTTAGCACCATGTCCCGTGTGAGTAATACGCTTATTAGATATCTTGTATGTACCTAGGGCCTTTCTAACTTAGCACCGTGTCCAGTGTGAGTAATAAGCTTATTAGATATCTTGTATGTACCTAGGGCCTTTCTAGCTTGGCTCCGTGTCCAGTGTGAGTAATAAGCTTATTAGATATCTTGTATGTACCTAGGGCCTTTCTAGCTTGGCACCGTGTACATTGTGAGTAATACGCTTATTAGATATCCTGTATGCACCTAGGGCCTTTCTAGCTTGGCACCGTGTCCAGTGTGAGTAATAAGCTTTTTAGATATCTTGTATGTATCTAGAGCCTTTCTAGCTTCACACCGTGTCAAGTGTGAGTAATAAGCTTATTAGATATCTTGTATGTACCTAGGGCCTTTCTAGCTTGGCACCGTGTCCCGTGTGAGTAATAATTTTATTAGATATCTTGTATGTACCTAGGGCCTTTCTAGCTTGGCACAGTGTCCAGTGTGAGTAATAAGCTTTTTAGATATCTTGTATGTACCTAGGGCCTTTCTAGTTTGGCACCGTGTCCAGTGTGAGTAATAAGCTTTTTAGATATCTTGTATGTACCTAGGGCCTTTCTAGCTTAGCACCATGTCCAGTGTGAGTAGAAAGCTTATTAGATATCTTGTATGTACCTAGGGCCTTTCTAGCTTTGCACCATGGCCAGTGTGAGTAATAAGCTAATTAGCGTTCTTGTATTTACCTAGGACCTTTCTAGCTTGGCACCGTGTCCAGTGTTAGTAATACGCTTATTAGATATCCTGTATTTACCTAGGGCCTTTCTAGCTTGGCACCGTTTCCAGTGTGAGTAATAAGCTTATTAGATATTCTGTATTCATCTAGGGCCTTTCTAGCTTGACACCGTTTCCAGTGTGAGTAATAAGCTTATTAGATATCATGTATGCACCTAGGGACTCTCTAGCTTGGCACCGTGTTCAGTGTGAGTAATACGCTTATTAGATATCCTGTATGCACCTAGGGCCTTTCTAGCTTGGCACCATGTCTCGTGTGAGTAATACGCTTATTAGATATCCTGTATGTATCTAGGGCCTTTCTAGCTTAGCACCATGTCCCGTGTGAGTAATACGCTTATTAGATATCTTGTATGTACCTAGGGCCTTTCTAACTTGGCACCGTGTCCAGTGTGAGTAATAAGCTTATTAGATATCTTGTATGTACCTAGAGCCTTTCTAGCTTTGCTCCGTGTCCAGTGTGAGTAATAAGCTTATTAGATATCTTGTATGTACCTAGGGCCTTTCTAGCTTGGCACCGTGTCCAGTGCAAGTAATAGGCTTATTAGATATATTGTATGTACCTAGGGTCTTTCTAGCTTGGCACCGTGTGCCGTGTGAGTAATAAGCTTATTAGATATCCTGTATGTACCTAGGACCTTTCTAGCTTGGCGCCGTGTTCAGTGTGAGTAATAAGCTTATTAGATATCTTGTATGCACCTAGGTCCTTTCTAACTTGGCACCGTGTCCAGTGTGAGTAATAAGCTTATTAGATATATTGCATGTACCTAGGGCCTTTCTAGCTTGGCACAGTGTCCAGTGTGAGTAATAAGCTTTTAGATATATTGTATGTACCTAGGGCCTTTAAGGCTTGGCACCGTGTCCAGTGTAAGTAATAAGCTTATTAGATATCTTGTATGTACCTAGGGCCTTTCTAGCTTGGCACCGTGTCCAGTGTAAGTCATAAGCGTATTACATATCCTGTATGTACCTAGGGCCTTTCTAGCTTGGCACCATGTCCAGTGTAAGTAATAAGCTTATTAGATATCTTGTATGTACCTAGGGCCTTCCTAGCTTGGCACCATGTCCAGTGTGAGTAATAAGCTTATTAGATATCTTGTATGTACCTAGGGCCTTTCTAGCTTGGCACCATGTCTCGTGTGAGTAATACGCTTATTAGATATCCTGTATGTATCTAGGGCCTTTCTAGCTTAGCACCATGTCCCGTGTGAGTAATACGCTTATTAGATATCTTGTATGTACCTAGGGCCTTTCTAACTTGGCACCGTGTCCAGTGTGAGTAATAAGCTTATTAGATATCTTGTATGTACCTAGGGCCTTTCTAGCTTGGCTCCGTGTCCAGTGTGAGTAATAAGCTTATTAGATATCTTGTATGTACCTAGGGCCTTTCTAGCTTGGCACCGTGTCCATTGTGAGTAATACGCTTATTAGATATCCTGTATGCACCTAGGGCCTTTCTAGCTTGGCACCGTGTCCAGTGTGAGTAATAAGCTTATTAGATATCCTGTATGCACCTAGGGCCTTTCTAGCTTGGCACCGTGTCCAGTGTGAGTAATACGCTTTTAGATATCTTGTATGTACCTAGGGCCTTTCTAGCTTGGCACCGTGTCCCGTGTGAGTAATAATTTTATTAGATATCTTGTATGTACCTAGGGCCTTTCTAGCTTGGCACCGTGTCCGGTGTGAGTAATAAGCTTATTAGATATCTTGTATGTACCTAGGGCCTTTCTAGCTTCGCACCGTGTCCAGTGTAAGTCATAAGCTTATTAGATATCCTGTATGTACCTAGGGCCTTTTTAGCTTGGCACCGTGTCCAGTGTGAGTATTACGCTTATTAGATATCCTGTATGTACCTAAGGCCTTTCTAGCTTGGCACCGTGTCCCGTGTGAGTAATAAGCTTATTAGATATCTTGTATGTACCTAGGTCCTTTCTAACTTGGCACCGCGTCCAGTGTGAGTAATACGCTAATTCGATATCTTGTATGTACCTAGGGCCTTTCTAGCTTGGCACCGTGTCCAGTGCAAGTAATACGCTTATTAGATATATTGTATGTACCTAGGGTCTTTCTAGCTTGGCACCGTGTGCCGTGTGAGTAATAAGCTTATTAGATAACCTGTATGTACCTAGGACCTTTCTAGCTTGGCGCCGTGTTCAGTGTGAGTAATAAGCTTATTAGATATCTTGTATGTACCTAGGTCCTTTCTAACTTGGCACCGTGTCCAGTGTGAGTAATAAGCTTATTAGATATATTGCATGTACCTAGGGCCTTTCTAGCTTGGCACAGTGTCCAGTGTGAGTAATAAGCTTTTAGATATATTGTATGTACCTAGGGCCTTTAAGGCTTGGCACCGTGTCCAGTGTAAGTAATAAGCTTATTAGATATCTTGTATGTACCTAGGGCCTTTCTAGCTTGGCACCGTGTCCAGTGTAAGTCATAAGCGTATTACATATCCTGTATGTACCTAGGGCGTTTCTAGCTTGGCACCATGTCCAGTGTAAGTAATAAGCTTATTAGATATCTTGTATGTACCTAGGGCCTTCCTAGCTTGGCACCATGTCCAGTGTGAGTAATAAGCTTATTAGATATCTTGTATGTACCTAGGGCCTTTCTAGCTTGGCACCATGTCTCGTGTGAGTAATACGCTTATTAGATATCCTGTATGTATCTAGGGCCTTTCTAGCTTAGCACCATGTCCCGTGTGAGTAATACGCTTATTAGATATCTTGTATGTACCTAGGGCCTTTCTAACTTAGCACCGTGTCCAGTGTGAGTAATAAGCTTATTAGATATCTTGTATGTACCTAGGGCCTTTCTAGCTTGGCTCCGTGTCCAGTGTGAGTAATAAGCTTATTAGATATCTTGTATGTACCTAGGGCCTTTCTAGCTTGGCACCGTGTCCATTGTGAGTAATACGCTTATTAGATATCCTGTATGCACCTAGGGCCTTTCTAGCTTGGCACCGTGTCCAGTGTGAGTAATAAGCTTTTTAGATATCTTGTATGTATCTAGAGCCTTTCTAGCTTCACACCGTGTCAAGTGTGAGTAATAAGCTTATTAGATATCTTGTATGTACCTAGGGCCTTTCTAGCTTGGCACCGTGTCCCGTGTGAGTAATAATTTTATTAGATATCTTGTATGTACCTAGGGCCTTTCTAGCTTGGCACCGTGTCCGGTGTGAGTAATAAGCTTATTAGATATCTTGTATGTACCTAGGGCCTTTCTAGCTTCGCACCGTGTCCAGTGTAAGTCATAAGCTTATTAGATATCCTGTATGTACCTAGGGCCTTTTTTAGCTTGGCACCGTGTCCAGTGTGAGTATTACGCTTATTAGATATCCTGTATGTACCTAAGGCCTTTCTAGCTTGGCACCGTGTCCCGTGTGAGTAATAAGCTTATTAGATATCTTGTATGTACCTAGGTCCTTTCTAACTTGGCACCGCGTCCAGTGTGAGTAATACGCTAATTCGATATCTTGTATGTACCTAGGGCCTTTCTAGCTTGGCACCGTGTCCAGTGCAAGTAATACGCTTATTAGATATATTGTATGTACCTAGGGTCTTTCTAGCTTGGCACCGTGTGCCGTGTGAGTAATAAGCTTATTAGATATCCTGTATGTACCTAGGACCTTTCTAGCTTGGCGCCGTGTTCAGTGTGAGTAATAAGCTTATTAGATATCTTGTATGTACCTAGGTCCTTTCTAACTTGGCACCGTGTCCAGTGTGAGTAATAAGCTTATTAGATATATTGCATGTACCTAGGGCCTTTCTAGCTTGGCACAGTGTCCAGTGTGAGTAATAAGCTTTTAGATATATTGTATGTACCTAGGGCCTTTAAGGCTTGGCACCGTGTCCAGTGTAAGTAATAAGCTTATTAGATATCTTGTATGTACCTAGGGCCTTTCTAGCTTGGCACCGTGTCCAGTGTAAGTCATAAGCGTATTACATATCCTGTATGTACCTAGGGCGTTTCTAGCTTGGCACCATGTCCAGTGTAAGTAATAAGCTTATTAGATATCTTGTATGTACCTAGGGCCTTCCTAGCTTGGCACCATGTCCAGTGTGAGTAATAAGCTTATTAGATATCTTGTATGTACCTAGGGCCTTTCTAGCTTGGCACCATGTCTCGTGTGAGTAATACGCTTATTAGATATCCTGTATGTATCTAGGGCCTTTCTAGCTTAGCACCATGTCCCGTGTGAGTAATACGCTTATTAGATATCTTGTATGTACCTAGGGCCTTTCTAACTTAGCACCGTGTCCAGTGTGAGTAATAAGCTTATTAGATATCTTGTATGTACCTAGGGCCTTTCTAGCTTGGCTCCGTGTCCAGTGTGAGTAATAAGCTTATTAGATATCTTGTATGTACCTAGGGCCTTTCTAGCTTGGCACCGTGTACATTGTGAGTAATACGCTTATTAGATATCCTGTATGCACCTAGGGCCTTTCTAGCTTGGCACCGTGTCCAGTGTGAGTAATAAGCTTTTTAGATATCTTGTATGTATCTAGAGCCTTTCTAGCTTCACACCGTGTCAAGTGTGAGTAATAAGCTTATTAGATATCTTGTATGTACCTAGGGCCTTTCTAGCTTGGCACCGTGTCCCGTGTGAGTAATAATTTTATTAGATATCTTGTATGTACCTAGGGCCTTTCTAGCTTGGCACAGTGTCCAGTGTGAGTAATAAGCTTTTTAGATATCTTGTATGTACCTAGGGCCTTTCTAGTTTGGCACCGTGTCCAGTGTGAGTAATAAGCTTTTTAGATATCTTGTATGTACCTAGGGCCTTTCTAGCTTAGCACCATGTCCAGTGTGAGTAGAAAGCTTATTAGATATCTTGTATGTACCTAGGGCCTTTCTAGCTTTGCACCATGGCCAGTGTGAGTAATAAGCTAATTAGCGTTCTTGTATTTACCTAGGACCTTTCTAGCTTGGCACCGTGTCCAGTGTTAGTAATACGCTTATTAGATATCCTGTATTTACCTAGGGCCTTTCTAGCTTGGCACCGTTTCCAGTGTGAGTAATAAGCTTATTAGATATTCTGTATTCATCTAGGGCCTTTCTAGCTTGACACCGTTTCCAGTGTGAGTAATAAGCTTATTAGATATCATGTATGCACCTAGGGACTCTCTAGCTTGGCACCGTGTTCAGTGTGAGTAATACGCTTATTAGATATCCTGTATGCACCTAGGGCCTTTCTAGCTTGGCACCATGTCTCGTGTGAGTAATACGCTTATTAGATATCCTGTATGTATCTAGGGCCTTTCTAGCTTAGCACCATGTCCCGTGTGAGTAATACGCTTATTAGATATCTTGTATGTACCTAGGGCCTTTCTAACTTGGCACCGTGTCCAGTGTGAGTAATAAGCTTATTAGATATCTTGTATGTACCTAGAGCCTTTCTAGCTTTGCTCCGTGTCCAGTGTGAGTAATAAGCTTATTAGATATCTTGTATGTACCTAGGGCCTTTCTAGCTTGGCACCGTGTCCAGTGCAAGTAATAGGCTTATTAGATATATTGTATGTACCTAGGGTCTTTCTAGCTTGGCACCGTGTGCCGTGTGAGTAATAAGCTTATTAGATATCCTGTATGTACCTAGGACCTTTCTAGCTTGGCGCCGTGTTCAGTGTGAGTAATAAGCTTATTAGATATCTTGTATGCACCTAGGTCCTTTCTAACTTGGCACCGTGTCCAGTGTGAGTAATAAGCTTATTAGATATATTGCATGTACCTAGGGCCTTTCTAGCTTGGCACAGTGTCCAGTGTGAGTAATAAGCTTTTAGATATATTGTATGTACCTAGGGCCTTTAAGGCTTGGCACCGTGTCCAGTGTAAGTAATAAGCTTATTAGATATCTTGTATGTACCTAGGGCCTTTCTAGCTTGGCACCGTGTCCAGTGTAAGTCATAAGCGTATTACATATCCTGTATGTACCTAGGGCCTTTCTAGCTTGGCACCATGTCCAGTGTAAGTAATAAGCTTATTAGATATCTTGTATGTACCTAGGGCCTTCCTAGCTTGGCACCATGTCCAGTGTGAGTAATAAGCTTATTAGATATCTTGTATGTACCTAGGGCCTTTCTAGCTTGGCACCATGTCTCGTGTGAGTAATACGCTTATTAGATATCCTGTATGTATCTAGGGCCTTTCTAGCTTAGCACCATGTCCCGTGTGAGTAATACGCTTATTAGATATCTTGTATGTACCTAGGGCCTTTCTAACTTGGCACCGTGTCCAGTGTGAGTAATAAGCTTATTAGATATCTTGTATGTACCTAGGGCCTTTCTAGCTTGGCTCCGTGTCCAGTGTGAGTAATAAGCTTATTAGATATCTTGTATGTACCTAGGGCCTTTCTAGCTTGGCACCGTGTCCATTGTGAGTAATACGCTTATTAGATATCCTGTATGCACCTAGGGCCTTTCTAGCTTGGCACCGTGTCCAGTGTGAGTAATAAGCTTTTTAGATATCTTGTATGTATCTAGAGCCTTTCTAGCTTCACACCGTGTCAAGTGTGAGTAATAAGCTTATTAGATATCTTGTATGTACCTAGGGCCTTTCTAGCTTGGCACCGTGTCCCGTGTGAGTAATAATTTTATTAGATATCTTGTATGTACCTAGGGCCTTTCTAGCTTGGCACAGTGTCCAGTGTGAGTAATAAGCTTTTTAGATATCTTGTATGTACCTAGGGCCTTTTTAGTTTGGCACCGTGTCCAGTGTGATTAATAAGCTTTTTAGATATCTTGTATGTACCTAGGGCCTTTCTAGCTTAGCACCATGTCCAGTGTGAGTAGAAAGCTTATTAGATATCTTGTATGTACCTAGGGCCTTTCTAGCTTTGCACCATGGCCAGTGTGAGTAATAAGCTAATTAGAGTTCTTGTATTTACCTAGGACCTTTCTAGCTTGGCACCGTGTCCAGTGTTAGTAATACGCTTATTAGATATCCTGTATTTACCTAGGGCCTTTCTAGCTTGGCACCGTTTCCAGTGTGAGTAATAAGCTTATTAGATATTCTGTATTCATCTAGGGCCTTTCTAGCTTGACACCGTTTCCAGTGTGAGTAATAAGCTTATTAGATATCATGTATGCACCTAGGGACTCTCTAGCTTGGCACCGTGTTCAGTGTGAGTAATACGCTTATTAGATATCCTGTATGCACCTAGGGCCTTTCTAGCTTGGCACCATGTCTCGTGTGAGTATAACGCTTATTAGATATCCTGTATGTATCTAGGGCCTTTCTAGCTTAGCACCATGTCCCGTGTGAGTAATACGCTTATTAGATATCTTGTATGTACCTAGGGCCTTTCTAACTTGGCACCGTGTCCAGTGTGAGTAATAAGCTTATTAGATATCTTGTATGTACCTAGAGCCTTTCTAGCTTGGCTCCGTGTCCAGTGTGAGTAATAAGCTTATTAGATATCTTGTATGTACCTAGGGCCTTTCTAGCTTTGCACCGTGTCCATTGTGAGTAATACGCTTATTAAATATCCGTTATGCACCTAGTGCCTTTCTAGCTTGGCACCATGTCCTGTGTGAGTAATACGCTTATTAGATATCCTGTATGTATCTAGGACCTTTCTAGGTTGGCACCATGTCCAGTGTATGTAATAAGCTTATTAGATATCTTGTATGTACCTAGGGCCTTTCTAGCTTGGCACCATGTACAGTGTGAGTAATAAGCTATTAGATATCTTGTATGTACCTAGGGCCTTTCTAGCTTGACACCATGTCCAGTGTGAGTAATAAGCTTATTAGATATCTTGTATGTACCTAGGGCCTTTCTAGCTTAGCACCATGTCCAGTGTGAGTAGAAAGCTTATTAAATATCTTGTATGTACCTAGGGCCTTTCTAGCTTTGCACCATGGCCAGTGTGAGTAATAAGCTGATTAGAGTTCTTGTATGTACCTAGGACCTTTCTAGCTTGGCACCGTGTCCAGTGTTAGTAATACGCTTATTAGATATCCTGTATTTACCTAGGGCCTTTCTAGCTTGGCACCGTTTCCAGTGTGAGTAATAAGCTTATTAGATATTCTGTATTCATCTAGGGCCTTTCTAGCTTGACACCGTTTCCAGTGTGAGTAATAAGCTTATTAGATATCATGTATGCACCTAGGGACTCTCTACCTTGGCACCGTGTTCAGTGTGAGTAATACGCTTATTAGATATCCTGTATGCACCTAGGGCCTTTCTAGCTTGGCACCATGTCTCGTGTGAGTAATACGCTTATTAGATATCCTGTATGTATCTAGGGCCTTTCTAGCTTAGCACCATGTCCCGTGTGAGTAATACGCTTATTAGATATCTTGTATGTACCTAGGGCCTTTCTAGCTTGGCACCGTGTCCAGTGTGAGTAATAAGCTTATTAGATATCTTGTATGTACCTAGGGCCTTTCTAGCTTGGCTCCGTGTCCAGTGTGAGTAATAAGCTTATTAGATATCTTGTATGTACCTAGGGCCTTTCTAGCTTGGCACCGTGTCCATTGTGAGTAATACGCTTATTAAATATCCGTTATGCACCTAGTGCCAATCTAGCTTGGCACCGTGTCCAGTTTGAGTAATAAGCTTATTAGATATCCTGTATGCACCTAGGGCCTTTCTAGCTTGGCACCGTGTCCAGTGTGAGTAATAAGCTTATTACATATCCTGTTTGTACCTAGGGCCTCTCAAGCTTGGCACCGTGTCCCGTGTGAGTAATACGCTTATTAGATATCCTGTATGCACCTAGGGCCTTTCTAGCTTGGCACCGTGTCCAGTTTGAGTAATAAGCTTATTAGATATCCTGTATGCACCTAGGGCCTTTCTAGCTTGGCACCGTGTCCAGTGTGAGTAATAAGCTTATTACATATCCTGTTTGTACCTAGAGCCTCTCAAGCTTGGCACCGTGTCCCGTGTGAGTAATACGCTTATTAGATATCCTGTATGCACCTAGGGCCTTTCTAGCTTGGCACCGTGTCCAGTGTGAGTAATACGCTTTTAGATATCTTGTATGTACCTAGGGCCTTTCTAGCTTGGCACAGTGTCCAGTGTGAATAATAAGCTTTTTAGATATCTTGTATGTACCTAGGGCCTTTCTAGCTTGGCACCGTGTCCAGTGTGAGTAATAAGCTTTTTAGATATCTTGTATGTACCTAGGGCCTTTCTAGCTTGGCACCGTGTCCGGTGTGAGTAATAAGCTTATTAGATATCTTGTATGTACCTAGGGCCTTTCTAGCTTCGCACCGTGTCCAGTGTAAGTCATAAGCTTATTAGATATCCTGTATGTACCTAGGGCCTTTTTAGCTTGGCACCGTGTCCAGTGTGAGTATTACGCTTATTAGATATCCTGTATGTACCTAAGGCCTTTCTAGCTTGGCACCGTGTCCCGTGTGAGTAATAAGCTTATTAGATATCTTGTATGTACCTAGGTCCTTTCTAACTTGGCACCGTGTCCAGTGTGAGTAATACGCTAATTAGATAACTTGTATGTACCTAGGGCCTTTCTAGCTTGGCACCGTGTCCAGTGCAAGTAATACGCTTATTAGATATATTGTATGTACCTAGGGTCTTTCTAGCTTGGCACCGTGTGCCGTGTGAGTAATAAGCTTATTAGATATCCTGTATGTACCTAGGACCTTTCTAGCTTGGCGCCGTGTTCAGTGTGAGTAATAAGCTTATTAGATATCTTGTATGTACCTAGGTCCTTTCTAACTTGGCACCGTGTCCAGTGTGAGTAATAAGCTTATTAGATATATTGCATGTACCTAGGGCCTTTCTAGCTTGGCACAGTGTCCAGTGTGAGTAATAAGCTTTTAGATATATTGTATGTACCTAGGGCCTTTAAGGCTTGGCACCGTGTCCAGTGTAAGTAATAAGCTTATTAGATATCTTGTATGTACCTAGGGCCTTTCTAGCTTGGCACCGTGTCCAGTGTAAGTCATAAGCGTATTACATATCCTGTATGTACCTAGGGCCTTTCTAGCTTGGCACCATGTCCAGTGTAAGTAATAAGCTTATTAGATATCTTGTATGTACCTAGGGCCTTCCTAGCTTGGCACCATGTCCAGTGTGAGTAATAAGCTTATTAGATATCTTGTATGTACCTAGGGCCTTTCTAGCTTGGCACCATGTCTCGTGTGAGTAATACGCTTATTAGATATCCTGTATGTATCTAGGGCCTTTCTAGCTTAGCACCATGTCCCGTGTGAGTAATACGCTTATTAGATATCCTGTATGTATCTAGGGCCTTTCTAGCTTAGCACCATGTCCCGTGTGAGTAATACGCTTATTAGATATCTTGTATGTACCTAGGGCCTTTCTAACTTGGCACCGTGTCCAGTGTGAGTAATAAGCTTATTAGATATCTTGTATGTACCTAGGGCCTTTCTAGCTTGGCTCCGTGTCCAGTGTGAGTAATAAGCTTATTAGATATCTTGTATGTACCTAGGGCCTTTCTAGCTTGGCACCGTGTCCATTGTGAGTAATACGCTTATTAAATATCCGTTATGCACCTAGTGCCAATCTAGCTTGGCACCGTGTCCAGTTTGAGTAATAAGCTTATTAGATATCCTGTATGCACCTAGGGCCTTTCTAGCTTGGCACCGTGTCCAGTGTGAGTAATAAGCTTATTACATATCCTGTTTGTACCTAGGGCCTCTCAAGCTTGGCACCGTGTCCCGTGTGAGTAATACGCTTATTAGATATCCTGTATGCACCTAGGGCCTTTCTAGCTTGGCACCGTGTCCAGTTTGAGTAATAAGCTTATTAGATATCCTGTATGCACCTAGGGCCTTTCTAGCTTGGCACCGTGTCCAGTGTGAGTAATAAGCTTATTACATATCCTGTTTGTACCTAGAGCCTCTCAAACTTGGCACCGTGTCCCGTGTGAGTAATACGCTTATTAGATATCCTGTATGCACCTAGGGCCTTTCTAGCTTGGCACCGTGTCCAGTGTGAGTAATACGCTTTTAGATATCTTGTATGTACCTAGGGCCTTTCTAGCTTGGCACAGTGTCCAGTGTGAATAATAAGCTTTTTAGATATCTTGTATGTACCTAGGGCCTTTCTAGCTTGGCACCGTGTCCAGTGTGAGTAATAAGCTTTTTAGATATCTTGTATGTACCTAGGGCCTTTCTAGCTTGGCACCGTGTCCGGTGTGAGTAATAAGCTTATTAGATATCTTGTATGTACCTAGGGCCTTTCTAGCTTCGCACCGTGTCCAGTGTAAGTCATAAGCTTATTAGATATCCTGTATGTACATAGGGCCTTTTTAGCTTGGCACCGTGTCCAGTGTGAGTATTACGCTTATTAGATATCCTGTATGTACCTAAGGCCTTTCTAGCTTGGCACCGTGTCCCGTGTGAGTAATAAGCTTATTAGATATCTTGTATGTACCTAGGTCCTTTCTAACTTGGCACCGTGTCCAGTGTGAGTAATACGCTAATTAGATATCTTGTATGTACCTAGGGCCTTTCTAGCTTGGCACCGTGTCCAGTGCAAGTAATACGCTTATTAGATATATTGTATGTACCTAGGGTCTTTCTAGCTTGGCACCGTGTGCCGTGTGAGTAATAAGCTTATTAGATATCCTGTATGTACCTAGGACCTTTCTAGCTTGGCGCCGTGTTCAGTGTGAGTAATAAGCTTATTAGATATCTTGTATGTACCTAGGTCCTTTCTAACTTGGCACCGTGTCCAGTGTGAGTAATAAGCTTATTAGATATATTGCATGTACCTAGGGCCTTTCTAGCTTGGCACAGTGTCCAGTGTGAGTAATAAGCTTTTAGATATATTGTATGTACCTAGGGCCTTTAAGGCTTGGCACCGTGTCCAGTGTAAGTAATAAGCTTATTAGATATCTTGTATGTACCTAGGGCCTTTCTAGCTTGGCACCGTGTCCAGTGTAAGTCATAAGCGTATTACATATCCTGTATGTACCTAGGGCCTTTCTAGCTTGGCACCATGTCCAGTGTAAGTAATAAGCTTATTAGATATCTTGTATGTACCTAGGGCCTTCCTAGCTTGGCACCATGTCCAGTGTGAGTAATAAGCTTATTAGATATCTTGTATGTACCTAGGGCCTTTCTAGCTTGGCACCATGTCTCGTGTGAGTAATACGCTTATTAGATATCCTGTATGTATCTAGGGCCTTTCTAGCTTAGCACCATGTCCCGTGTGAGTAATACGCTTATTAGATATCTTGTATGTACCTAGGGCCTTTCTAACTTAGCACCGTGTCCAGTGTGAGTAATAAGCTTATTAGATATCTTGTATGTACCTAGGGCCTTTCTAGCTTGGCTCCGTGTCCAGTGTGAGTAATAGCCTTATTAGATATCTTGTATGTACCTAGGACCTTTCTAGCTTGGCACCGTGTCCATTGTGAGTAATACGCTTATTAGATATCATGTATGCACCTAGGGCCTTTCTAGCTTGGCACCGTGTCCAGTGTGAGTAATAAGCTTTTTAGATATCTTGTATGTATCTAGAGCCTTTCTAGCTTCACACCGTGTCAAGTGTGAGTAATAAGCTTATTAGATATCTTGTATGTACCTAGGGCCTTTCTAGCTTGGCACCGTGTCCCGTGTGAGTAATAATTTTATTAGATATCTTGTATGTACCTAGGGCCTTTCTAGCTTGGCACAGTGTCCAGTGTGAGTAATAAGCTTTTTAGATATCTTGTATGTACCTAGGGCCTTTCTAGTTTGGCACCGTGTCCAGTGTGAGTAATAAGCTTTTTAGATATCTTGTATGTACCTAGGGCCTTTCTAGCTTAGCACCATGTCCAGTGTGAGTAGAAAGCTTATTAGATATCTTGTATGTACCTAGGGCCTTTCTAGCTTTGCACCATGGCCAGTGTGAGTAATAAGCTAATTAGAGTTCTTGTATTTACCTAGGACCTTTCTAGCTTGGCACCGTGTCCAGTGTTAGTAATACGCTTATTAGATATCCTGTATTTACCTAGGGCCTTTCTAGCTTGGCACCGTTTCCAGTGTGAGTAATAAGCTTATTAGATATTCTGTATTCATCTAGGGCCTTTCTAGCTTGACACCGTTTCCAGTGTGAGTAATAAGCTTATTAGATATCATGTATGCACCTAGGGACTCTCTAGCTTGGCACCGTGTTCAGTGTGAGTAATACGCTTATTAGATATCCTGTATGCACCTAGGGCCTTTCTAGCTTGGCACCATGTCTCGTGTGAGTAATACGCTTATTAGATATCCTGTATGTATCTAGGGCCTTTCTAGCTTAGCACCATGTCCCGTATGAGTAATACGCTTATTAGATATCTTGTATGTACCTAGGGCCTTTCTAACTTGGCACCGTGTCCAGTGTGAGTAATAAGCTTATTAGATATCTTGTATGTACCTAGAGCCTTTCTAGCTTGGCTCCGTGTCCAGTGTGAGTAATAAGCTTATTAGATATCTTGTATGTACCTAGGGCCTTTCTAGCTTGGCACCGTGTCCAGTGCAAGTAATACGCTTATTAGATATATTGTATGTACCTAGGGTCTTTCTAGCTTGGCACCGTGTGCCGTGTGAGTAATAAGCTTATTAGATATCCTGTATGTACCTAGGACCTTTCTAGCTTGGCGCCGTGTTCAGTGTGAGTAAAAAGCTTATTAGATATCTTGTATGTACCTAGGTCCTTTCTAACTTGGCACCGTGTCCAGTGTGAGTAATAAGCTTATTAGATATATTGCATGTACCTAGGGCCTTTCTAGCTTGGCACAGTGTCCAGTGTGAGTAATAAGCTTTTAGATATATTGAATGTACCTAGGGCCTTTAAGGCTTGGCACCGTGTCCAGTGTAAGTAATAAGCTTATTAGATATCTTGTATGTACCTAGGGCCTTTCTAGCTTGGCACCGTGTCCAGTGTAAGTCATAAGCGTATTACATATCCTGTATGTACCTAGGGCCTTTCTAGCTTGGCACCATGTCCAGTGTAAGTAATAAGCTTATTAGATATCTTGTATGTACCTAGGGCCTTCCTAGCTTGGCACCATGTCCAGTGTGAGTAATAAGCTTATTAGATATCTTGTATGTACCTAGGGCCTTTCTAGCTTGGCACCATGTCTCGTGTGAGTAATACGCTTATTAGATATCCTGTATGTATCTAGGGCCTTTCTAGCTTAGCACCATGTCCCGTGTGAGTAATACGCTTATTAGATATCTTGTATGTACCTAGGGCCTTTCTAACTTAGCACCGTGTCCAGTGTGAGTAATAAGCTTATTAGATATCTTGTATGTACCTAGGGCCTTTCTAGCTTGGCTCCGTGTCCAGTGTGAGTAATAAGCTTATTAGATATCTTGTATGTACCTAGGGCCTTTCTAGCTTGGCACCGTGTCCATTGTGAGTAATACGCTTATTAGATATCCTGTATGTACCTAGGGCCTTTCTAGCTTGGCACCGTGTCCAGTGTGAGTAATAAGCTTTTTAGATATCTTGTATGTATCTAGAGCCTTTCTAGCTTCACACCGTGTCAAGTGTGAGTAATAAGCTTATTAGATATCTTGTATGTACCTAGGGCCTTTCTAGCTTGGCACCGTGTCCCGTGTGAGTAATAATTTTATTAGATATCTTGTATGTACCTAGGGCCTTTCTAGCTTGGCACAGTGTCCAGTGTGAGTGTTAAGCTTTTTAGATATCTTGTATGTACCTAGGGCCTTTCTAGTTTGGCACCGTGTCCAGTGTGAGTAATAAGCTTTTTAGATATCTTGTATGTACCTAGGGCCTTTCTAGCTTAGCACCATGTCCAGTGTGAGTAGAAAGCTTATTAGATATCTTGTATGTACCTAGGGCCTTTCTAGCTTTGCACCATGGCCAGTGTGAGTAATAAGCTAATTAGAGTTCTTGTATTTACCTAGGACCTTTCTAGCTTGGCACCGTGTCCAGTGTTAGTAATACGCTTATTAGATATCCTGTATTTACCTAGGGCCTTTCTAGCTTGGCACCGTTTCCAGTGTGAGTAATAAGCTTATTAGATATTCTGTATTCATCTAGGGCCTTTCTAGCTTGACACCGTTTCCAGTGTGAGTAATAAGCTTATTAGATATCATGTATGCACCTAGGGACTCTCTAGCTTGGCACCGTGTTCAGTGTGAGTAATACGCTTATTAGATATCCTGTATGCACCTAGGGCCTTTCTAGCTTGGCACCATGTCTCGTGTGAGTATAACGCTTATTAGATATCCTGTATGTATCTAGGGCCTTTCTAGCTTAGCACCATGTCCCGTGTGAGTAATACGCTTATTAGATATCTTGTATGTACCTAGGGCCTTTCTAACTTGGCACCGTGTCCAGTGTGAGTAATAAGCTTATTAGATATCTTGTATGTACCTAGAGCCTTTCTAGCTTGGCTCCGTGTCCAGTGTGAGTAATAAGCTTATTAGATATCTTGTATGTACCTAGGGCCTTTCTAGCTTGGCACCGTGTCCATTGTGAGTAATACGCTTATTAAATATCCGTTATGCACCTAGTGCCTTTCTAGCTTGGCACCATGTCCTGTGTGAGTAATACGCTTATTAGATATCCTGTATGTATCTAGGACCTTTCTAGGTTGGCACCATGTCCAGTGTATGTAATAAGCTTATTAGATATCTTGTATGTACCTAGGGCCTTTCTAGCTTGGCACCATGTACAGTGTGAGTAATAAGCTATTAGATATCTTGTATGTACCTAGGGCCTTTCTAGCTTGACACCATGTCCAGTGTGAGTAATAAGCTTATTAGATATCTTGTATGTACCTAGGGCCTTTCTAGCTTAGCACCATGTCCAGTGTGAGTAGAAAGCTTATTAGATATCTTGTATGTACCTAGGGCCTTTCTAGCTTTGCACCATGGCCAGTGTGAGTAATAAGCTTATTAGATATCTTGTATGTACCTAGGTCCTTTCTAACTTGGCACCGTGTCCAGTGTGAGTAATAAGCTTATTAGATATATTGCATGTACCTAGGGCCTTTCTAGCTTGGAACAGTGTCCAGTGTGAGTAATAAGCTTTTAGATATATTGTATGTACCTAGGGCCTTTAAGGCTTGGCACCGTGTCCAGTGTAAGTAATAAGCTTATTAGATATCTTGTATGTACCTAGGGCCTTTCTAGCTTGGCACCGTGTCCAGTGTAAGTCATAAGCGTATTACATATCCTGTATGTACCTAGGGCCTTTCTAGCTTGGCACCATGTCCAGTGTAAGTAATAAGCTTATTAGATATCTTGTATGTACCTAGGGCCTTCCTAGCTTGGCACCATGTCCAGTGTGAGTAATAAGCTTATTAGATATCTTGTATGTACCTAGGGCCTTTCTAGCTTGGCACCATGTCTCGTGTGAGTAATACGCTTATTAGATATCCTGTATGTATCTAGGGCCTTTCTAGCTTAGCACCATGTCCCGTGTGAGTTATACGCTTATTAGATATCTTGTATGTACCTAGGGCCTTTCTAACTTAGCACCGTGTCCAGTGTGAGTAATAAGCTTATTAGATATCTTGTATGTACCTAGGGCCTTTCTAGCTTGGCTCCGTGTCCAGTGTGAGTAATAAGCTTATTAGATATCTTGTATGTACCTAGGGCCTTTCTAGCTTGGCACCGTGTCCATTGTGAGTAATACGCTTATTAGATATCCTGTATGCACCTAGGGCCTTTCTAGCTTGGCACCGTGTCCAGTGTGAGTAATAAGCTTTTTAGATATCTTGTATGTATCTAGAGCCTTTCTAGCTTCACACCGTGTCAAGTGTGAGTAATAAGCTTATTAGATACCTTGTATGTACCTAGGGCCTTTCTAGCTTGGCACCGTGTCCCGTGTGAGTAATAATTTTATTAGATATCTTGTATGTACCTAGGGCCTTTCTAGCTTGGCACAGTGTCCAGTGTGAGTAATAAGCTTTTTAGATATCTTGTATGTACCTAGGGCCTTTCTAGTTTGGCACCGTGTCCAGTGTGAGTAAAAAGCTTTTTAGATATCTTGTATGTACCTAGGGCCTTTCTAGCTTGGCACCGTGTCCGGTGTGAGTAATAAGCTTATTAGATATCTTGTATGTACCTAGGGCCTTTCTAGCTTGGCACCGTGTCCAGTGTAAGTCATAAGCTTATTAGATATCCTGTATGTACCTAGGGCCTTTTTAGCTTGGCACCGTGTCCAGTGTGAGCATTACGCTTATTAGATATCCTGTATGTACCTAGGGCCTTTTTAGCTTGGCACCGTGTCCCGTGTGAGTAATAAGCTTATTAGATATCTTGTATGTACCTAGGTCCTTTCTAACTTGGCACAGTGTCCAGTGTGAGTAATACGCTAATTAGATATCTTGTATGTACCTAGGGCCTTTCTAGGTTGGCACCATGTCCAGTGTGAGTAATAAGCTTATTAGATATCTTGTATGTACCAAAGGCCTTTCTAGCTTGGCACCATGTCCAGTGTGAGTAATAAGCTTATTAGATATCTTGTATGTACCTAGGGCCTTTCTAGCTTGGCACCGTGTCCGGTGTGAGTAATAAGCTTATTAGATATCTTGTATGTACCTAGGGCCTTTCTAGCTTCGCACCGTGTCCAGTGTAAGTCATAAGCTTATTAGATATCCTGTATGTACCTAGGGCCTTTTTAGCTTGGCACCGTGTCCAGTGTGAGTATTACGCTTATTAGATATCCTGTATGTACCTAAGGCCTTTCTAGCTTGGCACCGTGTCCCGTGTGAGTAATAAGCTTATTAGATATCTTGTATGTACCTAGGTCCTTTCTAACTTGGCACCGTGTCCAGTGTGAGTAATACGCTAATTAGATATCTTGTATGTACCTAGGGCCTTTCTAGCTTGGCACCGTGTCCAGTGCAAGTAATACGCTTATTAGATATATTGTATGTACCTAGGGTCTTTCTAGCTTGGCACCGTGTGCCGTGTGAGTAATAAGCTTATTAGATATCCTGTATGTACCTAGGACCTTTCTAGCTTGGCGCCGTGTTCAGTGTGAGTAATAAGCTTATTAGATATCTTGTATGTACCTAGGTCCTTTCTAACTTGGCACCGTGTCCAGTGTGAGTAATAAGCTTATTAGATATATTGCATGTACCTAGGGCCTTTCTAGCTTGGAACAGTGTCCAGTGTGAGTAATAAGCTTTTAGATATATTGTATGTACCTAGGGCCTTTAAGGCTTGGCACCGTGTCCAGTGTAAGTAATAAGCTTATTAGATATCTTGTATGTACCTAGGGCCTTTCTAGCTTGGCACCGTGTCCAGTGTAAGTCATAAGCGTATTACATATCCTGTATGTACCTAGGGCCTTTCTAGCTTGGCACCATGTCCAGTGTAAGTAATAAGCTTATTAGATATCTTGTATGTACCTAGGGCCTTCCTAGCTTGGCACCATGTCCAGTGTGAGTAATAAGCTTATTAGATATCTTGTATGTACCTAGGGCCTTTCTAGCTTGGCACCATGTCTCGTGTGAGTAATACGCTTATTAGATATCCTGTATGTATCTAGGGCCTTTCTAGCTTAGCACCATGTCCCGTGTGAGTAATACGCTTATTAGATATCTTGTATGTACCTAGGGCCTTTCTAACTTAGCACCGTGTCCAGTGTGAGTAATAAGCTTATTAGATATCTTGTATGTACCTAGGGCCTTTCTAGCTTGGCTCCGTGTCCAGTGTGAGTAATAAGCTTATTAGATATCTTGTATGTACCTAGGGCCTTTCTAGCTTGGCACCGTGTCCATTGTGAGTAATACGCTTATTAGATATCCTGTATGCACCTAGGGCCTTTCTAGCTTGGCACCGTGTCCAGTGTGAGTAATAAGCTTTTTAGATATCTTGTATGTATCTAGAGCCTTTCTAGCTTCACACCGTGTCAAGTGTGAGTAATAAGCTTATTAGATACCTTGTATGTACCTAGGGCCTTTCTAGCTTGGCACCGTGTCCCGTGTGAGTAATAATTTTATTAGATATCTTGTATGTACCTAGGGCCTTTCTAGCTTGGCACAGTGTCCAGTGTGAGTAATAAGCTTTTTAGATATCTTGTATGTACCTAGGGCCTTTCTAGTTTGGCACCGTGTCCAGTGTGAGTAAAAAGCTTTTTAGATATCTTGTATGTACCTAGGGCCTTTCTAGCTTGGCACCGTGTCCGGTGTGAGTAATAAGCTTATTAGATATCTTGTATGTACCTAGGGCCTTTCTAGCTTGGCACCGTGTCCAGTGTAAGTCATAAGCTTATTAGATATCCTGTATGTACCTAGGGCCTTTTTAGCTTGGCACCGTGTCCAGTGTGAGCATTACGCTTATTAGATATCCTGTATGTACCTAGGGCCTTTTTAGCTTGGCACCGTGTCCCGTGTGAGTAATAAGCTTATTAGATATCTTGTATGTACCTAGGTCCTTTCTAACTTGGCACAGTGTCCAGTGTGAGTAATACGCTAATTAGATATCTTGTATGTACCTAGGGCCTTTCTAGGTTGGCACCATGTCCAGTGTGAGTAATAAGCTTATTAGATATCTTGTATGTACCAAAGGCCTTTCTAGCTTGGCACCATGTCCAGTGTGAGTAATAAGCTTATTAGATATCTTGTATGTACCTAGGGCCTTTCTAGCTTAGCACCATGTCCAGTGTGAGTAGAAAGCTTATTAGATATCTTGTATGTACCTAAGGCCTTTCTAGCTTGGCACCATGTCCTGTGTGAGTAATAAGCTTATTAGATATCCTGTATGCACCTAGTGCCTTTCTAGCTTGGCATCATGTCCTGTGTGAGTAATACGCTTATTAGATATCCTGTCTGTATCTAGGACCTTTCTAGGTTTGCACCATGTCCAGTGTGAGTAATAAGCTTATTAGATATCTTGTATGTACCTAGGGCCTTTCTAGTTTGACACCATGTCCAGTGTGAGTAATAAGCTTATTAGATATCTTGTATGTACCTAGGGCCTTTCTAGCTTAGCACCATGTCCAGTGTGAGTAGAAAGCTTATTAGATATCTTGTATGTACCTAGGGCCTTTCTAGCTTGGCACCATGTCCAGTGTGAGTAATAAGCTTATTAGAGTTCTTGTATGTACCTAGAACCTTTCTAGCTTAGCACCGTGTCCAGTGTTAGTAATACGCTTATTAAATATCCTGTATTCAAATAGGGCCTTTCTAGCTTGGCACCGTTTCCAGTGTGAGTAATAAGCTTATTAGATATTCTGTATTCACCTAGGGCCTTTCTAGCTTGGCACCGTTTCCAGTGTGAGTAATAAGCTTATTAGCTATCATGTATGCACCTAGGGACTCTCTAGCTTGGCACCGTGTTCAGTGTGAGTAATACGCTTATTAGATATCCTGTATGCACCTAGGGCCTTTCTAGCTTGGCACCATGTCTCGTGTGAGTAATACGCTTATTAGATATCCTGTATGTATCTAGGGCCTTTCTAGCTTAGCACCATGTCCAGTGTGAGTAATAAGCTTTTTAGAGTTCTTGTATGTACCTAGGACCTTTCTAGCTTGGCACCGTGTCCAGTGATAGTAATACGCTTATTAGATATCCTGTATTCACCTAGGGCTTTTCTAGCTTGGCACCGTTTCCAGTGTGAGTAATAAGCTTATTAGATATTCTGTATTCACCTAGGGCCTTTCTAGCTTGGCACCGTTTCCAGTGTGAGTAATAAGCTTATTAGATATCTTGTATGTACCTAGGGCCTTTCTAACTTGGCACCGTGTCCAGTGTGAGTAATAAGCTTATTAGATATCTTGTATGTACCTAGGGCCTTCTAGCTTGGCTCCGTGTCCAGTGTGAGTAATAAGCTTATTAGATATCTTGTATGTACCTAGGGCCTTTCTAGCTTGGCACCGTGTCCATTGTGAGTAATTCGCTTATTAAATATCCGTTATGCACCTAGTGCCATTCTAGCTTGGCACCGTGTCCAGTTTGAGTAATAAGCTTATTAGATATCCTGTATGCACCTAGGGCCTTTCTAGCTTGGCACCGTGTCCAGTGTGAGTAATAAGCTTATTACATATCCTGTTTGTACCTAGGGCCTCTCAAGCTTGGCACCGTGTCCCGTGTGAGTAATACGCTTATTAGATATCCTGTATGCACCTAGGGCCTTTCTAGCTTGGCACCGTGTCCAGTGTGAGTAATACGCTTTTAGATATCTTGTATGTACCTAGGGCCTTTCTAGCTTAGCACCGTGTCCCGTGTGAGTAATAATTTTATTAGATATCTTGTATGTACCTAGGGCCTTTCTAGCTTGGCACAGTGTCCAGTGTGAATAATAAGCTTTTTAGATATCTTGTATGTACCTAGGGCCTTTCTAGCTTGGCACCGTGTCCAGTGTGAGTAATAAGCTTTTTAGATATCTTGTATGTACCTAGGGCCTTTCTAGCTTAGCACCGTGTCCGGTGTGAGTAATAAGCTTATTAGATATCTTGTATGTACCTAGGGCCTTTCTAGCTTCGCACCGTGTCCAGTGTAAGTCATAAGCTTATTAGATATCCTGTATGTACCTAGGGCCTTTTTAGCTTGGCACCGTGTCCAGTGTGAGTATTACGCTTATTAGATATCCTGTATGTACCTAAGGCCTTTCTAGCTTGGCACCGTGTCCCGTGTGAGTAAAAAGGTTATTAGATATCTTGTATGTACCTAGGTCCTTTCTAACTTGGCACCGTGTCCAGTGTGAGTAATACGCTAATTAGATATCTTGTATGTACCTAGGGCCTTTCTAGCTTGGCAACGTGTCCAGTGCAAGTAATACGCTTATTAGATATATTGTATGTACCTAGGGTCTTTCTAGCTTGGCACCGTGTGCCGTGTGAGTAATAAGCTTATTAGATATCCTGTATGTACCTAGGACCTTTCTAGCTTGGCGCCGTGTTCAGTGTGAGTAATAAGCTTATTAGATATCTTGTATGTACCTAGGTCCTTTCTAACTTGGCACCGTGTCCAGTGTGAGTAATAAGCTTATTAGATATATTGCATGTACCTAGGGCCTTTCTAGCTTGGAACAGTGTCCAGTGTGAGTAATAAGCTTTTAGATATATTGTACTTACCTAGGGCCTTTAAGGCATGGCACCGTGTCCAGTGTAAGTAATAAGCTTATTAGATATCTTGTATGTACCTAGGGCCTTTCTAGCTTGGCACCGTGTCCAGTGTAAGTCATAAGCGTATTACATATCCTGTATGTACCTAGGGCCTTTCTAGCTTGGCACCATGTCCAGTGTAAGTAATAAGCTTATTAGATATCTTGTATGTAACTAGGGCCTTCCTAGCTTGGCACCATGTCCAGTGTGAGTAATAAGCTTATTAGATATCTTGTATGTACCTAGGGCCTTTCTAGCTTGGCACCATGTCTCGTGTGAGTAATACGCTTATTAGATATCCTGTATGTATCTAGGGCCTTTCTAGCTTAGCACCATGTCCCGTGTGAGTAATACGCTTATTAGATATCTTGTATGTACCTAGGGCCTTTCTAACTTAGCACCGTGTCCAGTGTGAGTAATAAGCTTATTAGATATCTTGTATGTACCTAGGGCCTTTCTAGCTTGGCTCCGTGTCCAGTGTGAGTAATAAGCTTATTAGATATCTTGTATGTACCTAGGGCCTTTCTAGCTTGGCACCGTGTCCATTGTGAGTAATACGCTTATTAGATATCCTGTATGCACCTAGGGCCTTTCTAGCTTGGCACCGTGTCCAGTGTGAGTAATAAGCTTTTTAGATATCTTGTATGTATCTAGAGCCTTTCTAGCTTCACAACGTGTCAAGTGTGAGTAATAAGCTTATTAGATACCTTGTATGTACCTAGGGCCTTTCTAGCTTGGCACCGTGTCCCGTGTGAGTAATAATTTTATTAGATATCTTGTATGTTCCTAGGGCCTTTCTAGCTTGGCACAGTGTCCAGTGTGAGTAATAAGCTTTTTAGATATCTTGTATGTACCTAGGGCCTTTCTAGTTTGGCACCGTGTCCGGTGTGAGTAATAAGCTTATTAGATATCTTGTATGTACCTAGGGCCTTTCTAGCTTGGCACCGTGTCCAGTGTAAGTCATAAGCTTATTAGATATCCTGTATGTACCTAGGGCCTTTTTAGCTTGGCACCGTGTCCAGTGTGAGCATTACGCTTATTAGATATCCTGTATGTACCTAGGGCCTTTTTAGCTTGGCACCGTGTCCCGTGTGAGTAATAAGCTTATTAGATATCTTGTATGTACCTAGGTCCTTTCTAACTTGGCACAGTGTCCAGTGTGAGTAATACGCTAATTAGATATCTTGTATGTACCTAGGGCCTTTCTAGGTTGGCACCATGTCCAGTGTGAGTAATAAGCTTATTAGATATCTTGTATGTACCAAAGGCCTTTCTAGCTTGGCACCATGTCCAGTGTGAGTAATAAGCTTATTAGATATCTTGTATGTACCTAGGGCCTTTCTAGCTTAGCACCATGTCCAGTGTGAGTAGAAAGCTTATTAGATATCTTGTATGTACCTAGGGCCTTTAAGGCTTGGCACCGTGTCCAGTGTAAGTAATAAGCTTATTAGATATCTTGTATGTACCTAGGGCCTTTCTAGCTTGGCACCGTGTCCAGTGTAAGTCATAAGCGTATTACATATCCTGTATGTACCTAGGGCCTTTCTAGCTTGGCACCATGTCCAGTGTAAGTAATAAGCTTATTAGATATCTTGTATGTACCTAGGGCCTTCCTAGCTTGGCACCATGTCCAGTGTGAGTAATAAGCTTATTAGATATCTTGTATGTACCTAGGGCCTTTCTAGCTTGGCACCATGTCTCGTGTGAGTAATACGCTTATTAGATATCCTGTATGTATCTAGGGCCTTTCTAGCTTAGCACCATGTCCCGTGTGAGTAATACGCTTATTAGATATCTTGTATGTACCTAGGGCCTTTCTAACTTAGCACCGTGTCCAGTGTGAGTAATAAGCTTATTAGATATCTTGTATGTACCTAGGGCCTTTCTAGCTTGGCTCCGTGTCCAGTGTGAGTAATAAGCTTATTAGATATCTTGTATGTACCTAGGGCCTTTCTAGCTTGGCACCGTGTCCATTGTGAGTAATACGCTTATTAGATATCCTGTATGCACCTAGGGCCTTTCTAGCTTGGCACCGTGTCCAGTGTGAGTAATAAGCTTTTTAGATATCTTGTATGTATCTAGAGCCTTTCTAGCTTCACACCGTGTCAAGTGTGAGTAATAAGCTTATTAGATACCTTGTATGTACCTAGGGCCTTTCTAGCTTGGCACCGTGTCCCGTGTGAGTAATAATTTTATTAGATATCTTGTATGTACCTAGGGCCTTTCTAGCTTGGCACAGTGTCCAGTGTGAGTAATAAGCTTTTTAGATATCTTGTATGTACCTAGGGCCTTTCTAGTTTGGCACCGTGTCCAGTGTGAGTAAAAAGCTTTTTAGATATCTTGTATGTACCTAGGGCCTTTCTAGCTTGGCACCGTGTCCGGTGTGAGTAATAAGCTTATTAGATATCTTGTATGTACCTAGGGCCTTTCTAGCTTGGCACCGTGTCCAGTGTAAGTCATAAGCTTATTAGATATCCTGTATGTACCTAGGGCCTTTTTAGCTTGGCACCGTGTCCAGTGTGAGCATTACGCTTATTAGATATCCTGTATGTACCTAGGGCCTTTTTAGCTTGGCACCGTGTCCCGTGTGAGTAATAAGCTTATTAGATATCTTGTATGTACCTAGGTCCTTTCTAACTTGGCACAGTGTCCAGTGTGAGTAATACGCTAATTAGATATCTTGTATGTACCTAGGGCCTTTCTAGGTTGGCACCATGTCCAGTGTGAGTAATAAGCTTATTAGATATCTTGTATGTACCAAAGGCCTTTCTAGCTTGGCACCATGTCCAGTGTGAGTAATAAGCTTATTAGATATCTTGTATGTACCTAGGGCCTTTCTAGCTTAGCACCATGTCCAGTGTGAGTAGAAAGCTTATTAGATATCTTGTATGTACCTAGGGCCTTTCTAGCTTGGCACCATGTCCTGTGTGAGTAATAAGCTTATTAGATATCCTGTATGCACCTAGTGCCTTTCTAGCTTGGCATCATGTCCTGTGTGAGTAATACGCTTATTAGATATCCTGTCTGTATCTAGGACCTTTCTAGGTTTGCACCATGTCCAGTGTGAGTAATAAGCTTATTAGATATCTTGTATGTACCTAGGGCCTTTCTAGTTTGACACCATGTCCAGTGTGAGTAATAAGCTTATTAGATATCTTGTATGTACCTAGGGCCTTTCTAGCTTAGCACCATGTCCAGTGTGAGTAGAAAGCTTATTAGATATCTTGTATGTACCTAGGGCCTTTCTAGCTTGGCACCATGTCCAGTGTGAGTAATAAGCTTATTAGAGTTCTTGTATGTACCTAGAACCTTTCTAGCTTAGCACCGTGTCCAGTGTTAGTAATACGCTTATTAAATATCCTGTATTCAAATAGGGCCTTTCTAGCTTGGCACCGTTTCCAGTGTGAGTAATAAGCTTATTAGATATTCTGTATTCACCTAGGGCCTTTCTAGCTTGGCACCGTTTCCAGTGTGAGTAATAAGCTTATTAGATATCATGTATGCACCTAGGGACTCTCTAGCTTGGCACCGTGTTCAGTGTGAGTAATACGCTTATTAGATATCCTGTATGCACCTAGGGCCTTTCTAGCTTGGCACCATGTCTCGTGTGAGTAATACGCTTATTAGATATCCTGTATGTATCTAGGGCCTTTCTAGCTTAGCACCATGTCCAGTGTGAGTAATAAGCTTTTTAGAATTCTTGTATGTACCTAGGACCTTTCTAGCTTGGCACCGTGTCCAGTGATAGTAATACGCTTATTAGATATCCTGTATTCACCTAGGGCTTTTCTAGCTTGGCACCGTTTCCAGTGTGAGTAATAAGCTTATTAGATATTCTGTATTCACCTATGGCCTTTCTAGCTTGGCACCGTTTCCAGTGTGAGTAATAAGCTTATTAGATATCTTGTATGTACCTAGGGCCTTTCTAACTTGGCACCGTGTCCAGTGTGAGTAATAAGCTTATTAGATATCTTGTATGTACCTAGGGCCTTTCTAGCTTGGCTCCGTGTCCAGTGTGAGTAATAAGCTTATTAGATATCTTGTATGTACCTAGGGCCTTTCTAGCTTGGCACCGTGTCCATTGTGAGTAATACGCTTATTAAATATCCGTTATGCACCTAGTGCCATTCTAGCTTGGCACCGTGTCCAGTTTGAGTAATAAGCTTATTAGATATCCTGTATGCACCTAGGGCCTTTCTAGCTTCACACCGTGTCAAGTGTGAGTAATAAGCTTATTAGATACCTTGTATGTACCTAGGGCCTTTCTAGCTTGGCACCGTGTCCCGTGTGAGTAATAAGCTTATTAGATATCTTGTATGTACCTAGGTCCTTTCTAACTTGGCACCGTGTCCAGTGTGAGTAATACGCTAATTAGATATCTTGTATGTACCTAGGGCCTTTCTAGCTTGGCACCGTGTCCAGTGCAAGTAATACGCTTATTAGATATATTGTATGTACCTAGGGTCTTTCTAGCTTGGCACCGTGTGCCGTGTGAGTAATAAGCTTATTAGATATCCTGTATGTACCTAGGACCTTTCTAGCTTGGCGCCGTGTTCAGTGTGAGTAATAAGCTTATTAGATATCTTGTATGTACCTAGGTCCTTTCTAACTTGGCACCGTGTCCAGTGTGAGTAATAAGCTTATTAGATATATTGCATGTACCTAGGGCCTTTCTAGCTTGGAACAGTGTCCAGTGTGAGTAATAAGCTTTTAGATATATTGTATGTACCTAGGGCCTTTAAGGCTTGGCACCGTGTCCAGTGTAAGTAATAAGCTTATTAGATATCTTGTATGTACCTAGGGCCTTTCTAGCTTGGCACCGTGTCCAGTGTAAGTCATAAGCGTATTACATATCCTGTATGTACCTAGGGCCTTTCTAGCTTGGCACCATGTCCAGTGTAAGTAATAAGCTTATTAGATATCTTGTATGTACCTAGGGCCTTCCTAGCTTGGCACCATGTCCAGTGTGAGTAATAAGCTTATTAGATATCTTGTATGTACCTAGGGCCTTTCTAGCTTGGCACCATGTCTCGTGTGAGTAATACGCTTATTAGATATCCTGTATGTATCTAGGGCCTTTCTAGCTTAGCACCATGTCCCGTGTGAGTAATACGCTTATTAGATATCTTGTATGTACCTAGGGCCTTTCTAACTTAGCACCGTGTCCAGTGTGAGTAATAAGCTTATTAGATATCTTGTATGTACCTAGGGCCTTTCTAGCTTGGCTCCGTGTCCAGTGTGAGTAATAAGCTTATTAGATATCTTGTATGTACCTAGGGCCTTTCTAGCTTGGCACCGTGTCCATTGTGAGTAATACGCTTATTAGATATCCTGTATGCACCTAGGGCCTTTCTAGCTTGGCACCGTGTCCAGTGTGAGTAATAAGCTTTTTAGATATCTTGTATGTATCTAGAGCCTTTCTAGCTTCACACCGTGTCAAGTGTGAGTAATAAGCTTATTAGATACCTTGTATGTACCTAGGGCCTTTCTAGCTTGGCACCGTGTCCCGTGTGAGTAATAATTTTATTAGATATCTTGTATGTACCTAGGGCCTTTCTAGCTTGGCACAGTGTCCAGTGTGAGTAATAAGCTTTTTAGATATCTTGTATGTACCTAGGGCCTTTCTAGTTTGGCACCGTGTCCAGTGTGAGTAAAAAGCTTTTTAGATATATTGTATGTACCTAGGGCCTTTCTAGCTTGGCACCGTGTCCGGTGTGAGTAATAAGCTTATTAGATATCTTGTATGTACCTAGGGCCTTTCTAGCTTGGCACCGTGTCCAGTGTAAGTCATAAGCTTATTAGATATCCTGTATGTACCTAGGGCCTTTTTAGCTTGGCACCGTGTCCAGTGTGAGCATTACGCTTATTAGATATCCTGTATGTACCTAGGGCCTTTTTAGCTTGGCACCGTGTCCCGTGTGAGTAATAAGCTTATTAGATATCTTGTATGTACCTAGGTCCTTTCTAACTTGGCACAGTGTCCAGTGTGAGTAATACGCTAATTAGATATCTTGTATGTACCTAGGGCCTTTCTAGGTTGGCACCATGTCCAGTGTGAGTAATAAGCTTATTAGATATCTTGTATGTACCAAAGGCCTTTCTAGCTTGGCACCATGTCCAGTGTGAGTAATAAGCTTATTAGATATCTTGTATGTACCTAGGGCCTTTCTAGCTTAGCACCATGTCCAGTGTGAGTAGAAAGCTTATTAGATATCTTGTATGTACCTAAGGCCTTTCTAGCTTGGCACCATGTCCTGTGTGAGTAATAAGCTTATTAGATATCCTGTATGCACCTAGTGCCTTTCTAGCTTGGCATCATGTCCTGTGTGAGTAATACGCTTATTAGATATCCTGTCTGTATCTAGGACCTTTCTAGGTTTGCACCATGTCCAGTGTGAGTAATAAGCTTATTAGATATCTTGTATGTACCTAGGGCCTTTCTAGTTTGACACCATGTCCAGTGTGAGTAATAAGCTTATTAGATATCTTGTATGTACCTAGGGCCTTTCTAGCTTAGCACCATGTCCAGTGTGAGTAGAAAGCTTATTAGATATCTTGTATGTACCTAGGGCCTTTCTAGCTTGGCACCATGTCCAGTGTGAGTAATAAGCTTATTAGAGTTCTTGTATGTACCTAGAACCTTTCTAGCTTAGCACCGTGTCCAGTGTTAGTAATACGCTTATTAAATATCCTGTATTCAAATAGGGCCTTTCTAGCTTGGCACCGTTTCCAGTGTGAGTAATAAGCTTATTAGATATTCTGTATTCACCTAGGGCCTTTCTAGCTTGGCACCGTTTCCAGTGTGAGTAATAAGCTTATTAGCTATCATGTATGCACCTAGGGACTCTCTAGCTTGGCACCGTGTTCAGTGTGAGTAATACGCTTATTAGATATCCTGTATGCACCTAGGGCCTTTCTAGCTTGGCACCATGTCTCGTGTGAGTAATACGCTTATTAGATATCCTGTATGTATCTAGGGCCTTTCTAGCTTAGCACCATGTCCAGTGTGAGTAATAAGCTTTTTAGAGTTCTTGTATGTACCTAGGACCTTTCTAGCTTGGCACCGTGTCCAGTGATAGTAATACGCTTATTAGATATCCTGTATTCACCTAGGGCTTTTCTAGCTTGGCACCGTTTCCAGTGTGAGTAATAAGCTTATTAGATATTCTGTATTCACCTAGGGCCTTTCTAGCTTGGCACCGTTTCCAGTGTGAGTAATAAGCTTATTAGATATCTTGTATGTACCTAGGGCCTTTCTAACTTGGCACCGTGTCCAGTGTGAGTAATAAGCTTATTAGATATCTTGTATGTACCTAGGGCCTTTCTAGCTTGGCTCCGTGTCCAGTGTGAGTAATAAGCTTATTAGATATCTTGTATGTACCTAGGGCCTTTCTAGCTTGGCACCGTGTCCATTGTGAGTAATTCGCTTATTAAATATCCGTTATGCACCTAGTGCCATTCTAGCTTGGCACCGTGTCCAGTTTGAGTAATAAGCTTATTAGATATCCTGTATGCACCTAGGGCCTTTCTAGCTTGGCACCGTGTCCAGTGTGAGTAATAAGCTTATTACATATCCTGTTTGTACCTAGGGCCTCTCAAGCTTGGCACCGTGTCCCGTGTGAGTAATACGCTTATTAGATATCCTGTATGCACCTAGGGCCTTTCTAGCTTGGCACCGTGTCCAGTGTGAGTAATACGCTTTTAGATATCTTGTATGTACCTAGGGCCTTTCTAGCTTAGCACCGTGTCCCGTGTGAGTAATAATTTTATTAGATATCTTGTATGTACCTAGGGCCTTTCTAGCTTGGCACAGTGTCCAGTGTGAATAATAAGCTTTTTAGATATCTTGTATGTACCTAGGGCCTTTCTAGCTTGGCACCGTGTCCAGTGTGAGTAATAAGCTTTTTAGATATCTTGTATGTACCTAGGGCCTTTCTAGCTTAGCACCGTGTCCGGTGTGAGTAATAAGCTTATTAGATATCTTGTATGTACCTAGGGCCTTTCTAGCTTCGCACCGTGTCCAGTGTAAGTCATAAGCTTATTAGATATCCTGTATGTACCTAGGGCCTTTTTAGCTTGGCACCGTGTCCAGTGTGAGTATTACGCTTATTAGATATCCTGTATGTACCTAAGGCCTTTCTAGCTTGGCACCGTGTCCCGTGTGAGTAAAAAGGTTATTAGATATCTTGTATGTACCTAGGTCCTTTCTAACTTGGCACCGTGTCCAGTGTGAGTAATACGCTAATTAGATATCTTGTATGTACCTAGGGCCTTTCTAGCTTGGCAACGTGTCCAGTGCAAGTAATACGCTTATTAGATATATTGTATGTACCTAGGGTCTTTCTAGCTTGGCACCGTGTGCCGTGTGAGTAATAAGCTTATTAGATATCCTGTATGTACCTAGGACCTTTCTAGCTTGGCGCCGTGTTCAGTGTGAGTAATAAGCTTATTAGATATCTTGTATGTACCTAGGTCCTTTCTAACTTGGCACCGTGTCCAGTGTGAGTAATAAGCTTATTAGATATATTGCATGTACCTAGGGCCTTTCTAGCTTGGAACAGTGTCCAGTGTGAGTAATAAGCTTTTAGATATATTGTATGTACCTAGGGCCTTTAAGGCTTGGCACCGTGTCCAGTGTAAGTAATAAGCTTATTAGATATCTTGTATGTACCTAGGGCCTTTCTAGCTTGGCACCGTGTCCAGTGTAAGTCATAAGCGTATTACATATCCTGTATGTACCTAGGGCCTTTCTAGCTTGGCACCATGTCCAGTGTAAGTAATAAGCTTATTAGATATCTTGTATGTAACTAGGGCCTTCCTAGCTTGGCACCATGTCCAGTGTGAGTAATAAGCTTATTAGATATCTTGTATGTACCTAGGGCCTTTCTAGCTTGGCACCATGTCTCGTGTGAGTAATACGCTTATTAGATATCCTGTATGTATCTAGGGCCTTTCTAGCTTAGCACCATGTCCCGTGTGAGTAATACGCTTATTAGATATCTTGTATGTACCTAGGGCCTTTCTAACTTAGCACCGTGTCCAGTGTGAGTAATAAGCTTATTAGATATCTTGTATGTACCTAGGGCCTTTCTAGCTTGGCTCCGTGTCCAGTGTGAGTAATAAGCTTATTAGATATCTTGTATGTACCTAGGGCCTTTCTAGCTTGGCACCGTGTCCATTGTGAGTAATACGCTTATTAGATATCCTGTATGCACCTAGGGCCTTTCTAGCTTGGCACCGTGTCCAGTGTGAGTAATAAGCTTTTTAGATATCTTGTATGTATCTAGAGCCTTTCTAGCTTCACAACGTGTCAAGTGTGAGTAATAAGCTTATTAGATACCTTGTATGTACCTAGGGCCTTTCTAGCTTGGCACCGTGTCCCGTGTGAGTAATAATTTTATTAGATATCTTGTATGTTCCTAGGGCCTTTCTAGCTTGGCACAGTGTCCAGTGTGAGTAATAAGCTTTTTAGATATCTTGTATGTACCTAGGGCCTTTCTAGTTTGGCACCGTGTCCGGTGTGAGTAATAAGCTTATTAGATATCTTGTATGTACCTAGGGCCTTTCTAGCTTGGCACCGTGTCCAGTGTAAGTCATAAGCTTATTAGATATCCTGTATGTACCTAGGGCCTTTTTAGCTTGGCACCGTGTCCAGTGTGAGCATTACGCTTATTAGATATCCTGTATGTACCTAGGGCCTTTTTAGCTTGGCACCGTGTCCCGTGTGAGTAATAAGCTTATTAGATATCTTGTATGTACCTAGGTCCTTTCTAACTTGGCACAGTGTCCAGTGTGAGTAATACGCTAATTAGATATCTTGTATGTACCTAGGGCCTTTCTAGGTTGGCACCATGTCCAGTGTGAGTAATAAGCTTATTAGATATCTTGTATGTACCAAAGGCCTTTCTAGCTTGGCACCATGTCCAGTGTGAGTAATAAGCTTATTAGATATCTTGTATGTACCTAGGGCCTTTCTAGCTTAGCACCATGTCCAGTGTGAGTAGAAAGCTTATTAGATATCTTGTATGTACCTAGGGCCTTTCTAGCTTGGCACCATGTCCTGTGTGAGTAATAAGCTTATTAGATATCTTGTATGTACCTAGGGCCTTTCTAGGTTGGCACCGTGTCCAGTGTGAGTAATACGCTTATTAGATATCCTGTATGCACCTAGTGCCTTTCTAGCTTGGCATCATGTCCTGTGTGAGTAATACGCTTATTAGATATCCTGTCTGTATCTAGGACCTTTCTAGGTTTGCACCATGTCCAGTGTGAGTAATAAGCTTATTAGATATCTTGTATGTACCTAGGGCCTTTCTAGTTTGACACCATGTCCAGTGTGAGTAATAAGCTTATTAGATATCTTGTATGTACCTAGGGCCTTTCTAGCTTAGCACCATGTCCAGTGTGAGTAGAAAGCTTATTAGATATCTTGTATGTACCTAGGGCCTTTCTAGCTTAGCACCATGTCCAGTGTGAGTAGAAAGCTTATTAGATATCTTGTATGTACCTAGGGCCTTTCTAGCTTGGCACCATGTCCTGTGTGAGTAATAAGCTTATTAGATATCTTGTATGTACCTAGGGCCTTTCTAGCTTGGCACCGTTTCCAGTGTGAGTAATAAGCTTATTAGATATCATGTATGCACCTAGGGACTCTCTAGCTTGGCACCGTGTTCAGTGTGAGTAATACGCTTATTAGATATCCTGTATGCACCTAGGGCCTTTCTAGCTTGGCACCATGTCTCGTGTGAGTAATACGCTTATTAGATATCCTGTATGTATCTAGGGCCTTTCTAGCTTAGCACCATGTCCAGTGTGAGTAATAAGCTTTTTAGAATTCTTGTATGTACCTAGGACCTTTCTAGCTTGGCACCGTGTCCAGTGATAGTAATACGCTTATTAGATATCCTGTATTCACCTAGGGCTTTTCTAGCTTGGCACCGTTTCCAGTGTGAGTAATAAGCTTATTAGATATTCTGTATTCACCTATGGCCTTTCTAGCTTGGCACCGTTTCCAGTGTGAGTAATAAGCTTATTAGATATCTTGTATGTACCTAGGGCCTTTCTAACTTGGCACCGTGTCCAGTGTGAGTAATAAGCTTATTAGATATCTTGTATGTACCTAGGGCCTTTCTAGCTTGGCTCTGTGTCCAGTGTGAGTAATAAGCTTATTAGATATCTTGTATGTACCTAGGGCCTTTCTAGCTTGGCACCGTGTCCATTGTGAGTAATACGCTTATTAAATATCCGTTATGCACCTAGTGCCATTCTAGCTTGGCACCGTGTCCAGTTTGAGTAATAAGCTTATTAGATATCCTGTATGCACCTAGGGCCTTTCTAGCTTCACACCGTGTCAAGTGTGAGTAATAAGCTTATTAGATACCTTGTATGTACCTAGGGCCTTTCTAGCTTGGCACCGTGTCCCGTGTGAGTAATAAGCTTATTAGATATCTTGTATGTACCTAGGTCCTTTCTAACTTGGCACCGTGTCCAGTGTGAGTAATACGCTAATTAGATATCTTGTATGTACCTAGGGCCTTTCTAGCTTGGCACCGTGTCCAGTGCAAGTAATACGCTTATTAGATATATTGTATGTACCTAGGGTCTTTCTAGCTTGGCACCGTGTGCCGTGTGAGTAATAAGCTTATTAGATATCCTGTATGTACCTAGGACCTTTCTAGCTTGGCGCCGTGTTCAGTGTGAGTAATAAGCTTATTAGATATCTTGTATGTACCTAGGTCCTTTCTAACTTGGCACCGTGTCCAGTGTGAGTAATAAGCTTATTAGATATATTGCATGTACCTAGGGCCTTTCTAGCTTGGAACAGTGTCCAGTGTGAGTAATAAGCTTTTAGATATATTGTATGTACCTAGGGCCTTTAAGGCTTGGCACCGTGTCCAGTGTAAGTAATAAGCTTATTAGATATCTTGTATGTACCTAGGGCCTTTCTAGCTTGGCACCGTGTCCAGTGTAAGTCATAAGCGTATTACATATCCTGTATGTACCTAGGGCCTTTCTAGCTTGGCACCATGTCCAGTGTAAGTAATAAGCTTATTAGATATCTTGTATGTACCTAGGGCCTTCCTAGCTTGGCACCATGTCCAGTGTGAGTAATAAGCTTATTAGATATCTTGTATGTACCTAGGGCCTTTCTAGCTTGGCACCATGTCTCGTGTGAGTAATACGCTTATTAGATATCCTGTATGTATCTAGGGCCTTTCTAGCTTAGCACCATGTCCCGTGTGAGTAATACGCTTATTAGATATCTTGTATGTACCTAGGGCCTTTCTAACTTAGCACCGTGTCCAGTGTGAGTAATAAGCTTATTAGATATCTTGTATGTACCTAGGGCCTTTCTAGCTTGGCTCCGTGTCCAGTGTGAGTAATAAGCTTATTAGATATCTTGTATGTACCTAGGGCCTTTCTAGCTTGGCACCGTGTCCATTGTGAGTAATACGCTTATTAGATATCCTGTATGCACCTAGGGCCTTTCTAGCTTGGCACCGTGTCCAGTGTGAGTAATAAGCTTTTTAGATATCTTGTATGTATCTAGAGCCTTTCTAGCTTCACACCGTGTCAAGTGTGAGTAATAAGCTTATTAGATACCTTGTATGTACCTAGGGCCTTTCTAGCTTGGCACCGTGTCCCGTGTGAGTAATAATTTTATTAGATATCTTGTATGTACCTAGGGCCTTTCTAGCTTGGCACAGTGTCCAGTGTGAGTAATAAGCTTTTTAGATATCTTGTATGTACCTAGGGCCTTTCTAGTTTGGCACCGTGTCCAGTGTGAGTAAAAAGCTTTTTAGATATATTGTATGTACCTAGGGCCTTTCTAGCTTGGCACCGTGTCCGGTGTGAGTAATAAGCTTATTAGATATCTTGTATGTACCTAGGGCCTTTCTAGCTTGGCACCGTGTCCAGTGTAAGTCATAAGCTTATTAGATATCCTGTATGTACCTAGGGCCTTTTTAGCTTGGCACCGTGTCCAGTGTGAGCATTACGCTTATTAGATATCCTGTATGTACCTAGGGCCTTTTTAGCTTGGCACCGTGTCCCGTGTGAGTAATAAGCTTATTAGATATCTTGTATGTACCTAGGTCCTTTCTAACTTGGCACCGTGTCCAGTGTGAGTAATAAGCTTATTAGATATCTTGTATGTACCTAGGGCCTTTCTAGCTTAGCACCATGTCCAGTGTGAGTAGAAAGCTTATTAGATATCTTGTATGTACCTAAGGCCTTTCTAGCTTGGCACCATGTCCTGTGTGAGTAATAAGCTTATTAGATATCCTGTATGCACCTAGTGCCTTTCTAGCTTGGCATCATGTCCTGTGTGAGTAATACGCTTATTAGATATCCTGTCTGTATCTAGGACCTTTCTAGGTTTGCACCATGTCCAGTGTGAGTAATAAGCTTATTAGATATCTTGTATGTACCTAGGGCCTTTCTAGTTTGACACCATGTCCAGTGTGAGTAATAAGCTTATTAGATATCTTGTATGTACCTAGGGCCTTTCTAGCTTAGCACCATGTCCAGTGTGAGTAGAAAGCTTATTAGATATCTTGTATGTACCTAGGGCCTTTCTAGCTTGGCACCATGTCCAGTGTGAGTAATAAGCTTATTAGAGTTCTTGTATGTACCTAGAACCTTTCTAGCTTAGCACCGTGTCCAGTGTTAGTAATACGCTTATTAAATATCCTGTATTCAAATAGGGCCTTTCTAGCTTGGCACCGTTTCCAGTGTGAGTAATAAGCTTATTAGATATTCTGTATTCACCTAGGGCCTTTCTAGCTTGGCACCGTTTCCAGTGTGAGTAATAAGCTTATTAGCTATCATGTATGCACCTAGGGACTCTCTAGCTTGGCACCGTGTTCAGTGTGAGTAATACGCTTATTAGATATCCTGTATGCACCTAGGGCCTTTCTAGCTTGGCACCATGTCTCGTGTGAGTAATACGCTTATTAGATATCCTGTATGTATCTAGGGCCTTTCTAGCTTAGCACCATGTCCAGTGTGAGTAATAAGCTTTTTAGAGTTCTTGTATGTACCTAGGACCTTTCTAGCTTGGCACCGTGTCCAGTGATAGTAATACGCTTATTAGATATCCTGTATTCACCTAGGGCTTTTCTAGCTTGGCACCGTTTCCAGTGTGAGTAATAAGCTTATTAGATATTCTGTATTCACCTAGGGCCTTTCTAGCTTGGCACCGTTTCCAGTGTGAGTAATAAGCTTATTAGATATCTTGTATGTACCTAGGGCCTTTCTAACTTGGCACCGTGTCCAGTGTGAGTAATAAGCTTATTAGATATCTTGTATGTACCTAGGGCCTTTCTAGCTTGGCTCCGTGTCCAGTGTGAGTAATAAGCTTATTAGATATCTTGTATGTACCTAGGGCCTTTCTAGCTTGGCACCGTGTCCATTGTGAGTAATTCGCTTATTAAATATCCGTTATGCACCTAGTGCCATTCTAGCTTGGCACCGTGTCCAGTTTGAGTAATAAGCTTATTAGATATCCTGTATGCACCTAGGGCCTTTCTAGCTTGGCACCGTGTCCAGTGTGAGTAATAAGCTTATTACATATCCTGTTTGTACCTAGGGCCTCTCAAGCTTGGCACCGTGTCCCGTGTGAGTAATACGCTTATTAGATATCCTGTATGCACCTAGGGCCTTTCTAGCTTGGCACCGTGTCCAGTGTGAGTAATACGCTTTTAGATATCTTGTATGTACCTAGGGCCTTTCTAGCTTAGCACCGTGTCCCGTGTGAGTAATAATTTTATTAGATATCTTGTATGTACCTAGGGCCTTTCTAGCTTGGCACAGTGTCCAGTGTGAATAATAAGCTTTTTAGATATCTTGTATGTACCTAGGGCCTTTCTAGCTTGGCACCGTGTCCAGTGTGAGTAATAAGCTTTTTAGATATCTTGTATGTACCTAGGGCCTTTCTAGCTTAGCACCGTGTCCGGTGTGAGTAATAAGCTTATTAGATATCTTGTATGTACCTAGGGCCTTTCTAGCTTCGCACCGTGTCCAGTGTAAGTCATAAGCTTATTAGATATCCTGTATGTACCTAGGGCCTTTTTAGCTTGGCACCGTGTCCAGTGTGAGTATTACGCTTATTAGATATCCTGTATGTACCTAAGGCCTTTCTAGCTTGGCACCGTGTCCCGTGTGAGTAAAAAGGTTATTAGATATCTTGTATGTACCTAGGTCCTTTCTAACTTGGCACCGTGTCCAGTGTGAGTAATACGCTAATTAGATATCTTGTATGTACCTAGGGCCTTTCTAGCTTGGCAACGTGTCCAGTGCAAGTAATACGCTTATTAGATATATTGTATGTACCTAGGGTCTTTCTAGCTTGGCACCGTGTGCCGTGTGAGTAATAAGCTTATTAGATATCCTGTATGTACCTAGGACCTTTCTAGCTTGGCGCCGTGTTCAGTGTGAGTAATAAGCTTATTAGATATCTTGTATGTACCTAGGTCCTTTCTAACTTGGCACCGTGTCCAGTGTGAGTAATAAGCTTATTAGATATATTGCATGTACCTAGGGCCTTTCTAGCTTGGAACAGTGTCCAGTGTGAGTAATAAGCTTTTAGATATATTGTATGTACCTAGGGCCTTTAAGGCTTGGCACCGTGTCCAGTGTAAGTAATAAGCTTATTAGATATCTTGTATGTACCTAGGGCCTTTCTAGCTTGGCACCGTGTCCAGTGTAAGTCATAAGCGTATTACATATCCTGTATGTACCTAGGGCCTTTCTAGCTTGGCACCATGTCCAGTGTAAGTAATAAGCTTATTAGATATCTTGTATGTAACTAGGGCCTTCCTAGCTTGGCACCATGTCCAGTGTGAGTAATAAGCTTATTAGATATCTTGTATGTACCTAGGGCCTTTCTAGCTTGGCACCATGTCTCGTGTGAGTAATACGCTTATTAGATATCCTGTATGTATCTAGGGCCTTTCTAGCTTAGCACCATGTCCCGTGTGAGTAATACGCTTATTAGATATCTTGTATGTACCTAGGGCCTTTCTAACTTAGCACCGTGTCCAGTGTGAGTAATAAGCTTATTAGATATCTTGTATGTACCTAGGGCCTTTCTAGCTTGGCTCCGTGTCCAGTGTGAGTAATAAGCTTATTAGATATCTTGTATGTACCTAGGGCCTTTCTAGCTTGGCACCGTGTCCATTGTGAGTAATACGCTTATTAGATATCCTGTATGCACCTAGGGCCTTTCTAGCTTGGCACCGTGTCCAGTGTGAGTAATAAGCTTTTTAGATATCTTGTATGTATCTAGAGCCTTTCTAGCTTCACAACGTGTCAAGTGTGAGTAATAAGCTTATTAGATACCTTGTATGTACCTAGGGCCTTTCTAGCTTGGCACCGTGTCCCGTGTGAGTAATAATTTTATTAGATATCTTGTATGTACCTAGGGCCTTTCTAGCTTGGCACAGTGTCCAGTGTGAGTAATAAGCTTTTTAGATATCTTGTATGTACCTAGGGCCTTTCTAGTTTGGCACCGTGTCCGGTGTGAGTAATAAGCTTATTAGATATCTTGTATGTACCTAGGGCCTTTCTAGCTTGGCACCGTGTCCAGTGTAAGTCATAAGCTTATTAGATATCCTGTATGTACCTAGGGCCTTTTTAGCTTGGCACCGTGTCCAGTGTGAGCATTACGCTTATTAGATATCCTGTATGTACCTAGGGCCTTTTTAGCTTGGCACCGTGTCCCGTGTGAGTAATAAGCTTATTAGATATCTTGTATGTACCTAGGTCCTTTCTAACTTGGCACAGTGTCCAGTGTGAGTAATACGCTAATTAGATATCTTGTATGTACCTAGGGCCTTTCTAGGTTGGCACCATGTCCAGTGTGAGTAATAAGCTTATTAGATATCTTGTATGTACCAAAGGCCTTTCTAGCTTGGCACCATGTCCAGTGTGAGTAATAAGCTTATTAGATATCTTGTATGTACCTAGGGCCTTTCTAGCTTAGCACCATGTCCAGTGTGAGTAGAAAGCTTATTAGATATCTTGTATGTACCTAGGGCCTTTCTAGCTTGGCACCATGTCCTGTGTGAGTAATAAGCTTATTAGATATCTTGTATGTACCTAGGGCCTTTCTAGGTTGGCACCGTGTCCAGTGTGAGTAATACGCTTATTAGATATCCTGTATGCACCTAGTGCCTTTCTAGCTTGGCATCATGTCCTGTGTGAGTAATACGCTTATTAGATATCCTGTCTGTATCTAGGACCTTTCTAGGTTTGCACCATGTCCAGTGTGAGTAATAAGCTTATTAGATATCTTGTATGTACCTAGGGCCTTTCTAGTTTGACACCATGTCCAGTGTGAGTAATAAGCTTATTAGATATCTTGTATGTACCTAGGGCCTTTCTAGCTTAGCACCATGTCCAGTGTGAGTAGAAAGCTTATTAGATATCTTGTATGTACCTAGGGCCTTTCTAGCTTGGCACCATGTCCAGTGTGAGTAATAAGCTTATTAGAGTTCTTGTATGTACCTAGAACCTTTCTAGCTTAGCACCGTGTCCAGTGTTAGTAATACGCTTATTAGATATCCTGTATTCAAATAGGGCCTTTCTAGCTTGGCACCGTTTCCAGTGTGAGTAATAAGCTTATTAGATATTCTGTATTCACCTAGGGCCTTTCTAGCTTGGCACCGTTTCCAGTGTGAGTAATAAGCTTATTAGATATCATGTATGCACCTAGGGACTCTCTAGCTTGGCACCGTGTTCAGTGTGAGTAATACGCTTATTAGATATCCTGTATGCACCTAGGGCCTTTCTAGCTTGGCACCATGTCTCGTGTGAGTAATACGCTTATTAGATATCCTGTATGTATCTATGGCCTTTCTAGCTTAGCACCATGTCCAGTGTGAGTAATAAGCTTTTTAGAGTTCTTGTATGTACCTAGGACCTTTCTAGCTTGGCACCGTGTCCAGTGATAGTAATACGCTTATTAGATATCCTGTATTCACATAGGGCTTTTCTAGCTTGGCACCGTTTCCAGTGTGAGTAATAAGCTTATTAGATATTCTGTATTCACCTAGGGCCTTTCTAGCTTGGCACCGTTTCCAGTGTGAGTAATAAGCTTATTAGATATCATGTATGCACCTAGGGACTCTCTAGCTTGGCACCGTGTTCAGTGTGAGTAATACGCTTATTAGATATCCTGTATGCACCTAGGGCCTTTCTAGCATGGCACCATGTCTCGTGTGAGTAATACGCTTATTAGATATCCTGTATGTATCTAGGGCCTTTCTAGCTTAGCACCATGTCCCGTGTGAGTAATACGCTTATTAAATATCTTGTATGTACCTAGGGCCTTTCTAACTTGGCACCGTGTCCAGTGTGAGTAATAAGCTTATTAGATATCTTGTATGTACCTAGGGCCTTTCTAGCTTGGCACCGTGTCCATTGTGAGTAATACGCTTATTAGATATCCTGTATGCACCTAGGGCCTTTCTAGCTTGGCACCGTGTCCAGTGTGAGTAATAAGCTTTTTAGATATCTTGTATGTATCTAGAGCCTTTCTAGCTTGACACCGTGTCCAGTGTGAGTAATAAGCTTATTAGATATCTTGTATGTACCTAGGGCCTTTCTAGCTTGGCACCGTGTCCAGTGTGAGTAATAAGCTTTTTAGATATCTTGTATGTACCTAGGGCCTTTCTAGTTTGGCACCGTGTCCAGTGTGAGTAATAAGCTTTTTAGATATCTTGTATGTACCTAGGGCCTTTCTAGCTTGGCACCTTGTCCGGTGTGAGTAATAAGCTTATTAGATATCTTGTATGTACCTAGGGCCTTTCTAGCTTGGCACCGTGTCCAGTGTAAGTCATAAGCTTATTAGATATCCTGTATGTACCTAGGGCCTTTTTAGCTTGGCACCGTGTCCAGTGTGAGCATTACGCTTATTAGATATCCTGTATGTACCTAGGGCCTTTTAGCTTGGCACCGTGTCCCGTGTGAGTAATAAGCTTATTAGATATCTTGTATGTACCTAGGTCCTTTCTAACTTGGCACAGTGTCCAGTGTGAGTAATACGCTAATTAAATATCTTGTATGTACCTAGGGCCTTTCTAGGTTGGCACCATGTCCAGTGTGAGTAATAGGCTTATTAGATATCTTGTATGTACCTAGAGCCTTTCTAGCTTGGCACCATGTCCAGTGTGAGTAATAAGCTTATTAGATATCTTGTATGTACCAAAGGCCTTTCTAGCTTGGCACCATGTCCAGTGTGAGTAATAAGCTTATTAGATATCTTGTATGTACCTAGGGCCTTTCTAACTTGGCACCATGTCCTGTGTAAGTAATAAGCTTATTAGATATCTTGTATGTACCTAGGGCCTTTCTAGGTTGGCACCGTGTCCAGTGTGAGTAATAAGCTCATTAGATATCCTGTATGCACCTAGTGCCTTTCTTGCTTGGCACCATGTCCTGTGTGAGTAATACGCTTATTAGATATCCTGTATGTATCTAGGACCTTTCTAGGTTTGCACCATGTCCAGTGTGAGTAATAAGCTTATTAGATATCTTGTATGTACCTAGGGCCTTTCTAGCTTGGCACCATGTCCAGTGTGCGTAATAAGCTATTAGATATCTTGTATGTACCAAGGCCCTTTCTAGTTTGACACCATGTCCAGTGTGAGTAATAAGCTTATTAGATATCTTGTATGTACCTAGGGCCTTTCTAGCTTAGCACCATGTCCAGTGTGAGTAGAAAGCTTATTAGATATCTTGTATGTACCTAGGGCCTTTCTAGCTTGGCACCATGTCCAGTGTGAGTAATAAGCTTATTAGAGTTCTTGTATGTACCTAGGACCTTTCTAGCTTAGCACCGTGTCCAGTGTTAGTAATACGCTTATTAGATATCCTGTATTCAAATAGGGCCTTTCTAGCTTGGCACCGTTTCCAGTGTGAGTAATAAGCTTATTAGATATTCTGTATTCACCTAGGGCCTTTCTAGCTTGGCACCGTTTCCAGTGTGAGTAATAAGCTTATTAGATATCATGTATGTACCTAGGGACTCTCTAGCTTGGCACCGTGTTCAGTGTGAGTAATACGCTTATTAGATATCCTGTATGCACCTAGGGCCTTTCTAGCTTGGCACCATTTCTCGTGTGAGTAATACGCTTATTAGATATCCTGTATGTATCTAGGGCCTTTCTAGCTTAGCACCATGTCCCGTGTGAGTAATACGCTTATTAGATATCTTGTATGTACCTAGGGCCTTTCTAGCTTGGCACAGTGTCCGGTGTGAGTAATAAGCTTATTAGATATCTTGTATGTACCTAGGGCCTTTCTAGCTTGGCACCGTGTCCAGTGTAAGTCATAAGCTTATTAGATATCCTGTATGTACCTAGGGCCTTTTTAGCTTGGCACCGTGTCCAGTGTAAGTATTACGCTTATTAGATATCCTGTATGTTCCTAGGGCCTTTTTAGCTTGGCACCGTGTCCCGTGTGAGTAATAAGCTTATTAGATATTTTGTATGTACCTAGGTCCTTTCTAACTTGGCACCGTGTCCAGTGTGAGTAATACGCTAATTAGATATCTTGTATTTACCTAGGGCCTTTCTAGCTTGGCACCGTGTCCAGTGTAAGTAATACGCTTATTAGATATATTGTATGTACCTAGGGTCTTTCTAGCTTGGCACCGTGTGCCGTGTGAGTAATAAGCTTATTAGATATCCTGTATGTACCTAGGACCTTTCTAGCTTGGCGCCGTGTTCAGTGTGAGTAATAAGCTTATTAGATATCTTGTATGTACCTAGGTCTTTTCTAACTTGGCACCGTGTCCAGTGTGAGTAATAAGCTTTTTAGATATCTTGTATGTACCTAGGGCCTTTCTAGCTTGGCACCGTGTCCAGTGTAAGTAATAAGCTTATTAGATATCTTGTATGTACCTAGGGCCTTTCTAGCTTGGCACCGTGTCCAGTGTGAGTATTACGCTTATTAGATATCTTGTATGTACCTAGGGCCTTTCTAGCTTGGCACCGTGTCCAGTGTGAGTAATAAGCTTATTAGATATCCTGTATGTACATAGGGCCTTTCTAGCTTTGCACCGTGTCCAGTGTGAGTAATAAGCTTATTAGATATCCTGTATGTACCTAGGGCCTGTTTAGCTCGGCACCGTGTCCCATGTGAGAAATAAGCTAATTAGATATCTTGTATGTACCTAGGGCCTTTCTAACTTGGCACCGTGTCCAGTGTGAGTAAAAAGCTTATTAGATATCCTGTATGTACCTAGGGCCTTTCTAGCTTGGCACCGTGTCCAGTGTGAGTAATAAGCTTATTAGATATCTTGTATGTACCTAGGGCCTTTCTAGCTTGGCACCGTGTCCAGTGTGAGTAATAAGCTTATTAAATATCTTGTATGTACCTAGGGCCTTTCTAGCTTGGCACCGTGTTCAGTGTGAGTAATACGCTTATTAGATATCCTGTATGCACCTAGGGACTTTCTAGCTTGGCACCATGTCTCGTGTGAGTAATACGCTTATTAGATATCTTGTATGTACCTAGGGCCTTTCTAGCTTGGCACCGTGTCCAGTGTGAGTAATAAGCTTATTAGATATCTTGTATGCACCTAGGGACTCTCTAGCTTGGCACCGTGTTCAGTGTGAGTAATACGCTTATTAGATATCTTGTATGTACCTAGGGCCTTTCTAGCTTGGCACCGTGCCCATTGTGAGTAATACGCTTATTAGATATCCGTTATGCACCTAGTGCCATTCTAGCTTGGCACCGTGTCCAGTTTGAGTAATAAGCTTATTAGATATCCTGTATGCACCTAGGGCCTTTCTAGCTTGGCAACTTGTCCATTGTGAGTAATAAGCTTATTACATATCCTGTATGTACCTAGGGCCTTTCAAGATTGGCACCGTGTCTCGTGTGAGTAATACGCTTATTAGATATCCTGTATGCACCTAGGGCCTTTCTAGCTTGGCACCGTGTCCAGTGTGAGTAATAAGCTTTTTAGATATCTTGTATGTATCTAGGGCCTTTCTAGCTTCACACCGTGACCAGTGTGAGTAATAAGCTTATTAGATATTTTGTATGTACCTAGGGCCTTTCTAGCTTGGCACCGTGTCCCGTGTGAGTAATAATTTTATTAGATATCTTGTATGTACCTAGGGCCTTTCTAGCTTGGCACAGTGTCCGGTGTGAGTAATAAGCTTATTAGATATCTTGTATGTACCTAGGGCCTTTCTAGCTTGGCACCGTGTCCAGTGTAAGTCATAAGCTTATTAGATATCCTGTATGTACCTAGGGCCTTTTTAGCTTGGCACCGTGTCCAGTGTAAGTATTACGCTTATTAGATATCCTGTATGTACCTAGGGCCTTTTTAGCTTGGCACCGTGTCCCGTGTGAGTAATAAGCTTATTAGATATTTTGTATGTACCTAGGTCCTTTCTAACTTGGCACCGTGTCCAGTGTGAGTAATACGCTAATTAGATATCTTGTATGTACATAGGGCCTTTCTAGCTTGGCACCGTGTCCAGTGTAAGTAATAAGCTTATTAGATATCCTGTATGCACCTAGGACCTTTCTAGCTTGGCACCGTTTCCAGTGTGAGTAATAAGCTTATTAGATATCTTGTATGTACCTAGGGCCTTTCTAGCTTGGCACCGTGTCCAGTGTAAGTCATAAGCTTATTAGATATCCTGTATGTACCTAGGGCCTTTTTAGCTTGGCACCGTGTCCAGTGTAAGTATTACGCTTATTAGATATCCTGTATGTACCTAGGGCCTTTTTAGCTTGGCACCGTGTCCCGTGTGAGTAATAAGCTTATTAGATATTTTGTATGTACCTAGGTCCTTTCTAACTTGGCACCGTGTCCAGTGTGAGTAATACGCTAATTAGATATCTTGTATGTACATAGGGCCTTTCTAGCTTGGCACCGTGTCCAGTGTAAGTAATAAGCTTATTAGATATCCTGTATGCACCTAGGGCCTTTCTAGCTTGGCACCGTTTCCAGTGTGAGTAATAAGCTTATTACATATCCTGTATGTACCTAGGGCCTTTCAAGATTGGCACCGTGTCCCGTGTGAGTAATACGCTTATTAGATATCCTGTATGTACCTAGGGCCTTTCTAGCTTGGCACCCTGTTTAGTGTGAGTAATAAGCTTTTTAGATATCTTGTATGTATCTAGGGCCTTTCTAGCTTCACACCGTGTCCAGTGTGAGTAATAAGCTTATTAGATATCTTGTATGTTCCTAGGGCCTTTCTAGCTTGGCACCCTGTTTAGTGTGAGTAATAAGCTTTTTAGATATCTTGTATGTATCTAGGGCCTTTCTAGCTTCACACCGTGTCCAGTGTGAGTAATACGCTTATTAGATATCCTGTATGTACCTAGGGCCTTTCTAGCTTGGCACCCTGTTTAGTGTGAGTAATAAGCTTTTTAGATATCTTGTATGTATCTAGGGCCTTTCTAGCTTCACACCGTGTCCAGTGTGAGTAATAAGCTTATTAGATATCTTGTATGTACCTAGGGCCTTTCTAGCTTGGCACCGTGTCCAGTGTGAGTATTACGCTTATTAGATATCTTGTATGTACCTAGGGCCTTTCTAGCTTGGCACCGTGTCCAGTGTGAGTAATAAGCTTATTAGATATCCTGTATGTACATAGGGCCTTTCTAGCTTTGCACCGTGTCCAGTGTGAGTAATAAGCTTATTAGATATCCTGTATGTACCTAGGGCCTGTTTAGCTCGGCACCGTGTCCCGTGTGAGAAATAAGCTTATTAGATATCTTGTATGTACCTAGGGCCTTTCTAACTTGGCACCGTGTCCAGTGTGAGTAAAAAGCTTATTAGATATCCTGTATGTACCTAGGGCCTTTCTAGCTTGGCACCGTGTCCAGTGTGAGTAATAAGCTTATTAGATATCTTGTATGTACCTAGGGCCTTTCTAGCTTGGCACCGTGTCCAGTGTGAGTAATAAGCTTATTAAATATCTTGTATGTACCTAGGGCCTTTCTAGCTTGGCACCGTGTTCAGTGTGAGTAATACGCTTATTAGATATCCTGTATGCACCTAGGGACTTTCTAGCTTGGCACCATGTCTCGTGTGAGTAATACGCTTATTAGATATCTTGTATGTACCTAGGGCCTTTCTAGCTTGGCACCGTGTCCAGTGTGAGTAATAAGCTTATTAGATATCTTGTATGCACCTAGGGACTCTCTAGCTTGGCACCGTGTTCAGTGTGAGTAATACGCTTATTAGATATCCTGTATGCACCTAGGGCCTTTCTAGCTTGGCACCATGTCTCGTGTGAGTAATACGCTTATTAGATATCCTGTATGTATCTAGGCCCTTTCTAGCTTAGCACCATGTCCCGTGTGAGTAATACGCTTATTAGATATCTTGTATGTACCTAGGGCCTTTCTAAATTGGCACCGTGTCCAGTGTGAGTAATAAGTTTATTAGATATCTTGTATGTACCTAGGGCCTTTCTAGCTTGGCTCCGTGTCCAGTGTGAGTAATAAGCTTATTAGATATCTTGTATGTACCTAGGGCCTTTCTAGCTTGGCACCGTGCCCATTGTGAGTAATACGCTTATTAGATATCCGTTATGCACCTAGTGCCATTCTAGCTTGGCACCGTGTCCAGTTTGAGTAATAAGCTTATTAGATATCCTGTATGCACCTAGGGCCTTTCTAGCTTGGCAACTTGTCCATTGTGAGTAATAAGCTTATTACATATCCTGTATGTACCTAGGGCCTTTCAAGATTGGCACCGTGTCTCGTGTGAGTAATACGCTTATTAGATATCCTGTATGCACCTAGGGCCTTTCTAGCTTGGCACCGTGTCCAGTGTGAGTAATAAGCTTTTTAGATATCTTGTATGTATCTAGGGCCTTTCTAGCTTCACACCGTGACCAGTGTGAGTAATAAGCTTATTAGATATTTTGTATGTACCTAGGGCCTTTCTAGCTTGGCACCGTGTCCCGTGTGAGTAATAATTTTATTAGATATCTTGTATGTACCTAGGGCCTTTCTAGCTTGGCACAGTGTCCGGTGTGAGTAATAAGCTTATTAGATATCTTGTATGTACCTAGGGCCTTTCTAGCTTGGCACCGTGTCCAGTGTAAGTCATAAGCTTATTAGATATCCTGTATGTACCTAGGGCCTTTTTAGCTTGGCACCGTGTCCAGTGTAAGTATTACGCTTATTAGATATCCTGTATGTACCTAGGGCCTTTTTAGCTTGGCACCGTGTCCCGTGTGAGTAATAAGCTTATTAGATATTTTGTATGTACCTAGGTCCTTTCTAACTTGGCACCGTGTCCAGTGTGAGTAATACGCTAATTAGATATCTTGTATGTACATAGGGCCTTTCTAGCTTGGCACCGTGTCCAGTGTAAGTAATAAGCTTATTAGATATCCTGTATGTACCTAGGACCTTTCTAGCTTGGCGCCGTGTTCAGTGTGAGTAATAAGCTTATTCGATATCTTGTATGTACCTAGGTCCTTTCTAACTTGGCACCGTGTCCAGTGTGAGTAATAAGCTTATTAGATATCTTGTATGTACCTAGGGCCTTTCTAGCTTGGCACCGTGTCCAGTGTAAGTAATAAGCTTATTAGATATCTTGTATGTACCTAGGGCCTTTCTAGCTTGGCACCGTGTCCAGTGTGAGTATTACGCTTATTAGATATCTTGTATGTACCTAGGGCCTTTCTAGCTTGGCACCGTGTCCAGTGTGAGTAATAAGCTTATTAGATATCCTGTATGTACATAGGGCCTTTCTAGCTTTGCACCGTGTCCAGTGTGAGTAATAAGCTTATTAGATATCCTGTATGTACCTAGGGCCTGTTTAGCTCGGCACCGTGTCCCGTGTGAGAAAAAAGCTTATTAGATATCTTGTATGTACCTAGGGCCTTTCTAACTTGGCACCGTGTCCAGTGTGAGTAAAAAGCTTATTAGATATCCTGTATGTACCTAGGGCCTTTCTAGCTTGGCACCGTGTCCAGTGTGAGTAATAAGCTTATTAGATATCTTGTATGTACCTAGGGCCTTTCTAGCTTGGCACCGTGTCCAGTGTGAGTAATAAGCTTATTGAATATCTTGTATGTACCTAGGGTCTTTCTAGCTTGGCACCGTGTTCAGTGTGAGTAATACGCTTATTAGATATCCTGTATGCACCTAGGGCCTTTCTAGCTTGGCACCATGTCTCGTGTGAGTAATACGCTTATTAGATATCTTGTATGTACCTAGGGCCTTTCTAGCTTGGCACCGTGTCCAGTGTGAGTAATAAGCTTATTAGATATCTTGTATGCACCTAGGGACTCTCTAGCTTGGCACCGTGTTCAGTGTGAGTAATACGCTTATTAGATATCCTGTATGCACCTAGGGCCTTTCTAGCTTGGCACCATGTCTCGTGTGAGTAATACGCTTATTAGATATCCTGTATGTATCTAGGGCCTTTCTAGCTTAGCACCATGTCCCGTGTGAGTAATACGCTTATTAGATATCTTGTATGTACCTAGGGCCTTTCTAAATTGGCACCGTGTCCAGTGTGAGTAATAAGTTTATTAGATATCTTGTATGTACCTAGGGCCTTTCTAGCTTGGCTCCGTGTCCAGTGTGAGTAATAAGCTTATTAGATATCTTGTATGTACCTAGGGCCTTTCTAGCTTGGCACCGTGCCCATTGTGAGTAATACGCTTATTAGATATCCGTTATTCACCTAGTGCCATTCTAGCTTGGCACCGTGTCCAGTTTGAGTAATAAGCTTATTAGATATCCTGTATGCACCTAGGGCCTTTCTAGCTTGGCACCGTTTCCAGTGTGAGTAATAAGCTTATTACATATCCTGTATGTACCTAGGGCCTTTCAAGATTGGCACCGTGTCCCGTGTGAGTAATACGCTTATTAGATATCCTGTATAAACCTAGGGCCTTTCTAGCTTGGCACCCTGTTTAGTGTGAGTAATAAGCTTTTTAGATATCTTGTATGTATCTAGGGCCTTTCTAGCTTCACACCGTGTCCAGTGTGAGTAATAAGCTTATTAGATATCTTGTATGTTCCTAGGGCCTTTCTAGCTTGGCACCGTGTCCCGTATGAGAAATAATTTTATTAGATATCTTGTATGTACCTAGGGCCTTTCTAGCTTGGCACAGTGTCCGGTGTGAGTAATAAGCTTATTAGATATCTTGTATGTACCTAGGGCCTTTCTAGCTTTGCACCGTGTCCAGTGTAAGTCATAAGCTTATTAGATATCCTGTATGTACCTAGGGCCTTTTTAACTTGGCACCGTGTCCAGTGTGAGTATTACGCTTATTAGATATCCTGTATGTACCTAGGGCCTTTTTAGCTTGGCACCGTGTCCCGTGTGAGTAATAAGCTTATTAGATATCTTGTATGTACCTAGGTCCTTTCTAACTTGGCACCGTGTCCAGTGTGAGTAATACGCTTATTAGATATATTGTATGTACCTAGGGTCTTTCTAGCTTGGCACCTTGTGCCGTGTGAGTAATAAGCTTATTAGATATACTGTATGTACCTAGGACCTTTCTAGCTTGGCGCCGTGTTCAGTGTGAGTAATAAGCTTATTAGATATCTTGTATGTACCTAGGTCCTTTCTAACTTGGCACCGTGTCCAGTGTGAGTAATAAGCTTATTAGATATCTCTTATGTACCTAGGGCCTTTCTAGCTTGGCACCATGTCCAGTGTGAGTAATAAGCTTTTAGATATCTTGTATGTACCTAGGGCCTTTCTAGCTTGGCACCGTGTCCAGTGTAAGTAATAAGCTTATTAGATATCTTGTATGTAACTAGGGCCTTTCTAGCTTGGCACCGTGTCCAGTGTGAGTAATAAGCTTATTAGATATCCTGTATGTACCTAGGGCCTTTTTAGCTCAGCACCGTGTCCCGTGTGAGAAATAAGCTTATTAGATATCTTGTATATACCTAGGGCCTTTCTAGCTTGGCACCGTGTCCAGTGTGAGTAATAAGCTTATTAGATATCTTGTATGCACCTAGGGACTCTCTAGCTTGGCACCGTGTTCAGTGTGAGTAAAACACTTATTAGATATCCTGAATGCACCTAGGGCCTTTCTAGCTTGGCACCATGTCTCGTGTGAGAAATACGCTTATTAGATATCCTGTATGTATCTAGGGCCTTTCTAGATTAGCACCATGTCCCGTGTGAGTAATACGCTTATTAGATATCTTGTATGTACCTAGGGCCTTTCTAAATTGGCACCGTGTCCAGTGTGAGTAATAAGCTTATTAGATATCTTGTATGTACCTAGGGCCTTTCTAGCTTGGCTCCGTGTCCAGTGTGAAAATAAGCTTATTAGATATCTTGTATGTACCTAGGGCCTTTCTAGCTTGGCACCGTGCCCATTGTGAGTAATACGCTTATTAGATATCCGTTATGCACCTAGTGCCATTCTAGCTTGGCACCGTGTCCAGTTTGAGTAATAAGCTTATTAGATATCCTGTATGCACCTAGGGCCTTTCTAGCTTGGAACCGTTTCCAGTGTGAGTAATAAGCTTATTACATATCCTGTATGTACCTAGGGCCTTTCAAGATTGGCACCGTGTCCCGTGTGAGTAATACACTTATTAGGTATCCTGTATGTACCTAGGGCCTTTCTAGCTTGCCACCGTGTCCAGTGTGAGTAATAAGCTTTTTAGATATCTTGTATGTATCTAGGGCCTTTCTAGCTTCACACCGTGTCCAGTGTGAGTAATAAGCTTATTAGATATCTTGTATGTACCTAGGGCCTTTCTAGCTTGGCACCGTGTCCCGTGTGAGTAATAATTTTATTAGATATCTTGTATGTACCTAGGGCCTTTCTAGCTTGGCACAGTGTCCGGTGTGAGTAATAAGCTTATTAGATATCTTGTATGTACCTAGGGCCTTTCTAGCTTTGCACCGTGTCCAGTGTAAGTCATAAGCTTATTAGATATCCTGTATGTACCTAGGGCCTTTTTAACTTGGCACCGTGTCCAGTGTGAGTATTACGCTTATTAGATATCCTGTATGTACCTAGGGCCTTTTTAGCTTGGCACCGTGTCCCGTGTGAGTAATAAGCTTATTAGATATCCGTTATTCACCTAGTGCCATTCTAGCTTGGCACCGTGTCCAGTTTGAGTAATAAGCTTATTAGATATCCTGTATGCACCTAGGGCCTTTCTAGCTTGGCACCGTTTCCAGTGTGAGTAATACGCTTATTAGATATCCTGTATGTACCTAGGGCCTTTCTAGCTTGGCACCATGTTCCGTGTGAGCAATACGCTTATTAGATATCCTGTATGTATCTAGGGCCTTTCTAGCTTGGCACCATGTCCCGTGTGAGTAATACGCTTATTAGATATCCTGTATGTATTTAGGGCCTTTCTAGCTTGGCACCGTGTCCAAGGTGAGTAATAAGCTTATTAGATATCTTGTATGTACTTAGGGCCTTTTTAGCTTGGCACCGTGTCCAGTGTGAGTAATAAGTTTATTATATATCTTGTATGTACCTAGGGCCTTTCTAGCTTGGCACCGTGTCCAGTGTGAGTAGAAAGCTTATTAGATATGTTGTATGTACCTAGGGCCTTTCTAGCTTGGCACCATGTCCAGTGTGAGTAATAAGCTTATTAGATATCTTGTATGTATCTAGGGCCTTTCTAGCTTGGCACCATGTCCAGTGTGAGTAATAAGTTTATTAGATATCTTGTATGTACCTACGGCCTTTCTAGCTTGGCACCGTGTCCAGTGTGAGTAATAAGCTTATTAGATATCTTGCATGTACCTAGGGCCTTTCTAGCTTGGCACAATGTCTTGTGTGAGTAATAAGTTTATTAGATATCTTGTATGTAATTTGGGCCTTTCTAGCTTGGCACCATGTCCAGTGTGAGTAATAAGCATATTAGATATCTTGTATGTACCTAGGGCCTTTCTAGCTTGGCACCATGTCCAGTGTGAGTAATAAGCTTATTAGATATCTTGTATGTACCTAAGGCCTTTCTAGCTTGGCACCATGTCCTTTGTGAGTAATAAGCTTATTAGATATCTTGTATGTACCTAGGGCCTTTCTAGGTTGGCACCATGTCCAGTGTGAGTAATAAGCTTATTAGATATCTTGTATGTACCTAGGGCCTTTCTAGCTTGGTACCATCTCCAGTATGAGTAATAAGCTTATTAGATATCTTGTATGTACCTAGGGCCTTCCTAGCTTGGCACCATGTCCAGTGTGAGTAATAAGCTTATTAGATATTTTGTATGTACCTAGGGCCTTTCTAGCTTGGCACCATGTCCAGTGTGAGTAATAAGCTTATTAGATATTTTGCATGTACATAGGGCCTTTCTAGCTTGGCACCATGTCCTGTGTGAGTAATAGTCTTTTTAGATATCTTGTATGTACCTAGGGCCTTTCTAGGTTGGCACCATATCCAGTGTGAGTAATAAGCTTATTAGATATCTTGTATGTACCTAGGGCCTTTCTAGCTTGGCACCATGTCCTGTGTGAGTAATAAGCTTATTAGATATCTTGTATGTACCTAGGGCCTTTCTAGGTTGGCACCATGTTGAGTGTGAGTAATAAGCTTATTAGATATCTTGTATGTACCTAGGGCCTTTCTAGCTTGGCACCGTGTCCAGTGTGAGTAATAAGCTTATTAGATATCCTGTATGTACCTAGGGCCTTTTTAGCTCAGCACCGTGTCCCGTGTGAGAAATAAGCTTATTAGATATCTTGTATATACCTAGGGCCTTTCTAGCTTGGCACCGTGTCCAGTGTGAGTAATAAGCTTATTAGATATCTTGTATGCACCTAGGGACTCTCTAGCTTGGCACCGTGTTCAGTGTGAGTAAAACACTTATTAGATATCCTGAATGCACCTAGGGCCTTTCTAGCTTGGCACCATGTCCAGTGTGAGTAATAAGCTTATTAGATATCTTGTATGTACATAGGGCCTTCCTAGCTTGGCACCATGTCCAGTGTGAGTAATAAGCTTATTAGATATCTTGTATGTACCTAGGGCCTTTCTAAATTGGCACCGTGTCCAGTGTGAGTAATAAGCTTATTAGATATCTTGTATGTACCTAGGGCCTTTCTAGCTTGGCTCCGTGTCCAGTGTGAAAATAAGCTTATTAGATATCTTGTATGTACCTAGGGCCTTTCTAGCTTGGCACCGTGCCCATTGTGAGTAATACGCTTATTAGATATCCGTTATGCACCTAGTGCCATTCTAGCTTGGCACCGTGTCCAGTTTGAGTAATAAGCTTATTAGATATCCTGTATGCACCTAGGGCCTTTCTAGCTTGGAACCGTTTCCAGTGTGAGTAATAAGCTTATTACATATCCTGTATGTACCTAGGGCCTTTCAAGATTGGCACCGTGTCCCGTGTGAGTAATACACTTATTAGGTATCCTGTATGTACCTAGGGCCTTTCTAGCTTGCCACCGTGTCCAGTGTGAGTAATAAGCTTTTTAGATATCTTGTATGTATCTAGGGCCTTTCTAGCTTCACACCGTGTCCAGTGTGAGTAATAAGCTTATTAGATATCTTGTATGTACCTAGGGCCTTTCTAGCTTGGCACCGTGTCCCGTGTGAGTAATAATTTTATTAGATATCTTGTATGTACCTAGGGCCTTTCTAGCTTGGCACAGTGTCCGGTGTGAGTAATAAGCTTATTAGATATCTTGTATGTACCTAGGGCCTTTCTAGCTTTGCACCGTGTCCAGTGTAAGTCATAAGCTTATTAGATATCCTGTATGTACCTAGGGCCTTTTTAACTTGGCACCGTGTCCAGTGTGAGTATTACGCTTATTAGATATCCTGTATGTACCTAGGGCCTTTTTAGCTTGGCACCGTGTCCCGTGTGAGTAATAAGCTTATTAGATATCCGTTATTCACCTAGTGCCATTCTAGCTTGGCACCGTGTCCAGTTTGAGTAATAAGCTTATTAGATATCCTGTATGCACCTAGGGCCTTTCTAGCTTGGCACCGTTTCCAGTGTGAGTAATACGCTTATTAGATATCCTGTATGTACCTAGGGCCTTTCTAGCTTGGCACCATGTTCCGTGTGAGCAATACGCTTATTAGATATCCTGTATGTATCTAGGGCCTTTCTAGCTTGGCACCATGTCCCGTGTGAGTAATACGCTTATTAGATATCCTGTATGTATTTAGGGCCTTTCTAGCTTGGCACCGTGTCCAAGGTGAGTAATAAGCTTATTAGATATCTTGTATGTACTTAGGGCCTTTTTAGCTTGGCACCGTGTCCAGTGTGAGTAATAAGTTTATTATATATCTTGTATGTACCTAGGGCCTTTCTAGCTTGGCACCGTGTCCAGTGTGAGTAGAAAGCTTATTAGATATGTTGTATGTACCTAGGGCCTTTCTAGCTTGGCACCATGTCCAGTGTGAGTAATAAGCTTATTAGATATCTTGTATGTATCTAGGGCCTTTCTAGCTTGGCACCATGTCCAGTGTGAGTAATAAGTTTATTAGATATCTTGTATGTACCTACGGCCTTTCTAGCTTGGCACCGTGTCCAGTGTGAGTAATAAGCTTATTAGATATCTTGCATGTACCTAGGGCCTTTCTAGCTTGGCACAATGTCTTGTGTGAGTAATAAGTTTATTAGATATCTTGTATGTAATTTGGGCCTTTCTAGCTTGGCACCATGTCCAGTGTGAGTAATAAGCATATTAGATATCTTGTATGTACCTAGGGCCTTTCTAGCTTGGCACCATGTCCAGTGTGAGTAATAAGCTTATTAGATATCTTGTATGTACCTAAGGCCTTTCTAGCTTGGCACCATGTCCTTTGTGAGTAATAAGCTTATTAGATATCTTGTATGTACCTAGGGCCTTTCTAGGTTGGCACCATGTCCAGTGTGAGTAATAAGCTTATTAGATATCTTGTATGTACCTAGGGCCTTTCTAGCTTGGTACCATCTCCAGTATGAGTAATAAGCTTATTAGATATCTTGTATGTACCTAGGGCCTTCCTAGCTTGGCACCATGTCCAGTGTGAGTAATAAGCTTATTAGATATTTTGTATGTACCTAGGGCCTTTCTAGCTTGGCACCATGTCCAGTGTGAGTAATAAGCTTATTAGATATTTTGCATGTACATAGGGCCTTTCTAGCTTGGCACCATGTCCTGTGTGAGTAATAGTCTTTTTAGATATCTTGTATGTACCTAGGGCCTTTCTAGGTTGGCACCATATCCAGTGTGAGTAATAAGCTTATTAGATATCTTGTATGTACCTAGGGCCTTTCTAGCTTGGCACCATGTCCTGTGTGAGTAATAAGCTTATTAGATATCTTGTATGTACCTAGGGCCTTTCTAGGTTGGCACCATGTTGAGTGTGAGTAATAAGCTTATTAGATATCTTGTATGTACCTTGGGCCTTTCTAGCTTGGCATTATGTCCAGTGTGAGTAATAAGCTTATTAGATATCTTGTATGTACCTAGGGCCTTTCTAGCTTGGCACCATGTCCAGTGTGAGTAATAATCTTATTAAATATCTTGTATGTACCTAAGGCCTTTCTAGCTTGGCACCATGTCCTGTGTGAGTAATAAGCTTATTAGATATATTGTATTTACCTAGGGCCTTTCTAGGTTGGCACCATGTCCAGTGTGAGTAATAAGCTTATTAGATATCTTGTATGTACCTAGGGCTTTTCTAGCTTGGCACCGTGTCCAGTGTGAGTAATAAGCTTATTAGATATCTTGTATGTACATAGGGCCTTCCTAGCTTGGCACCATGTCCAGTGTGAGTAATAAGCTTATTAGATATCTTGTATGTACCTAGGGCCTTTCTAGCTTGGCACCATGTCCTGTGTGAGTAATAAGCTTATTAGATATCTTGTATGTGTCACGATTCTGGACTGAACCGTAACCTTATTAGCACTCTTAGCCAGATAGCATACATAGACAGAAACAAGCATAGCAAGCGAATCTTAGATTAGCGCAAAGTCTAGGTTAGAAAGAAGAGAGTAGGGGACGCCATTACCTCTTTCCCTCTTCTCACGCAATAGGAACACCCCAACCACTCCTTCTTCACCTGTTATTTAACCCTCTCTACACTCTTTCATTCCCGAATTGAGAGTTTGCTACTTGATTCAGCCAATTGGTATTACACTATTTGTATGTGTGATTGTATGTGTGTGTATTCTTTAATGTATGTATATATATATTCTATTATGCTGTCAATTATGATTCATGTTGCATTTGGATAGTAAATACTCATTTATTTTGCTAAACTCAGCATACACGTAAAACCCCCACCCACCTGTAGAAACCCCCACCCACCTGTAGACACCCCCACCCACTGCTACACCTTTTTCATTATCTCCCCTCTTCGTCCCCTACTCAGCGCCCGTGGTCAACCCCTTTATCCACTCGAAGTAGTGACATCTGGAGCGAAGCGTCTCGCACATACGTAAGCGCCTCGGGCTGAGCTCGATCAATAGACACAGGCACATCAAGGGAGATAAGTCATTATCTTATCCTTTGTATCTCCGTATACGTCTACACACACACCCCCCTCCGCCCCTGGGCCCCACCCCGCAAAGTCGGAGGTATCAATTGTTCACCTACACCCACCCCTAATTTTCCCCCCAATAGTCAATCTTCTATGCAAGTATATTTCAAACCAGCCAACCAGAACATATGTAATTCTAAACTAATGTAGCTATCCAGTCAAATTGACCACTGATCACGTGACTAAAATGCACAAAAGCGCGCTTAACTAGTTTTATGACACTTCAGCTCAAGCGTTAGGTGGAGAAGGTTGTTCGATTCTAGTCTCCACTTATTCAGTTCGTTCCATAGGATATACCGCCTGCATGTGTATAGATAGATATTGTGCCAGTATAAGTATTTTCATGAACACAGCGACGTTTACCTAATGTTGGATAACCTAGCAGTACCATGTGTTGAGTGTTAACTGAAGCCTGTGCAAATTCATATATGTATCTTGCCATTGAGTGAAGAATTGAAATGATAATAAACACCTGAACTTAACCAACGATTTATTTGCCTGCTTAGAACTATTTGCTTTGTCCGTCATAATATCTAACGAGCCAAGAGAGAAATAATAATTATTCCAGGGCGATTCCAGTCACGGTAATTCATACCCCACGACGACCTGCCACTACTACCCCCTCACCTACGACCCCACACCCCTCTCATTGTCCAGCTTCTGCCAGGTTGATGTCCTAATCGTAAACACATCCTGACAGTATGTACCTAGGGCCTTTCTAGGTTGGCACCATGTCCAGTGTGAGTAATAAGCTTATTAGATATCTTGTATGTACCTAGGGCCTTTCTAGCTTGGCACCATGTCCAGTGTGAGTAATAAGCTTATTAGATATCTTGTATGTACCTAAAGCCTTTCTAGCTTGGCACCATGTCCAGTGTGAGTAATAAGCTTATTAGATATCTTGTATGTACCTAGGGCCTTTCTAACTTGGCACCATGTCCTGTGTGAGTAATAAGCTTATGAGATATATTGTATGTACCTAGGGCCTTTCTAGGTTGGCACCGTGTCCAGTGTGAGTAATAAGCTTATTAGATATCTTGTATGTACCTAGGGCCTTTCTAGCTTGGCACCATGTCCAGTGTGAGTAATAAGCTTATTAGATATCTTGTATGTACCTTGGGCCTTTCTAGCTTGGCACCATGTCCAGTGTGAGTAATAAGCTTATTAGATATCTTGTATGTACCTAGGGCCTTTCTAGCTTGGCACCATGTCCAGTGTGAGTAATAAGTTTATTTGATATATTGCATGTACCTAGGGCCTTTCTAGGTTGGCACCATATCCAGTGTGAGTAATGAGCTTATTAGATATCTTGTATGTACCTAGGGCCTTTCTATCTTGGCACCATGTCCTGTGTGAGTAATAAGCTTATTAGATATCTTGTATGTACCTAGGGCCTTTCTAGGTTGGCACCATGTCCTGTGTGAGTAATAAGCTTATTAGATATCCTGTATGCACGTAGTGCCTTTCTAGCTTGGCACCATGTCCTGTGTGAGTAATACGCTTATTAGATATCCTGTATGTATCTAGGACCTTTCTAGGTTGGCACCATGTCCAGTGTATGTAATAAGCTTATTACATATCTTGTATGTACCTAGGGCCTTTCTAGCTTGGCACCATGTCCAGTGTGAGTAATAAGCTTATTAGAAATCTTGTATGTACCTAGGGCCTTTCTAACTTGGCACCATGTCCTGTGTGAGTAATAAGCTTATGAGATATATTGTATGTACCTTGGGCCTTTCTAGCTTGGCACCATGTCCAGTGTGAGTAATAAGCTTATTAGATATCTTGTATGTACCTAGGGCCTTTCTAGCTTGGCACCATGTCCAGTGTGAGTAATAAGTTTATTAGATATATTGCATGTACCTAGGGCCTTTCTAGGTTGGCACCATATCCAGTGTGAGTAATAAGCTTATTAGATATCTTGTATGTACCTAGGGCCTTTCTAGCTTGGCACCATGTCCTGTGTGAGTAATAAGCTTATTAGATATCTTGTATGTACCTAGGGCCTTTCTAGGTTGGCACCATGTCCTGTGTGAGTAATAAGCTTATTAGATATCCTGTATGCACGTAGTGCCTTTCTAGCTTGGCACCATGTCCTGTGTGAGTAATACGCTTATTAGATATCCTGTATGTATCTAGGACCTTTCTAGGTTGGCACCATGTCCAGTGTATGTAATAAGCTTATTAGATATCTTGTATGTACCTAGGGCCTTTCTAGCTTGGCACCATGTACAGTGTGAGTAATAAGCTATTAGATATCTTGTATGTACCTAGGGCCTTTCTAGCTTGACACCATGTCCAGTGTGAGTAATAAGCTTATTAGATATCTTGTATGTACCTAGGGCCTTTCTAGCTTAGCACCATGTCCAGTGTGAGTAGAAAGCTTATTAGATGTCTTGTATGTACCTAGGGCCTTTCTAGCTTTGCACCATGGCCAGTGTGAGTAATAAGCTAATTAGAGTTCTTGTATGTACCTAGGACCTTTCTAGCTTGGCACCGTGTCCAGTGTTAGTAATACGCTTATTAGATATCCTGTATTTACCTAGGGCCTTTCTAGCTTGGCACCGTTTCCAGTGTGAGTAATAAGCTTATTAGATATTCTGTATTCATCTAGGGCCTTTCTAGCTTGACACCGTTTCCAGTGTGAGTAATAAGCTTATTAGATATCATGTATGCACCTAGGGACTCTCTAGCTTGGCACCGTGTTCAGTGTGAGTAATACGCTTATTAGATATCCTGTATGCACCTAGGGCCTTTCTAGCTTGGCACCATGTCTCGTGTGAGTAATACGCTTATTAGATATCCTGTATGTATCTAGGGCCTTTCTAGCTTAGCACCATGTCCCGTGTGAGTAATACGCTTATTAGATATCTTGTATGTACCTAGGGCCTTTCTAACTTGGCACCGTGTCCAGTGTGAGTAATAAGCTTATTAGATATCTTGTATGTACCTAGGGCCTTTCTAGCTTGGCTCCGTGTCCAGTGTGAGTAATAAGCTTATTAGATATCTTGTATGTACCTAGGGCCTTTCTAGCTTGGCACCGTGTCCATTGTGAGTAATACGCTTATTAAATATCCGTTATGCACCTAGTGCCATTCTAGCTTGGCACCGTGTCCAGTTTGAGTAATAAGCTTATTAGATATCCTGTATGCACCTAGGGCCTTTCTAGCTTGGCACCATGTCCAGTGTGAGTAATAAGCTTATTACATATCCTGTTTGTACCTAGAGCCTCTCAAGCTTGGCACCGTGTCCCGTGTGAGTAATACGCTTATTAGATATCCTGTATGCACCTAGGGCCTTTCTAGCTTGGCACCGTGTCCAGTGTGAGTAATACGCTTTTAGATATCTTGTATGTACCTAGGGCCTTTCTAGCTTGGCACCGTGTCCCGTGTGAGTAATAATTTTATTAGATATCTTGTATGTACCTAGGGCCTTTCTAGCTTGGCACCGTGTCCGGTGTGAGTAATAAGCTTATTAGATATCTTGTATGTACCTAGGGCCTTTCTAGCTTCGCACCGTGTCCAGTGTAAGTCATAAGCTTATTAGATATCCTGTATGTACCTAGGGCCTTTTTAGCTTGGCACCGTGTCCAGTGTGAGTATTACGCTTATTAGATATCCTGTATGTACCTAAGGCCTTTCTAGCTTGGCACCGTGTCCCGTGTGAGTAATAAGCTTATTAGATATCTTGTATGTACCTAGGTCCTTTCTAACTTGGCACCGCGTCCAGTGTGAGTAATACGCTAATTCGATATCTTGTATGTACCTAGGGCCTTTCTAGCTTGGCACCGTGTCCAGTGCAAGTAATACGCTTATTAGATATATTGTATGTACCTAGGGTCTTTCTAGCTTGGCACCGTGTGCCGTGTGAGTAATAAGCTTATTAGATAACCTGTATGTACCTAGGACCTTTCTAGCTTGGCGCCGTGTTCAGTGTGAGTAATAAGCTTATTAGATATCTTGTATGCACCTAGGGCCTTTCTAGCTTGGCACCGTGTCCAGTGTGAGTAATAAGCTTATTACATATCCTGTTTGTACCTAGAGCCTCTCAAACTTGGCACCGTGTCCCGTGTGAGTAATACGCTTATTAGATATCCTGTATGCACCTAGGGCCTTTCTAGCTTGGCACCGTGTCCAGTGTGAGTAATACGCTTTTAGATATCTTGTATGTACCTAGGGCCTTTCTAGCTTGGCACAGTGTCCAGTGTGAATAATAAGCTTTTTAGATATCTTGTATGTACCTAGGGCCTTTCTAGCTTGGCACCGTGTCCAGTGTGAGTAATAAGCTTTTTAGATATCTTGTATGTACCTAGGGCCTTTCTAGCTTGGCACCGTGTCCGGTGTGAGTAATAAGCTTATTAGATATCTTGTATGTACCTAGGGCCTTTCTAGCTTCGCACCGTGTCCAGTGTAAGTCATAAGCTTATTAGATATCCTGTATGTACATAGGGCCTTTTTAGCTTGGCACCGTGTCCAGTGTGAGTAATAAGCTTATTAGATATCTTGCATGTACCTAGGGCCTTTCTAGCTTGGCACAATGTCTTGTGTGAGTAATAAGTTTATTAGATATCTTGTATGTAATTTGGGCCTTTCTAGCTTGGCACCATGTCCAGTGTGAGTAATAAGCATATTAGATATCTTGTATGTACCTAGGGCCTTTCTAGCTTGGCACCATGTCCAGTGTGAGTAATAAGCTTATTAGATATCTTGTATGTACCTAAGGCCTTTCTAGCTTGGCACCATGTCCTTTGTGAGTAATAAGCTTATTAGATATCTTGTATGTACCTAGGGCCTTTCTAGGTTGGCACCATGTCCAGTGTGAGTAATAAGCTTATTAGATATCTTGTATGTACCTAGGGCCTTTCTAGCTTGGTACCATCTCCAGTATGAGTAATAAGCTTATTAGATATCTTGTATGTACCTAGGGCCTTCCTAGCTTGGCACCATGTCCAGTGTGAGTAATAAGCTTATTAGATATTTTGTATGTACCTAGGGCCTTTCTAGCTTGGCACCATGTCCAGTGTGAGTAATAAGCTTATTAGATATTTTGCATGTACATAGGGCCTTTCTAGCTTGGCACCATGTCCTGTGTGAGTAATAGTCTTTTTAGATATCTTGTATGTACCTAGGGCCTTTCTAGGTTGGCACCATATCCAGTGTGAGTAATAAGCTTATTAGATATCTTGTATGTACCTAGGGCCTTTCTAGCTTGGCACCATGTCCTGTGTGAGTAATAAGCTTATTAGATATCTTGTATGTACCTAGGGCCTTTCTAGGTTGGCACCATGTTGAGTGTGAGTAATAAGCTTATTAGATATCTTGTATGTACCTTGGGCCTTTCTAGCTTGGCATTATGTCCAGTGTGAGTAATAAGCTTATTAGATATCTTGTATGTACCTAGGGCCTTTCTAGCTTGGCACCATGTCCAGTGTGAGTAATAATCTTATTAAATATCTTGTATGTACCTAAGGCCTTTCTAGCTTGGCACCATGTCCTGTGTGAGTAATAAGCTTATTAGATATATTGTATTTACCTAGGGCCTTTCTAGGTTGGCACCATGTCCAGTGTGAGTAATAAGCTTATTAGATATCTTGTATGTACCTAGGGCTTTTCTAGCTTGGCACCGTGTCCAGTGTGAGTAATAAGCTTATTAGATATCTTGTATGTACATAGGGCCTTCCTAGCTTGGCACCATGTCCAGTGTGAGTAATAAGCTTATTAGATATCTTGTATGTACCTAGGGCCTTTCTAGCTTGGCACCATGTCCTGTGTGAGTAATAAGCTTATTAGATATCTTGTATGTGTCACGATTCTGGACTGAACCGTAACCTTATTAGCACTCTTAGCCAGATAGCATACATAGACAGAAACAAGCATAGCAAGCGAATCTTAGATTAGCGCAAAGTCTAGGTTAGAAAGAAGAGAGTAGGGGACGCCATTACCTCTTTCCCTCTTCTCACGCAATAGGAACACCCCAACCACTCCTTCTTCACCTGTTATTTAACCCTCTCTACACTCTTTCATTCCCGAATTGAGAGTTTGCTACTTGATTCAGCCAATTGGTATTACACTATTTGTATGTGTGATTGTATGTGTGTGTATTCTTTAATGTATGTATATATATATTCTATTATGCTGTCAATTATGATTCATGTTGCATTTGGATAGTAAATACTCATTTATTTTGCTAAACTCAGCATACACGTAAAACCCCCACCCACCTGTAGAAACCCCCACCCACCTGTAGACACCCCCACCCACTGCTACACCTTTTTCATTATCTCCCCTCTTCGTCCCCTACTCAGCGCCCGTGGTCAACCCCTTTATCCACTCGAAGTAGTGACATCTGGAGCGAAGCGTCTCGCACATACGTAAGCGCCTCGGGCTGAGCTCGATCAATAGACACAGGCACATCAAGGGAGATAAGTCATTATCTTATCCTTTGTATCTCCGTATACGTCTACACACACACCCCCCTCCGCCCCTGGGCCCCACCCCGCAAAGTCGGAGGTATCAATTGTTCACCTACACCCACCCCTAATTTTCCCCCCAATAGTCAATCTTCTATGCAAGTATATTTCAAACCAGCCAACCAGAACATATGTAATTCTAAACTAATGTAGCTATCCAGTCAAATTGACCACTGATCACGTGACTAAAATGCACAAAAGCGCGCTTAACTAGTTTTATGACACTTCAGCTCAAGCGTTAGGTGGAGAAGGTTGTTCGATTCTAGTCTCCACTTATTCAGTTCGTTCCATAGGATATACCGCCTGCATGTGTATAGATAGATATTGTGCCAGTATAAGTATTTTCATGAACACAGCGACGTTTACCTAATGTTGGATAACCTAGCAGTACCATGTGTTGAGTGTTAACTGAAGCCTGTGCAAATTCATATATGTATCTTGCCATTGAGTGAAGAATTGAAATGATAATAAACACCTGAACTTAACCAACGATTTATTTGCCTGCTTAGAACTATTTGCTTTGTCCGTCATAATATCTAACGAGCCAAGAGAGAAATAATAATTATTCCAGGGCGATTCCAGTCACGGTAATTCATACCCCACGACGACCTGCCACTACTACCCCCTCACCTACGACCCCACACCCCTCTCATTGTCCAGCTTCTGCCAGGTTGATGTCCTAATCGTAAACACATCCTGACAGTATGTACCTAGGGCCTTTCTAGGTTGGCACCATGTCCAGTGTGAGTAATAAGCTTATTAGATATCTTGTATGTACCTAGGGCCTTTCTAGCTTGGCACCATGTCCAGTGTGAGTAATAAGCTTATTAGATATCTTGTATGTACCTAAAGCCTTTCTAGCTTGGCACCATGTCCAGTGTGAGTAATAAGCTTATTAGATATCTTGTATGTACCTAGGGCCTTTCTAACTTGGCACCATGTCCTGTGTGAGTAATAAGCTTATGAGATATATTGTATGTACCTAGGGCCTTTCTAGGTTGGCACCGTGTCCAGTGTGAGTAATAAGCTTATTAGATATCTTGTATGTACCTAGGGCCTTTCTAGCTTGGCACCATGTCCAGTGTGAGTAATAAGCTTATTAGATATCTTGTATGTACCTTGGGCCTTTCTAGCTTGGCACCATGTCCAGTGTGAGTAATAAGCTTATTAGATATCTTGTATGTACCTAGGGCCTTTCTAGCTTGGCACCATGTCCAGTGTGAGTAATAAGTTTATTTGATATATTGCATGTACCTAGGGCCTTTCTAGGTTGGCACCATATCCAGTGTGAGTAATGAGCTTATTAGATATCTTGTATGTACCTAGGGCCTTTCTATCTTGGCACCATGTCCTGTGTGAGTAATAAGCTTATTAGATATCTTGTATGTACCTAGGGCCTTTCTAGGTTGGCACCATGTCCTGTGTGAGTAATAAGCTTATTAGATATCCTGTATGCACGTAGTGCCTTTCTAGCTTGGCACCATGTCCTGTGTGAGTAATACGCTTATTAGATATCCTGTATGTATCTAGGACCTTTCTAGGTTGGCACCATGTCCAGTGTATGTAATAAGCTTATTACATATCTTGTATGTACCTAGGGCCTTTCTAGCTTGGCACCATGTCCAGTGTGAGTAATAAGCTTATTAGAAATCTTGTATGTACCTAGGGCCTTTCTAACTTGGCACCATGTCCTGTGTGAGTAATAAGCTTATGAGATATATTGTATGTACCTTGGGCCTTTCTAGCTTGGCACCATGTCCAGTGTGAGTAATAAGCTTATTAGATATCTTGTATGTACCTAGGGCCTTTCTAGCTTGGCACCATGTCCAGTGTGAGTAATAAGTTTATTAGATATATTGCATGTACCTAGGGCCTTTCTAGGTTGGCACCATATCCAGTGTGAGTAATAAGCTTATTAGATATCTTGTATGTACCTAGGGCCTTTCTAGCTTGGCACCATGTCCTGTGTGAGTAATAAGCTTATTAGATATCTTGTATGTACCTAGGGCCTTTCTAGGTTGGCACCATGTCCTGTGTGAGTAATAAGCTTATTAGATATCCTGTATGCACGTAGTGCCTTTCTAGCTTGGCACCATGTCCTGTGTGAGTAATACGCTTATTAGATATCCTGTATGTATCTAGGACCTTTCTAGGTTGGCACCATGTCCAGTGTATGTAATAAGCTTATTAGATATCTTGTATGTACCTAGGGCCTTTCTAGCTTGGCACCATGTACAGTGTGAGTAATAAGCTATTAGATATCTTGTATGTACCTAGGGCCTTTCTAGCTTGACACCATGTCCAGTGTGAGTAATAAGCTTATTAGATATCTTGTATGTACCTAGGGCCTTTCTAGCTTAGCACCATGTCCAGTGTGAGTAGAAAGCTTATTAGATGTCTTGTATGTACCTAGGGCCTTTCTAGCTTTGCACCATGGCCAGTGTGAGTAATAAGCTAATTAGAGTTCTTGTATGTACCTAGGACCTTTCTAGCTTGGCACCGTGTCCAGTGTTAGTAATACGCTTATTAGATATCCTGTATTTACCTAGGGCCTTTCTAGCTTGGCACCGTTTCCAGTGTGAGTAATAAGCTTATTAGATATTCTGTATTCATCTAGGGCCTTTCTAGCTTGACACCGTTTCCAGTGTGAGTAATAAGCTTATTAGATATCATGTATGCACCTAGGGACTCTCTAGCTTGGCACCGTGTTCAGTGTGAGTAATACGCTTATTAGATATCCTGTATGCACCTAGGGCCTTTCTAGCTTGGCACCATGTCTCGTGTGAGTAATACGCTTATTAGATATCCTGTATGTATCTAGGGCCTTTCTAGCTTAGCACCATGTCCCGTGTGAGTAATACGCTTATTAGATATCTTGTATGTACCTAGGGCCTTTCTAACTTGGCACCGTGTCCAGTGTGAGTAATAAGCTTATTAGATATCTTGTATGTACCTAGGGCCTTTCTAGCTTGGCTCCGTGTCCAGTGTGAGTAATAAGCTTATTAGATATCTTGTATGTACCTAGGGCCTTTCTAGCTTGGCACCGTGTCCATTGTGAGTAATACGCTTATTAAATATCCGTTATGCACCTAGTGCCATTCTAGCTTGGCACCGTGTCCAGTTTGAGTAATAAGCTTATTAGATATCCTGTATGCACCTAGGGCCTTTCTAGCTTGGCACCATGTCCAGTGTGAGTAATAAGCTTATTACATATCCTGTTTGTACCTAGAGCCTCTCAAGCTTGGCACCGTGTCCCGTGTGAGTAATACGCTTATTAGATATCCTGTATGCACCTAGGGCCTTTCTAGCTTGGCACCGTGTCCAGTGTGAGTAATACGCTTTTAGATATCTTGTATGTACCTAGGGCCTTTCTAGCTTGGCACCGTGTCCCGTGTGAGTAATAATTTTATTAGATATCTTGTATGTACCTAGGGCCTTTCTAGCTTGGCACCGTGTCCGGTGTGAGTAATAAGCTTATTAGATATCTTGTATGTACCTAGGGCCTTTCTAGCTTCGCACCGTGTCCAGTGTAAGTCATAAGCTTATTAGATATCCTGTATGTACCTAGGGCCTTTTTAGCTTGGCACCGTGTCCAGTGTGAGTATTACGCTTATTAGATATCCTGTATGTACCTAAGGCCTTTCTAGCTTGGCACCGTGTCCCGTGTGAGTAATAAGCTTATTAGATATCTTGTATGTACCTAGGTCCTTTCTAACTTGGCACCGCGTCCAGTGTGAGTAATACGCTAATTCGATATCTTGTATGTACCTAGGGCCTTTCTAGCTTGGCACCGTGTCCAGTGCAAGTAATACGCTTATTAGATATATTGTATGTACCTAGGGTCTTTCTAGCTTGGCACCGTGTGCCGTGTGAGTAATAAGCTTATTAGATAACCTGTATGTACCTAGGACCTTTCTAGCTTGGCGCCGTGTTCAGTGTGAGTAATAAGCTTATTAGATATCTTGTATGTACCTAGGTCCTTTCTAACTTGGCACCGTGTCCAGTGTGAGTAATAAGCTTATTAGATATATTGCATGTACCTAGGGCCTTTCTAGCTTGGCACAGTGTCCAGTGTGAGTAATAAGCTTTTAGATATATTGTATGTACCTAGGGCCTTTAAGGCTTGGCACCGTGTCCAGTGTAAGTAATAAGCTTATTAGATATCTTGTATGTACCTAGGGCCTTTCTAGCTTGGCACCGTGTCCAGTGTAAGTCATAAGCGTATTACATATCCTGTATGTACCTAGGGCGTTTCTAGCTTGGCACCATGTCCAGTGTAAGTAATAAGCTTATTAGATATCTTGTATGTACCTAGGGCCTTCCTAGCTTGGCACCATGTCCAGTGTGAGTAATAAGCTTATTAGATATCTTGTATGTACCTAGGGCCTTTCTAGCTTGGCACCATGTCTCGTGTGAGTAATACGCTTATTAGATATCCTGTATGTATCTAGGGCCTTTCTAGCTTAGCACCATGTCCCGTGTGAGTAATACGCTTATTAGATATCTTGTATGTACCTAGGGCCTTTCTAACTTAGCACCGTGTCCAGTGTGAGTAATAAGCTTATTAGATATATTGTATGTACCTAGGGCCTTTCTAGCTTGGCTCCGTGTCCAGTGTGAGTAATAAGCTTATTAGATATCTTGTATGTACCTAGGGCCTTTCTAGCTTGGCACCGTGTCCATTGTGAGTAATACGCTTATTAGATATCCTGTATGCACCTAGGGCCTTTCTAGCTTGGCACCGTGTCCAGTGTGAGTAATAAGCTTTTTAGATATCTTGTATGTATCTAGAGCCTTTCTAGCTTCACACCGTGTCAAGTGTGAGTAATAAGCTTATTAGATATCTTGTATGTACCTAGGGCCTTTCTAGCTTGGCACCGTGTCCCGTGTGAGTAATAATTTTATTAGATATCTTGTATGTACCTAGGGCCTTTCTAGCTTGGCACCGTGTCCGGTGTGAGTAATAAGCTTATTAGATATCTTGTATGTACCTAGGGCCTTTCTAGCTTCGCACCGTGTCCAGTGTAAGTCATAAGCTTATTAGATATCCTGTATGTACCTAGGGCCTTTTTAGCTTGGCACCGTGTCCAGTGTGAGTATTACGCTTATTAGATATCCTGTATGTACCTAAGGCCTTTCTAGCTTGGCACCGTGTCCCGTGTGAGTAATAAGCTTATTAGATATCTTGTATGTACCTAGGTCCTTTCTAACTTGGCACCGCGTCCAGTGTGAGTAATACGCTAATTCGATATCTTGTATGTACCTAGGGCCTTTCTAGCTTGGCACCGTGTCCAGTGCAAGTAATACGCTTATTAGATATATTGTATGTACCTAGGGTCTTTCTAGCTTGGCACCGTGTGCCGTGTGAGTAATAAGCTTATTAGATATCCTGTATGTACCTAGGACCTTTCTAGCTTGGCGCCGTGTTCAGTGTGAGTAATAAGCTTATTAGATATCTTGTATGTACCTAGGTCCTTTCTAACTTGGCACCGTGTCCAGTGTGAGTAATAAGCTTATTAGATATATTGCATGTACCTAGGGCCTTTCTAGCTTGGCACAGTGTCCAGTGTGAGTAATAAGCTTTTAGATATATTGTATGTACCTAGGGCCTTTAAGGCTTGGCACCGTGTCCAGTGTAAGTAATAAGCTTATTAGATATCTTGTATGTACCTAGGGCCTTTCTAGCTTGGCACCGTGTCCAGTGTAAGTCATAAGCGTATTACATATCCTGTATGTACCTAGGGCGTTTCTAGCTTGGCACCATGTCCAGTGTAAGTAATAAGCTTATTAGATATCTTGTATGTACCTAGGGCCTTCCTAGCTTGGCACCATGTCCAGTGTGAGTAATAAGCTTATTAGATATCTTGTATGTACCTAGGGCCTTTCTAGCTTGGCACCATGTCTCGTGTGAGTAATACGCTTATTAGATATCCTGTATGTATCTAGGGCCTTTCTAGCTTAGCACCATGTCCCGTGTGAGTAATACGCTTATTAGATATCTTGTATGTACCTAGGGCCTTTCTAACTTAGCACCGTGTCCAGTGTGAGTAATAAGCTTATTAGATATCTTGTATGTACCTAGGGCCTTTCTAGCTTGGCTCCGTGTCCAGTGTGAGTAATAAGCTTATTAGATATCTTGTATGTACCTAGGGCCTTTCTAGCTTGGCACCGTGTACATTGTGAGTAATACGCTTATTAGATATCCTGTATGCACCTAGGGCCTTTCTAGCTTGGCACCGTGTCCAGTGTGAGTAATAAGCTTTTTAGATATCTTGTATGTATCTAGAGCCTTTCTAGCTTCACACCGTGTCAAGTGTGAGTAATAAGCTTATTAGATATCTTGTATGTACCTAGGGCCTTTCTAGCTTGGCACCGTGTCCCGTGTGAGTAATAATTTTATTAGATATCTTGTATGTACCTAGGGCCTTTCTAGCTTGGCACAGTGTCCAGTGTGAGTAATAAGCTTTTTAGATATCTTGTATGTACCTAGGGCCTTTCTAGTTTGGCACCGTGTCCAGTGTGAGTAATAAGCTTTTTAGATATCTTGTATGTACCTAGGGCCTTTCTAGCTTAGCACCATGTCCAGTGTGAGTAGAAAGCTTATTAGATATCTTGTATGTACCTAGGGCCTTTCTAGCTTTGCACCATGGCCAGTGTGAGTAATAAGCTAATTAGCGTTCTTGTATTTACCTAGGACCTTTCTAGCTTGGCACCGTGTCCAGTGTTAGTAATACGCTTATTAGATATCCTGTATTTACCTAGGGCCTTTCTAGCTTGGCACCGTTTCCAGTGTGAGTAATAAGCTTATTAGATATTCTGTATTCATCTAGGGCCTTTCTAGCTTGACACCGTTTCCAGTGTGAGTAATAAGCTTATTAGATATCATGTATGCACCTAGGGACTCTCTAGCTTGGCACCGTGTTCAGTGTGAGTAATACGCTTATTAGATATCCTGTATGCACCTAGGGCCTTTCTAGCTTGGCACCATGTCTCGTGTGAGTAATACGCTTATTAGATATCCTGTATGTATCTAGGGCCTTTCTAGCTTAGCACCATGTCCCGTGTGAGTAATACGCTTATTAGATATCTTGTATGTACCTAGGGCCTTTCTAACTTGGCACCGTGTCCAGTGTGAGTAATAAGCTTATTAGATATCTTGTATGTACCTAGAGCCTTTCTAGCTTTGCTCCGTGTCCAGTGTGAGTAATAAGCTTATTAGATATCTTGTATGTACCTAGGGCCTTTCTAGCTTGGCACCGTGTCCAGTGCAAGTAATAGGCTTATTAGATATATTGTATGTACCTAGGGTCTTTCTAGCTTGGCACCGTGTGCCGTGTGAGTAATAAGCTTATAAGATATCCTGTATGTACCTAGGACCTTTCTAGCTTGGCGCCGTGTTCAGTGTGAGTAATAAGCTTATTAGATATCTTGTATGCACCTAGGTCCTTTCTAACTTGGCACCGTGTCCAGTGTGAGTAATAAGCTTATTAGATATATTGCATGTACCTAGGGCCTTTCTAGCTTGGCACAGTGTCCAGTGTGAGTAATAAGCTTTTAGATATATTGTATGTACCTAGGGCCTTTAAGGCTTGGCACCGTGTCCAGTGTAAGTAATAAGCTTATTAGATATCTTGTATGTACCTAGGGCCTTTCTAGCTTGGCACCGTGTCCAGTGTAAGTCATAAGCGTATTACATATCCTGTATGTACCTAGGGCCTTTCTAGCTTGGCACCATGTCCAGTGTAAGTAATAAGCTTATTAGATATCTTGTATGTACCTAGGGCCTTCCTAGCTTGGCACCATGTCCAGTGTGAGTAATAAGCTTATTAGATATCTTGTATGTACCTAGGGCCTTTCTAGCTTGGCACCATGTCTCGTGTGAGTAATACGCTTATTAGATATCCTGTATGTATCTAGGGCCTTTCTAGCTTAGCACCATGTCCCGTGTGAGTAATACGCTTATTAGATATCTTGTATGTACCTAGGGCCTTTCTAACTTGGCACCGTGTCCAGTGTGAGTAATAAGCTTATTAGATATCTTGTATGTACCTAGGGCCTTTCTAGCTTGGCTCCGTGTCCAGTGTGAGTAATAAGCTTATTAGATATCTTGTATGTACCTAGGGCCTTTCTAGCTTGGCACCGTGTCCATTGTGAGTAATACGCTTATTAGATATCCTGTATGCACCTAGGGCCTTTCTAGCTTGGCACCGTGTCCAGTGTGAGTAATAAGCTTTTTAGATATCTTGTATGTATCTAGAGCCTTTCTAGCTTCACACCGTGTCAAGTGTGAGTAATAAGCTTATTAGATATCTTGTATGTACCTAGGGCCTTTCTAGCTTGGCACCGTGTCCCGTGTGAGTAATAATTTTATTAGATATCTTGTATGTACCTAGGGCCTTTCTAGCTTGGCACAGTGTCCAGTGTGAGTAATAAGCTTTTTAGATATCTTGTATGTACCTAGGGCCTTTTTAGTTTGGCACCGTGTCCAGTGTGATTAATAAGCTTTTTAGATATCTTGTATGTACCTAGGGCCTTTCTAGCTTAGCACCATGTCCAGTGTGAGTAGAAAGCTTATTAGATATCTTGTATGTACCTAGGGCCTTTCTAGCTTTGCACCATGGCCAGTGTGAGTAATAAGCTAATTAGAGTTCTTGTATTTACCTAGGACCTTTCTAGCTTGGCACCGTGTCCAGTGTTAGTAATACGCTTATTAGATATCCTGTATTTACCTAGGGCCTTTCTAGCTTGGCACCGTTTCCAGTGTGAGTAATAAGCTTATTAGATATTCTGTATTCATCTAGGGCCTTTCTAGCTTGACACCGTTTCCAGTGTGAGTAATAAGCTTATTAGATATCATGTATGCACCTAGGGACTCTCTAGCTTGGCACCGTGTTCAGTGTGAGTAATACGCTTATTAGATATCCTGTATGCACCTAGGGCCTTTCTAGCTTGGCACCATGTCTCGTGTGAGTATAACGCTTATTAGATATCCTGTATGTATCTAGGGCCTTTCTAGCTTAGCACCATGTCCCGTGTGAGTAATACGCTTATTAGATATCTTGTATGTACCTAGGGCCTTTCTAACTTGGCACCGTGTCCAGTGTGAGTAATAAGCTTATTAGATATCTTGTATGTACCTAGAGCCTTTCTAGCTTGGCTCCGTGTCCAGTGTGAGTAATAAGCTTATTAGATATCTTGTATGTACCTAGGGCCTTTCTAGCTTTGCACCGTGTCCATTGTGAGTAATACGCTTATTAAATATCCGTTATGCACCTAGTGCCTTTCTAGCTTGGCACCATGTCCTGTGTGAGTAATACGCTTATTAGATATCCTGTATGTATCTAGGACCTTTCTAGGTTGGCACCATGTCCAGTGTATGTAATAAGCTTATTAGATATCTTGTATGTACCTAGGGCCTTTCTAGCTTGGCACCATGTACAGTGTGAGTAATAAGCTATTAGATATCTTGTATGCACCTAGGGCCTTTCTAGCTTGGCACCATGTCTCGTGTGAGTATAACGCTTATTAGATATCCTGTATGTATCTAGGGCCTTTCTAGCTTAGCACCATGTCCCGTGTGAGTAATACGCTTATTAGATATCTTGTATGTACCTAGGGCCTTTCTAACTTGGCACCGTGTCCAGTGTGAGTAATAAGCTTATTAGATATCTTGTATGTACCTAGAGCCTTTCTAGCTTGGCTCCGTGTCCAGTGTGAGTAATAAGCTTATTAGATATCTTGTATGTACCTAGGGCCTTTCTAGCTTTGCACCGTGTCCATTGTGAGTAATACGCTTATTAAATATCCGTTATGCACCTAGTGCCTTTCTAGCTTGGCACCATGTCCTGTGTGAGTAATACGCTTATTAGATATCCTGTATGTATCTAGGACCTTTCTAGGTTGGCACCATGTCCAGTGTATGTAATAAGCTTATTAGATATCTTGTATGTACCTAGGGCCTTTCTAGCTTAGCACCATGTCCAGTGTGAGTAGAAAGCTTATTAGATATCTTGTATGTACCTAGGGCCTTTCTAGCTTTGCACCATGGCCAGTGTGAGTAATAAGCTGATTAGAGTTCTTGTATGTACCTAGGACCTTTCTAGCTTGGCACCGTGTCCAGTGTTAGTAATACGCTTATTAGATATCCTGTATTTACCTAGGGCCTTTCTAGCTTGGCACCGTTTCCAGTGTGAGTAATAAGCTTATTAGATATTCTGTATTCATCTAGGGCCTTTCTAGCTTGACACCGTTTCCAGTGTGAGTAATAAGCTTATTAGATATCATGTATGCACCTAGGGACTCTCTACCTTGGCACCGTGTTCAGTGTGAGTAATACGCTTATTAGATATCCTGTATGCACCTAGGGCCTTTCTAGCTTGGCACCATGTCTCGTGTGAGTAATACGCTTATTAGATATCCTGTATGTATCTAGGGCCTTTCTAGCTTAGCACCATGTCCCGTGTGAGTAATACGCTTATTAGATATCTTGTATGTACCTAGGGCCTTTCTAGCTTGGCACCGTGTCCAGTGTGAGTAATAAGCTTATTAGATATCTTGTATGTACCTAGGGCCTTTCTAGCTTGGCTCCGTGTCCAGTGTGAGTAATAAGCTTATTAGATATCTTGTATGTACCTAGGGCCTTTCTAGCTTGGCACCGTGTCCATTGTGAGTAATACGCTTATTAAATATCCGTTATGCACCTAGTGCCAATCTAGCTTGGCACCGTGTCCAGTTTGAGTAATAAGCTTATTAGATATCCTGTATGCACCTAGGGCCTTTCTAGCTTGGCACCGTGTCCAGTGTGAGTAATAAGCTTATTACATATCCTGTTTGTACCTAGGGCCTCTCAAGCTTGGCACCGTGTCCCGTGTGAGTAATACGCTTATTAGATATCCTGTATGCACCTAGGGCCTTTCTAGCTTGGCACCGTGTCCAGTTTGAGTAATAAGCTTATTAGATATCCTGTATGCACCTAGGGCCTTTCTAGCTTGGCACCGTGTCCAGTGTGAGTAATAAGCTTATTACATATCCTGTTTGTACCTAGAGCCTCTCAAGCTTGGCACCGTGTCCCGTGTGAGTAATACGCTTATTAGATATCCTGTATGCACCTAGGGCCTTTCTAGCTTGGCACCGTGTCCAGTGTGAGTAATACGCTTTTAGATATCTTGTATGTACCTAGGGCCTTTCTAGCTTGGCACAGTGTCCAGTGTGAATAATAAGCTTTTTAGATATCTTGTATGTACCTAGGGCCTTTCTAGCTTGGCACCGTGTCCAGTGTGAGTAATAAGCTTTTTAGATATCTTGTATGTACCTAGGGCCTTTCTAGCTTGGCACCGTGTCCGGTGTGAGTAATAAGCTTATTAGATATCTTGTATGTACCTAGGGCCTTTCTAGCTTCGCACCGTGTCCAGTGTAAGTCATAAGCTTATTAGATATCCTGTATGTACCTAGGGCCTTTTTAGCTTGGCACCGTGTCCAGTGTGAGTATTACGCTTATTAGATATCCTGTATGTACCTAAGGCCTTTCTAGCTTGGCACCGTGTCCCGTGTGAGTAATAAGCTTATTAGATATCTTGTATGTACCTAGGTCCTTTCTAACTTGGCACCGTGTCCAGTGTGAGTAATACGCTAATTAGATAACTTGTATGTACCTAGGGCCTTTCTAGCTTGGCACCGTGTCCAGTGCAAGTAATACGCTTATTAGATATATTGTATGTACCTAGGGTCTTTCTAGCTTGGCACCGTGTGCCGTGTGAGTAATAAGCTTATTAGATATCCTGTATGTACCTAGGACCTTTCTAGCTTGGCGCCGTGTTCAGTGTGAGTAATAAGCTTATTAGATATCTTGTATGTACCTAGGTCCTTTCTAACTTGGCACCGTGTCCAGTGTGAGTAATAAGCTTATTAGATATATTGCATGTACCTAGGGCCTTTCTAGCTTGGCACAGTGTCCAGTGTGAGTAATAAGCTTTTAGATATATTGTATGTACCTAGGGCCTTTAAGGCTTGGCACCGTGTCCAGTGTAAGTAATAAGCTTATTAGATATCTTGTATGTACCTAGGGCCTTTCTAGCTTGGCACCGTGTCCAGTGTAAGTCATAAGCGTATTACATATCCTGTATGTACCTAGGGCCTTTCTAGCTTGGCACCATGTCCAGTGTAAGTAATAAGCTTATTAGATATCTTGTATGTACCTAGGGCCTTCCTAGCTTGGCACCATGTCCAGTGTGAGTAATAAGCTTATTAGATATCTTGTATGTACCTAGGGCCTTTCTAGCTTGGCACCATGTCTCGTGTGAGTAATACGCTTATTAGATATCCTGTATGTATCTAGGGCCTTTCTAGCTTAGCACCATGTCCCGTGTGAGTAATACGCTTATTAGATATCCTGTATGTATCTAGGGCCTTTCTAGCTTAGCACCATGTCCCGTGTGAGTAATACGCTTATTAGATATCTTGTATTTACCTAGGGCCTTTCTAACTTGGCACCGTGTCCAGTGTGAGTAATAAGCTTATTAGATATCTTGTATGTACCTAGGGCCTTTCTAGCTTGGCTCCGTGTCCAGTGTGAGTAATAAGCTTATTAGATATCTTGTATGTACCTAGGGCCTTTCTAGCTTGGCACCGTGTCCATTGTGAGTAATACGCTTATTAAATATCCGTTATGCACCTAGTGCCAATCTAGCTTGGCACCGTGTCCAGTTTGAGTAATAAGCTTATTAGATATCCTGTATGCACCTAGGGCCTTTCTAGCTTGGCACCGTGTCCAGTGTGAGTAATAAGCTTATTACATATCCTGTTTGTACCTAGGGCCTCTCAAGCTTGGCACCGTGTCCCGTGTGAGTAATACGCTTATTAGATATCCTGTATGCACCTAGGGCCTTTCTAGCTTGGCACCGTGTCCAGTTTGAGTAATAAGCTTATTAGATATCCTGTATGCACCTAGGGCCTTTCTAGCTTGGCACCGTGTCCAGTGTGAGTAATAAGCTTATTACATATCCTGTTTGTACCTAGAGCCTCTCAAACTTGGCACCGTGTCCCGTGTGAGTAATACGCTTATTAGATATCCTGTATGCACCTAGGGCCTTTCTAGCTTGGCACCGTGTCCAGTGTGAGTAATACGCTTTTAGATATCTTGTATGTACCTAGGGCCTTTCTAGCTTGGCACAGTGTCCAGTGTGAATAATAAGCTTTTTAGATATCTTGTATGTACCTAGGGCCTTTCTAGCTTGGCACCGTGTCCAGTGTGAGTAATAAGCTTTTTAGATATCTTGTATGTACCTAGGGCCTTTCTAGCTTGGCACCGTGTCCGGTGTGAGTAATAAGCTTATTAGATATCTTGTATGTACCTAGGGCCTTTCTAGCTTCGCACCGTGTCCAGTGTAAGTCATAAGCTTATTAGATATCCTGTATGTACATAGGGCCTTTTTAGCTTGGCACCGTGTCCAGTGTGAGTATTACGCTTATTAGATATCCTGTATGTACCTAAGGCCTTTCTAGCTTGGCACCGTGTCCCGTGTGAGTAATAAGCTTATTAGATATCTTGTATGTACCTAGGTCCTTTCTAACTTGGCACCGTGTCCAGTGTGAGTAATACGCTAATTAGATATCTTGTATGTACCTAGGGCCTTTCTAGCTTGGCACCGTGTCCAGTGCAAGTAATACGCTTATTAGATATATTGTATGTACCTAGGGTCTTTCTAGCTTGGCACCGTGTGCCGTGTGAGTAATAAGCTTATTAGATATCCTGTATGTACCTAGGACCTTTCTAGCTTGGCGCCGTGTTCAGTGTGAGTAATAAGCTTATTAGATATCTTGTATGTACCTAGGTCCTTTCTAACTTGGCACCGTGTCCAGTGTGAGTAATAAGCTTATTAGATATATTGCATGTACCTAGGGCCTTTCTAGCTTGGCACAGTGTCCAGTGTGAGTAATAAGCTTTTAGATATATTGTATGTACCTAGGGCCTTTAAGGCTTGGCACCGTGTCCAGTGTAAGTAATAAGCTTATTAGATATCTTGTATGTACCTAGGGCCTTTCTAGCTTGGCACCGTGTCCAGTGTAAGTCATAAGCGTATTACATATCCTGTATGTACCTAGGGCCTTTCTAGCTTGGCACCATGTCCAGTGTAAGTAATAAGCTTATTAGATATCTTGTATGTACCTAGGGCCTTCCTAGCTTGGCACCATGTCCAGTGTGAGTAATAAGCTTATTAGATATCTTGTATGTACCTAGGGCCTTTCTAGCTTGGCACCATGTCTCGTGTGAGTAATACGCTTATTAGATATCCTGTATGTATCTAGGGCCTTTCTAGCTTAGCACCATGTCCCGTGTGAGTAATACGCTTATTAGATATCTTGTATGTACCTAGGGCCTTTCTAACTTAGCACCGTGTCCAGTGTGAGTAATAAGCTTATTAGATATCTTGTATGTACCTAGGGCCTTTCTAGCTTGGCTCCGTGTCCAGTGTGAGTAATAGCCTTATTAGATATCTTGTATGTACCTAGGACCTTTCTAGCTTGGCACCGTGTCCATTGTGAGTAATACGCTTATTAGATATCCTGTATGCACCTAGGGCCTTTCTAGCTTGGCACCGTGTCCAGTGTGAGTAATAAGCTTTTTAGATATCTTGTATGTATCTAGAGCCTTTCTAGCTTCACACCGTGTCAAGTGTGAGTAATAAGCTTATTAGATATCTTGTATGTACCTAGGGCCTTTCTAGCTTGGCACCGTGTCCCGTGTGAGTAATAATTTTATTAGATATCTTGTATGTACCTAGGGCCTTTCTAGCTTGGCACAGTGTCCAGTGTGAGTAATAAGCTTTTTAGATATCTTGTATGTACCTAGGGCCTTTCTAGTTTGGCACCGTGTCCAGTGTGAGTAATAAGCTTTTTAGATATCTTGTATGTACCTAGGGCCTTTCTAGCTTAGCACCATGTCCAGTGTGAGTAGAAAGCTTATTAGATATCTTGTATGTACCTAGGGCCTTTCTAGCTTTGCACCATGGCCAGTGTGAGTAATAAGCTAATTAGAGTTCTTGTATTTACCTAGGACCTTTCTAGCTTGGCACCGTGTCCAGTGTTAGTAATACGCTTATTAGATATCCTGTATTTACCTAGGGCCTTTCTAGCTTGGCACCGTTTCCAGTGTGAGTAATAAGCTTATTAGATATTCTGTATTCATCTAGGGCCTTTCTAGCTTGACACCGTTTCCAGTGTGAGTAATAAGCTTATTAGATATCATGTATGCACCTAGGGACTCTCTAGCTTGGCACCGTGTTCAGTGTGAGTAATACGCTTATTAGATATCCTGTATGCACCTAGGGCCTTTCTAGCTTGGCACCATGTCTCGTGTGAGTAATACGCTTATTAGATATCCTGTATGTATCTAGGGCCTTTCTAGCTTAGCACCATGTCCCGTATGAGTAATACGCTTATTAGATATCTTGTATGTACCTAGGGCCTTTCTAACTTGGCACCGTGTCCAGTGTGAGTAATAAGCTTATTAGATATCTTGTATGTACCTAGAGCCTTTCTAGCTTGGCTCCGTGTCCAGTGTGAGTAATAAGCTTATTAGATATCTTGTATGTACCTAGGGCCTTTCTAGCTTGGCACCGTGTCCAGTGCAAGTAATACGCTTATTAGATATATTGTATGTACCTAGGGTCTTTCTAGCTTGGCACCGTGTGCCGTGTGAGTAATAAGCTTATTAGATATCCTGTATGTACCTAGGACCTTTCTAGCTTGGCGCCGTGTTCAGTGTGAGTAAAAAGCTTATTAGATATCTTGTATGTACCTAGGTCCTTTCTAACTTGGCACCGTGTCCAGTGTGAGTAATAAGCTTATTAGATATATTGCATGTACCTAGGGCCTTTCTAGCTTGGCACAGTGTCCAGTGTGAGTAATAAGCTTTTAGATATATTGAATGTACCTAGGGCCTTTAAGGCTTGGCACCGTGTCCAGTGTAAGTAATAAGCTTATTAGATATCTTGTATGTACCTAGGGCCTTTCTAGCTTGGCACCGTGTCCAGTGTAAGTCATAAGCGTATTACATATCCTGTATGTACCTAGGGCCTTTCTAGCTTGGCACCATGTCCAGTGTAAGTAATAAGCTTATTAGATATCTTGTATGTACCTAGGGCCTTCCTAGCTTGGCACCATGTCCAGTGTGAGTAATAAGCTTATTAGATATCTTGTATGTACCTAGGGCCTTTCTAGCTTGGCACCATGTCTCGTGTGAGTAATACGCTTATTAGATATCCTGTATGTATCTAGGGCCTTTCTAGCTTAGCACCATGTCCCGTGTGAGTAATACGCTTATTAGATATCTTGTATGTACCTAGGGCCTTTCTAACTTAGCACCGTGTCCAGTGTGAGTAATAAGCTTATTAGATATCTTGTATGTACCTAGGGCCTTTCTAGCTTGGCTCCGTGTCCAGTGTGAGTAATAAGCTTATTAGATATCTTGTATGTACCTAGGGCCTTTCTAGCTTGGCACCGTGTCCATTGTGAGTAATACGCTTATTAGATATCCTGTATGTACCTAGGGCCTTTCTAGCTTGGCACCGTGTCCAGTGTGAGTAATAAGCTTTTTAGATATCTTGTATGTATCTAGAGCCTTTCTAGCTTCACACCGTGTCAAGTGTGAGTAATAAGCTTATTAGATATCTTGTATGTACCTAGGGCCTTTCTAGCTTGGCACCGTGTCCCGTGTGAGTAATAATTTTATTAGATATCTTGTATGTACCTAGGGCCTTTCTAGCTTGGCACAGTGTCCAGTGTGAGTGTTAAGCTTTTTAGATATCTTGTATGTACCTAGGGCCTTTCTAGTTTGGCACCGTGTCCAGTGTGAGTAATAAGCTTTTTAGATATCTTGTATGTACCTAGGGCCTTTCTAGCTTAGCACCATGTCCAGTGTGAGTAGAAAGCTTATTAGATATCTTGTATGTACCTAGGGCCTTTCTAGCTTTGCACCATGGCCAGTGTGAGTAATAAGCTAATTAGAGTTCTTGTATTTACCTAGGACCTTTCTAGCTTGGCACCGTGTCCAGTGTTAGTAATACGCTTATTAGATATCCTGTATTTACCTAGGGCCTTTCTAGCTTGGCACCGTTTCCAGTGTGAGTAATAAGCTTATTAGATATTCTGTATTCATCTAGGGCCTTTCTAGCTTGACACCGTTTCCAGTGTGAGTAATAAGCTTATTAGATATCATGTATGCACCTAGGGACTCTCTAGCTTGGCACCGTGTTCAGTGTGAGTAATACGCTTATTAGATATCCTGTATGCACCTAGGGCCTTTCTAGCTTGGCACCATGTCTCGTGTGAGTATAACGCTTATTAGATATCCTGTATGTATCTAGGGCCTTTCTAGCTTAGCACCATGTCCCGTGTGAGTAATACGCTTATTAGATATCTTGTATGTACCTAGGGCCTTTCTAACTTGGCACCGTGTCCAGTGTGAGTAATAAGCTTATTAGATATCTTGTATGTACCTAGAGCCTTTCTAGCTTGGCTCCGTGTCCAGTGTGAGTAATAAGCTTATTAGATATCTTGTATGTACCTAGGGCCTTTCTAGCTTGGCACCGTGTCCATTGTGAGTAATACGCTTATTAAATATCCGTTATGCACCTAGTGCCTTTCTAGCTTGGCACCATGTCCTGTGTGAGTAATACGCTTATTAGATATCCTGTATGTATCTAGGACCTTTCTAGGTTGGCACCATGTCCAGTGTATGTAATAAGCTTATTAGATATCTTGTATGTACCTAGGGCCTTTCTAGCTTGGCACCATGTACAGTGTGAGTAATAAGCTATTAGATATCTTGTATGTACCTAGGGCCTTTCTAGCTTGACACCATGTCCAGTGTGAGTAATAAGCTTATTAGATATCTTGTATGTACCTAGGGCCTTTCTAGCTTAGCACCATGTCCAGTGTGAGTAGAAAGCTTATTAGATATCTTGTATGTACCTAGGGCCTTTCTAGCTTTGCACCATGGCCAGTGTGAGTAATAAGCTTATTAGATATCTTGTATGTACCTAGGTCCTTTCTAACTTGGCACCGTGTCCAGTGTGAGTAATAAGCTTATTAGATATATTGCATGTACCTAGGGCCTTTCTAGCTTGGAACAGTGTCCAGTGTGAGTAATAAGCTTTTAGATATATTGTATGTACCTAGGGCCTTTAAGGCTTGGCACCGTGTCCAGTGTAAGTAATAAGCTTATTAGATATCTTGTATGTACCTAGGGCCTTTCTAGCTTGGCACCGTGTCCAGTGTAAGTCATAAGCGTATTACATATCCTGTATGTACCTAGGGCCTTTCTAGCTTGGCACCATGTCCAGTGTAAGTAATAAGCTTATTAGATATCTTGTATGTACCTAGGGCCTTCCTAGCTTGGCACCATGTCCAGTGTGAGTAATAAGCTTATTAGATATCTTGTATGTACCTAGGGCCTTTCTAGCTTGGCACCATGTCTCGTGTGAGTAATACGCTTATTAGATATCCTGTATGTATCTAGGGCCTTTCTAGCTTAGCACCATGTCCCGTGTGAGTTATACGCTTATTAGATATCTTGTATGTACCTAGGGCCTTTCTAACTTAGCACCGTGTCCAGTGTGAGTAATAAGCTTATTAGATATCTTGTATGTACCTAGGGCCTTTCTAGCTTGGCTCCGTGTCCAGTGTGAGTAATAAGCTTATTAGATATCTTGTATGTACCTAGGGCCTTTCTAGCTTGGCACCGTGTCCATTGTGAGTAATACGCTTATTAGATATCCTGTATGCACCTAGGGCCTTTCTAGCTTGGCACCGTGTCCAGTGTGAGTAATAAGCTTTTTAGATATCTTGTATGTATCTAGAGCCTTTCTAGCTTCACACCGTGTCAAGTGTGAGTAATAAGCTTATTAGATACCTTGTATGTACCTAGGGCCTTTCTAGCTTGGCACCGTGTCCCGTGTGAGTAATAATTTTATTAGATATCTTGTATGTACCTAGGGCCTTTCTAGATTGGCACAGTGTCCAGTGTGAGTAATAAGCTTTTTAGATATCTTGTATGTACCTAGGGCCTTTCTAGTTTGGCACCGTGTCCAGTGTGAGTAAAAAGCTTTTTAGATATCTTGTATGTACCTAGGGCCTTTCTAGCTTGGCACCGTGTCCGGTGTGAGTAATAAGCTTATTAGATATCTTGTATGTACCTAGGGCCTTTCTAGCTTGGCACCGTGTCCAGTGTAAGTCATAAGCTTATTAGATATCCTGTATGTACCTAGGGCCTTTTTAGCTTGGCACCGTGTCCAGTGTGAGCATTACGCTTATTAGATATCCTGTATGTACCTAGGGCCTTTTTAGCTTGGCACCGTGTCCCGTGTGAGTAATAAGCTTATTAGATATCTTGTATGTACCTAGGTCCTTTCTAACTTGGCACAGTGTCCAGTGTGAGTAATACGCTAATTAGATATCTTGTATGTACCTAGGGCCTTTCTAGGTTGGCACCATGTCCAGTGTGAGTAATAAGCTTATTAGATATCTTGTATGTACCAAAGGCCTTTCTAGCTTGGCACCATGTCCAGTGTGAGTAATAAGCTTATTAGATATCTTGTATGTACCTAGGGCCTTTCTAGCTTGGCACCGTGTCCGGTGTGAGTAATAAGCTTATTAGATATCTTGTATGTACCTAGGGCCTTTCTAGCTTCGCACCGTGTCCAGTGTAAGTCATAAGCTTATTAGATATCCTGTATGTACCTAGGGCCTTTTTAGCTTGGCACCGTGTCCAGTGTGAGTATTACGCTTATTAGATATCCTGTATGTACCTAAGGCCTTTCTAGCTTGGCACCGTGTCCCGTGTGAGTAATAAGCTTATTAGATATCTTGTATGTACCTAGGTCCTTTCTAACTTGGCACCGTGTCCAGTGTGAGTAATACGCTAATTAGATATCTTGTATGTACCTAGGGCCTTTCTAGCTTGGCACCGTGTCCAGTGCAAGTAATACGCTTATTAGATATATTGTATGTACCTAGGGTCTTTCTAGCTTGGCACCGTGTGCCGTGTGAGTAATAAGCTTATTAGATATCCTGTATGTACCTAGGACCTTTCTAGCTTGGCGCCGTGTTCAGTGTGAGTAATAAGCTTATTAGATATCTTGTATGTACCTAGGTCCTTTCTAACTTGGCACCGTGTCCAGTGTGAGTAATAAGCTTATTAGATATATTGCATGTACCTAGGGCCTTTCTAGCTTGGAACAGTGTCCAGTGTGAGTAATAAGCTTTTAGATATATTGTATGTACCTAGGGCCTTTAAGGCTTGGCACCGTGTCCAGTGTAAGTAATAAGCTTATTAGATATCTTGTATGTACCTAGGGCCTTTCTAGCTTGGCACCGTGTCCAGTGTAAGTCATAAGCGTATTACATATCCTGTATGTACCTAGGGCCTTTCTAGCTTGGCACCATGTCCAGTGTAAGTAATAAGCTTATTAGATATCTTGTATGTACCTAGGGCCTTCCTAGCTTGGCACCATGTCCAGTGTGAGTAATAAGCTTATTAGATATCTTGTATGTACCTAGGGCCTTTCTAGCTTGGCACCATGTCTCGTGTGAGTAATACGCTTATTAGATATCCTGTATGTATCTAGGGCCTTTCTAGCTTAGCACCATGTCCCGTGTGAGTAATACGCTTATTAGATATCTTGTATGTACCTAGGGCCTTTCTAACTTAGCACCGTGTCCAGTGTGAGTAATAAGCTTATTAGATATCTTGTATGTACCTAGGGCCTTTCTAGCTTGGCTCCGTGTCCAGTGTGAGTAATAAGCTTATTAGATATCTTGTATGTACCTAGGGCCTTTCTAGCTTGGCACCGTGTCCATTGTGAGTAATACGCTTATTAGATATCCTGTATGCACCTAGAGCCTTTCTAGCTTGGCACCGTGTCCAGTGTGAGTAATAAGCTTTTTAGATATCTTGTATGTATCTAGAGCCTTTCTAGCTTCACACCGTGTCAAGTGTGAGTAATAAGCTTATTAGATACCTTGTATGTACCTAGGGCCTTTCTAGCTTGGCACCGTGTCCCGTGTGAGTAATAATTTTATTAGATATCTTGTATGTACCTAGGGCCTTTCTAGCTTGGCACAGTGTCCAGTGTGAGTAATAAGCTTTTTAGATATCTTGTATGTACCTAGGGCCTTTCTAGTTTGGCACCGTGTCCAGTGTGAGTAAAAAGCTTTTTAGATATCTTGTATGTACCTAGGGCCTTTCTAGCTTGGCACCGTGTCCGGTGTGAGTAATAAGCTTATTAGATATCTTGTATGTACCTAGGGCCTTTCTAGCTTGGCACCGTGTCCAGTGTAAGTCATAAGCTTATTAGATATCCTGTATGTACCTAGGGCCTTTTTAGCTTGGCACCGTGTCCAGTGTGAGCATTACGCTTATTAGATATCCTGTATGTACCTAGGGCCTTTTTAGCTTGGCACCGTGTCCCGTGTGAGTAATAAGCTTATTAGATATCTTGTATGTACCTAGGTCCTTTCTAACTTGGCACAGTGTCCAGTGTGAGTAATACGCTAATTAGATATCTTGTATGTACCTAGGGCCTTTCTAGGTTGGCACCATGTCCAGTGTGAGTAATAAGCTTATTAGATATCTTGTATGTACCAAAGGCCTTTCTAGCTTGGCACCATGTCCAGTGTGAGTAATAAGCTTATTAGATATCTTGTATGTACCTAGGGCCTTTCTAGCTTAGCACCATGTCCAGTGTGAGTAGAAAGCTTATTAGATATCTTGTATGTACCTAGGGCCTTTCTAGCTTGGCACCATGTCCTGTGTGAGTAATAAGCTTATTAGATATCCTGTATGCACCTAGTGCCTTTCTAGCTTGGCATCATGTCCTGTGTGAGTAATACGCTTATTAGATATCCTGTCTGTATCTAGGACCTTTCTAGGTTTGCACCATGTCCAGTGTGAGTAATAAGCTTATTAGATATCTTGTATGTACCTAGGGCCTTTCTAGTTTGACACCATGTCCAGTGTGAGTAATAAGCTTATTAGATATCTTGTATGTACCTAGGGCCTTTCTAGCTTAGCACCATGTCCAGTGTGAGTAGAAAGCTTATTAGATATCTTGTATGTACCTAGGGCCTTTCTAGCTTGGCACCATGTCCAGTGTGAGTAATAAGCTTATTAGAGTTCTTGTATGTACCTAGAACCTTTCTAGCTTAGCACCGTGTCCAGTGTTAGTAATACGCTTATTAAATATCCTGTATTCAAATAGGGCCTTTCTAGCTTGGCACCGTTTCCAGTGTGAGTAATAAGCTTATTAGATATTCTGTATTCACCTAGGGCCTTTCTAGCTTGGCACCGTTTCCAGTGTGAGTAATAAGCTTATTAGATATCATGTATGCACCTAGGGACTCTCTAGCTTGGCACCGTGTTCAGTGTGAGTAATACGCTTATTAGATATCCTGTATGCACCTAGGGCCTTTCTAGCTTGGCACCATGTCTCGTGTGAGTAATACGCTTATTAGATATCCTGTATGTATCTAGGGCCTTTCTAGCTTAGCACCATGTCCAGTGTGAGTAATAAGCTTTTTAGAGTTCTTGTATGTACCTAGGACCTTTCTAGCTTGGCACCGTGTCCAGTGATAGTAATACGCTTATTAGATATCCTGTATTCACCTAGGGCTTTTCTAGCTTGGCACCGTTTCCAGTGTGAGTAATAAGCTTATTAGATATTCTGTATTCACCTAGGGCCTTTCTAGCTTGGCACCGTTTCCAGTGTGAGTAATAAGCTTATTAGATATCTTGTATGTACCTAGGGCCTTTCTAACTTGGCACCGTGTCCAGTGTGAGTAATAAGCTTATTAGATATCTTGTATGTACCTAGGGCCTTTCTAGCTTGGCTCCGTGTCCAGTGTGAGTAATAAGCTTATTAGATATCTTGTATGTACCTAGGGCCTTTCTAGCTTGGCACCGTGTCCATTGTGAGTAATACGCTTATTAAATATCCGTTATGCACCTAGTGCCATTCTAGCTTGGCACCGTGTCCAGTTTGAGTAATAAGCTTATTAGATATCCTGTATGCACCTAGGGCCTTTCTAGCTTCACACCGTGTCAAGTGTGAGTAATAAGCTTATTAGATACCTTGTATGTACCTAGGGCCTTTCTAGCTTGACACCGTGTCCCGTGTGAGTAATAAGCTTATTAGATATCTTGTATGTACCTAGGTCCTTTCTAACTTGGCACCGTGTCCAGTGTGAGTAATACGCTAATTAGATATCTTGTATGTACCTAGGGCCTTTCTAGCTTGGCACCGTGTCCAGTGCAAGTAATACGCTTATTAGATATATTGTATGTACCTAGGGTCTTTCTAGCTTGGCACCGTGTGCCGTGTGAGTAATAAGCTTATTAGATATCCTGTATGTACCTAGGACCTTTCTAGCTTGGCGCCGTGTTCAGTGTGAGTAATAAGCTTATTAGATATCTTGTATGTACCTAGGTCCTTTCTAACTTGGCACCGTGTCCAGTGTGAGTAATAAGCTTATTAGATATATTGCATGTACCTAGGGCCTTTCTAGCTTGGAACAGTGTCCAGTGTGAGTAATAAGCTTTTAGATATATTGTATGTACCTAGGGCCTTTAAGGCTTGGCACCGTGTCCAGTGTAAGTAATAAGCTTATTAGATATCTTGTATGTACCTAGGGCCTTTCTAGCTTGGCACCGTGTCCAGTGTAAGTCATAAGCGTATTACATATCCTGTATGTACCTAGGGCCTTTCTAGCTTGGCACCATGTCCAGTGTAAGTAATAAGCTTATTAGATATCTTGTATGTACCTAGGGCCTTCCTAGCTTGGCACCATGTCCAGTGTGAGTAATAAGCTTATTAGATATCTTGTATGTACCTAGGGCCTTTCTAGCTTGGCACCATGTCTCGTGTGAGTAATACGCTTATTAGATATCCTGTATGTATCTAGGGCCTTTCTAGCTTAGCACCATGTCCCGTGTGAGTAATACGCTTATTAGATATCTTGTATGTACCTAGGGCCTTTCTAACTTAGCACCGTGTCCAGTGTGAGTAATAAGCTTATTAGATATCTTGTATGTACCTAGGGCCTTTCTAGCTTGGCTCCGTGTCCAGTGTGAGTAATAAGCTTATTAGATATCTTGTATGTACCTAGGGCCTTTCTAGCTTGGCACCGTGTCCATTGTGAGTAATACGCTTATTAGATATCCTGTATGCACCTAGGGCCTTTCTAGCTTGGCACCGTGTCCAGTGTGAGTAATAAGCTTTTTAGATATCTTGTATGTATCTAGAGCCTTTCTAGCTTCACACCGTGTCAAGTGTGAGTAATAAGCTTATTAGATACCTTGTATGTACCTAGGGCCTTTCTAGCTTGGCACCGTGTCCCGTGTGAGTAATAATTTTATTAGATATCTTGTATGTACCTAGGGCCTTTCTAGCTTGGCACAGTGTCCAGTGTGAGTAATAAGCTTTTTAGATATCTTGTATGTACCTAGGGCCTTTCTAGTTTGGCACCGTGTCCAGTGTGAGTAAAAAGCTTTTTAGATATCTTGTATGTACCTAGGGCCTTTCTAGCTTGGCACCGTGTCCGGTGTGAGTAATAAGCTTATTAGATATCTTGTATGTACCTAGGGCCTTTCTAGCTTGGCACCGTGTCCAGTGTAAGTCATAAGCTTATTAGATATCCTGTATGTACCTAGGGCCTTTTTAGCTTGGCACCGTGTCCAGTGTGAGCATTACGCTTATTAGATATCCTGTATGTACCTAGGGCCTTTTTAGCTTGGCATTGTGTCCCGTGTGAGTAATAAGCTTATTAGATATCTTGTATGTACCTAGGTCCTTTCTAACTTGGCACAGTGTCCAGTGTGAGTAATACGCTAATTAGATATCTTGTATGTACCTAGGGCCTTTCTAGGTTGGCACCATGTCCAGTGTGAGTAATAAGCTTATTAGATATCTTGTATGTACCAAAGGCCTTTCTAGCTTGGCACCATGTCCAGTGTGAGTAATAAGCTTATTAGATATCTTGTATGTACCTAGGGCCTTTCTAGCTTAGCACCATGTCCAGTGTGAGTAGAAAGCTTATTAGATATCTTGTATGTACCTAGGGCCTTTCTAGCTTGGCACCATGTCCTGTGTGAGTAATAAGCTTATTAGATATCCTGTATGCACCTAGTGCCTTTCTAGCTTGGCATCATGTCCTGTGTGAGTAATACGCTTATTAGATATCCTGTCTGTATCTAGGACCTTTCTAGGTTTGCACCATGTCCAGTGTGAGTAATAAGCTTATTAGATATCTTGTATGTACCTAGGGCCTTTCTAGTTTGACACCATGTCCAGTGTGAGTAATAAGCTTATTAGATATCTTGTATGTACCTAGGGCCTTTCTAGCTTAGCACCATGTCCAGTGTGAGTAGAAAGCTTATTAGATATCTTGTATGTACCTAGGGCCTTTCTAGCTTGGCACCATGTCCAGTGTGAGTAATAAGCTTATTAGAGTTCTTGTATGTACCTAGAACCTTTCTAGCTTAGCACCGTGTCCAGTGTTAGTAATACGCTTATTAAATATCCTGTATTCAAATAGGGCCTTTCTAGCTTGGCACCGTTTCCAGTGTGAGTAATAAGCTTATTAGATATTCTGTATTCACCTAGGGCCTTTCTAGCTTGGCACCGTTTCCAGTGTGAGTAATAAGCTTATTAGATATCATGTATGCACCTAGGGACTCTCTAGCTTGGCACCGTGTTCAGTGTGAGTAATACGCTTATTAGATATCCTGTATGCACCTAGGGCCTTTCTAGCTTGGCACCATGTCTCGTGTGAGTAATACGCTTATTAGATATCCTGTATGTATCTAGGGCCTTTCTAGCTTAGCACCATGTCCAGTGTGAGTAATAAGCTTTTTAGAATTCTTGTATGTACCTAGGACCTTTCTAGCTTGGCACCGTGTCCAGTGATAGTAATACGCTTATTAGATATCCTGTATTCACCTAGGGCTTTTCTAGCTTGGCACCGTTTCCAGTGTGAGTAATAAGCTTATTAGATATTCTGTATTCACCTATGGCCTTTCTAGCTTGGCACCGTTTCCAGTGTGAGTAATAAGCTTATTAGATATCTTGTATGTACCTAGGGCCTTTCTAACTTGGCACCGTGTCCAGTGTGAGTAATAAGCTTATTAGATATCTTGTATGTACCTAGGGCCTTTCTAGCTTGGCTCCGTGTCCAGTGTGAGTAATAAGCTTATTAGATATCTTGTATGTACCTAGGGCCTTTCTAGCTTGGCACCGTGTCCATTGTGAGTAATACGCTTATTAAATATCCGTTATGCACCTAGTGCCATTCTAGCTTGGCACCGTGTCCAGTTTGAGTAATAAGCTTATTAGATATCCTGTATGCACCTAGGGCCTTTCTAGCTTCACACCGTGTCAAGTGTGAGTAATAAGCTTATTAGATACCTTGTATGTACCTAGGGCCTTTCTAGCTTGGCACCGTGTCCCGTGTGAGTAATAAGCTTATTAGATATCTTGTATGTACCTAGGTCCTTTCTAACTTGGCACCGTGTCCAGTGTGAGTAATACGCTAATTAGATATCTTGTATGTACCTAGGGCCTTTCTAGCTTGGCACCGTGTCCAGTGCAAGTAATACGCTTATTAGATATATTGTATGTACCTAGGGTCTTTCTAGCTTGGCACCGTGTGCCGTGTGAGTAATAAGCTTATTAGATATCCTGTATGTACCTAGGACCTTTCTAGCTTGGCGCCGTGTTCAGTGTGAGTAATAAGCTTATTAGATATCTTGTATGTACCTAGGTCCTTTCTAACTTGGCACCGTGTCCAGTGTGAGTAATAAGCTTATTAGATATATTGCATGTACCTAGGGCCTTTCTAGCTTGGAACAGTGTCCAGTGTGAGTAATAAGCTTTTAGATATATTGTATGTACCTAGGGCCTTTAAGGCTTGGCACCGTGTCCAGTGTAAGTAATAAGCTTATTAGATATCTTGTATGTACCTAGGGCCTTTCTAGCTTGGCACCGTGTCCAGTGTAAGTCATAAGCGTATTACATATCCTGTATGTACCTAGGGCCTTTCTAGCTTGGCACCATGTCCAGTGTAAGTAATAAGCTTATTAGATATCTTGTATGTACCTAGGGCCTTCCTAGCTTGGCACCATGTCCAGTGTGAGTAATAAGCTTATTAGATATCTTGTATGTACCTAGGGCCTTTCTAGCTTGGCACCATGTCTCGTGTGAGTAATACGCTTATTAGATATCCTGTATGTATCTAGGGCCTTTCTAGCTTAGCACCATGTCCCGTGTGAGCAATACGCTTATTAGATATCTTGTATGTACCTAGGGCCTTTCTAACTTAGCACCGTGTCCAGTGTGAGTAATAAGCTTATTAGATATCTTGTATGTACCTAGGGCCTTTCTAGCTTGGCTCCGTGTCCAGTGTGAGTAATAAGCTTATTAGATATCTTGTATGTACCTAGGGCCTTTCTAGCTTGGCACCGTGTCCATTGTGAGTAATACGCTTATTAGATATCCTGTATGCACCTAGGGCCTTTCTAGCTTGGCACCGTGTCCAGTGTGAGTAATAAGCTTTTTAGATATCTTGTATGTATCTAGAGCCTTTCTAGCTTCACACCGTGTCAAGTGTGAGTAATAAGCTTATTAGATACCTTGTATGTACCTAGGGCCTTTCTAGCTTGGCACCGTGTCCCGTGTGAGTAATAATTTTATTAGATATCTTGTATGTACCTAGGGCCTTTCTAGCTTGGCACAGTGTCCAGTGTGAGTAATAAGCTTTTTAGATATCTTGTATGTACCTAGGGCCTTTCTAGTTTGGCACCGTGTCCAGTGTGAGTAAAAAGCTTTTTAGATATATTGTATGTACCTAGGGCCTTTCTAGCTTGGCACCGTGTCCGGTGTGAGTAATAAGCTTATTAGATATCTTGTATGTACCTAGGGCCTTTCTAGCTTGGCACCGTGTCCAGTGTAAGTCATAAGCTTATTAGATATCCTGTATGTACCTAGGGCCTTTTTAGCTTGGCACCGTGTCCAGTGTGAGCATTACGCTTATTAGATATCCTGTATGTACCTAGGGCCTTTTTAGCTTGGCACCGTGTCCCGTGTGAGTAATAAGCTTATTAGATATCTTGTATGTACCTAGGTCCTTTCTAACTTGGCACAGTGTCCAGTGTGAGTAATACGCTAATTAGATATCTTGTATGTACCTAGGGCCTTTCTAGGTTGGCACCATGTCCAGTGTGAGTAATAAGCTTATTAGATATCTTGTATGTACCAAAGGCCTTTCTAGCTTGGCACCATGTCCAGTGTGAGTAATAAGCTTATTAGATATCTTGTATGTACCTAGGGCCTTTCTAGCTTAGCACCATGTCCAGTGTGAGTAGAAAGCTTATTAGATATCTTGTATGTACCTAAGGCCTTTCTAGCTTGGCACCATGTCCTGTGTGAGTAATAAGCTTATTAGATATCCTGTATGCACCTAGTGCCTTTCTAGCTTGGCATCATGTCCTGTGTGAGTAATACGCTTATTAGATATCCTGTCTGTATCTAGGACCTTTCTAGGTTTGCACCATGTCCAGTGTGAGTAATAAGCTTATTAGATATCTTGTATGTACCTAGGGCCTTTCTAGTTTGACACCATGTCCAGTGTGAGTAATAAGCTTATTAGATATCTTGTATGTACCTAGGGCCTTTCTAGCTTAGCACCATGTCCAGTGTGAGTAGAAAGCTTATTAGATATCTTGTATGTACCTAGGGCCTTTCTAGCTTGGCACCATGTCCAGTGTGAGTAATAAGCTTATTAGAGTTCTTGTATGTACCTAGAACCTTTCTAGCTTAGCACCGTGTCCAGTGTTAGTAATACGCTTATTAAATATCCTGTATTCAAATAGGGCCTTTCTAGCTTGGCACCGTTTCCAGTGTGAGTAATAAGCTTATTAGATATTCTGTATTCACCTAGGGCCTTTCTAGCTTGGCACCGTTTCCAGTGTGAGTAATAAGCTTATTAGCTATCATGTATGCACCTAGGGACTCTCTAGCTTGGCACCGTGTTCAGTGTGAGTAATACGCTTATTAGATATCCTGTATGCACCTAGGGCCTTTCTAGCTTGGCACCATGTCTCGTGTGAGTAATACGCTTATTAGATATCCTGTATGTATCTAGGGCCTTTCTAGCTTAGCACCATGTCCAGTGTGAGTAATAAGCTTTTTAGAGTTCTTGTATGTACCTAGGACCTTTCTAGCTTGGCACCGTGTCCAGTGATAGTAATACGCTTATTAGATATCCTGTATTCACCTAGGGCTTTTCTAGCTTGGCACCGTTTCCAGTGTGAGTAATAAGCTTATTAGATATTCTGTATTCACCTAGGGCCTTTCTAGCTTGGCACCGTTTCCAGTGTGAGTAATAAGCTTATTAGATATCTTGTATGTACCTAGGGCCTTTCTAACTTGGCACCGTGTCCAGTGTGAGTAATAAGCTTATTAGATATCTTGTATGTACCTAGGGCCTTTCTAGCTTGGCTCCGTGTCCAGTGTGAGTAATAAGCTTATTAGATATCTTGTATGTACCTAGGGCCTTTCTAGCTTGGCACCGTGTCCATTGTGAGTAATACGCTTATTAAATATCCGTTATGCACCTAGTGCCATTCTAGCTTGGCACCGTGTCCAGTTTGAGTAATAAGCTTATTAGATATCCTGTATGCACCTAGGGCCTTTCTAGCTTGGCACCGTGTCCAGTGTGAGTAATAAGCTTATTACATATCCTGTTTGTACCTAGGGCCTCTCAAGCTTGGCACCGTGTCCCGTGTGAGTAATACGCTTATTAGATATCCTGTATGCACCTAGGGCCTTTCTAGCTTGGCACCGTGTCCAGTGTAAGTAATACGCTTTTAGATATCTTGTATGTACCTAGGGCCTTTCTAGCTTAGCACCGTGTCCCGTGTGAGTAATAATTTTATTAGATATCTTGTATGTACCTAGGGCCTTTCTAGCTTGGCACAGTGTCCAGTGTGAATAATAAGCTTTTTAGATATCTTGTATGTACCTAGGGCCTTTCTAGCTTGGCACCGTGTCCAGTGTGAGTAATAAGCTTTTTAGATATCTTGTATGTACCTAGGGCCTTTCTAGCTTAGCACCGTGTCCGGTGTGAGTAATAAGCTTATTAGATATCTTGTATGTACCTAGGGCCTTTCTAGCTTCGCACCGTGTCCAGTGTAAGTCATAAGCTTATTAGATATCCTGTATGTACCTAGGGCCTTTTTAGCTTGGCACCGTGTCCAGTGTGAGTATTACGCTTATTAGATATCCTGTATGTACCTAAGGCCTTTCTAGCTTGGCACCGTGTCCCGTGTGAGTAAAAAGGTTATTAGATATCTTGTATGTACCTAGGTCCTTTCTAACTTGGCACCGTGTCCAGTGTGAGTAATACGCTAATTAGATATCTTGTATGTACCTAGGGCCTTTCTAGCTTGGCAACGTGTCCAGTGCAAGTAATACGCTTATTAGATATATTGTATGTACCTAGGGTCTTTCTAGCTTGGCACCGTGTGCCGTGTGAGTAATAAGCTTATTAGATATCCTGTATGTACCTAGGACCTTTCTAGCTTGGCGCCGTGTTCAGTGTGAGTAATAAGCTTATTAGATATCTTGTATGTACCTAGGTCCTTTCTAACTTGGCACCGTGTCCAGTGTGAGTAATAAGCTTATTAGATATATTGCATGTACCTAGGGCCTTTCTAGCTTGGAACAGTGTCCAGTGTGAGTAATAAGCTTTTAGATATATTGTATGTACCTAGGGCCTTTAAGGCTTGGCACCGTGTCCAGTGTAAGTAATAAGCTTATTAGATATCTTGTATGTACCTAGGGCCTTTCTAGCTTGGCACCGTGTCCAGTGTAAGTCATAAGCGTATTACATATCCTGTATGTACCTAGGGCCTTTCTAGCTTGGCACCATGTCCAGTGTAAGTAATAAGCTTATTAGATATCTTGTATGTAACTAGGGCCTTCCTAGCTTGGCACCATGTCCAGTGTGAGTAATAAGCTTATTAGATATCTTGTATGTACCTAGGGCCTTTCTAGCTTGGCACCATGTCTCGTGTGAGTAATACGCTTATTAGATATCCTGTATGTATCTAGGGCCTTTCTAGCTTAGCACCATGTCCCGTGTGAGTAATACGCTTATTAGATATCTTGTATGTACCTAGGGCCTTTCTAACTTAGCACCGTGTCCAGTGTGAGTAATAAGCTTATTAGATATCTTGTATGTACCTAGGGCCTTTCTAGCTTGGCTCCGTGTCCAGTGTGAGTAATAAGCTTATTAGATATCTTGTATGTACCTAGGGCCTTTCTAGCTTGGCACCGTGTCCATTGTGAGTAATACGCTTATTAGATATCCTGTATGCACCTAGGGCCTTTCTAGCTTGGCACCGTGTCCAGTGTGAGTAATAAGCTTTTTAGATATCTTGTATGTATCTAGAGCCTTTCTAGCTTCACAACGTGTCAAGTGTGAGTAATAAGCTTATTAGATACCTTGTATGTACCTAGGGCCTTTCTAGCTTGGCACCGTGTCCCGTGTGAGTAATAATTTTATTAGATATCTTGTATGTACCTAGGGCCTTTCTAGCTTGGCACAGTGTCCAGTGTGAGTAATAAGCTTTTTAGATATCTTGTATGTACCTAGGGCCTTTCTAGTTTGGCACCGTGTCCGGTGTGAGTAATAAGCTTATTAGATATCTTGTATGTACCTAGGGCCTTTCTAGCTTGGCACCGTGTCCAGTGTAAGTCATAAGCTTATTAGATATCCTGTATGTACCTAGGGCCTTTTTAGCTTGGCACCGTGTCCAGTGTGAGCATTACGCTTATTAGATATCCTGTATGTACCTAGGGCCTTTTTAGCTTGGCACCGTGTCCCGTGTGAGTAATAAGCTTATTAGATATCTTGTATGTACCTAGGTCCTTTCTAACTTGGCACAGTGTCCAGTGTGAGTAATACGCTAATTAGATATCTTGTATGTACCTAGGGCCTTTCTAGGTTGGCACCATGTCCAGTGTGAGTAATAAGCTTATTAGATATCTTGTATGTACCAAAGGCCTTTCTAGCTTGGCACCATGTCCAGTGTGAGTAATAAGCTTATTAGATATCTTGTATGTACCTAGGGCCTTTCTAGCTTAGCACCATGTCCAGTGTGAGTAGAAAGCTTATTAGATATCTTGTATGTACCTAGGGCCTTTCTAGCTTGGCACCATGTCCTGTGTGAGTAATAAGCTTATTAGATATCTTGTATGTACCTAGGGCCTTTCTAGGTTGGCACCGTGTCCAGTGTGAGTAATACGCTTATTAGATATCCTGTATGCACCTAGTGCCTTTCTAGCTTGGCATCATGTCCTGTGTGAGTAATACGCTTATTAGATATCCTGTCTGTATCTAGGACCTTTCTAGGTTTGCACCATGTCCAGTGTGAGTAATAAGCTTATTAGATATCTTGTATGTACCTAGGGCCTTTCTAGTTTGACACCATGTCCAGTGTGAGTAATAAGCTTATTAGATATCTTGTATGTACCTAGGGCCTTTCTAGCTTAGCACCATGTCCAGTGTGAGTAGAAAGCTTATTAGATATCTTGTATGTACCTAGGGCCTTTCTAGCTTGGCACCATGTCCAGTGTGAGTAATAAGCTTATTAGAGTTCTTGTATGTACCTAGAACCTTTCTAGCTTAGCACCGTGTCCAGTGTTAGTAATACGCTTATTAGATATCCTGTATTCAAATAGGGCCTTTCTAGCTTGGCACCGTTTCCAGTGTGAGTAATAAGCTTATTAGATATTCTGTATTCACCTAGGGCCTTTCTAGCTTGGCACCGTTTCCAGTGTGAGTAATAAGCTTATTAGATATCATGTATGCACCTAGGGACTCTCTAGCTTGGCACCGTGTTCAGTGTGAGTAATACGCTTATTAGATATCCTGTATGCACCTAGGGCCTTTCTAGCTTGGCACCATGTCTCGTGTGAGTAATACGCTTATTAGATATCCTGTATGTATCTATGGCCTTTCTAGCTTAGCACCATGTCCAGTGTGAGTAATAAGCTTTTTAGAGTTCTTGTATGTACCTAGGACCTTTCTAGCTTGGCACCGTGTCCAGTGATAGTAATACGCTTATTAGATATCCTGTATTCACATAGGGCTTTTCTAGCTTGGCACCGTTTCCAGTGTGAGTAATAAGCTTATTAGATATTCTGTATTCACCTAGGGCCTTTCTAGCTTGGCACCGTTTCCAGTGTGAGTAATAAGCTTATTAGATATCATGTATGCACCTAGGGACTCTCTAGCTTGGCACCGTGTTCAGTGTGAGTAATACGCTTATTAGATATCCTGTATGCACCTAGGGCCTTTCTAGCTTGGCACCATGTCTCGTGTGAGTAATACGCTTATTAGATATCCTGTATGTATCTAGGGCCTTTCTAGCTTAGCACCATGTCCCGTGTGAGTAATACGCTTATTAAATATCTTGTATGTACCTAGGGCCTTTCTAACTTGGCACCGTGTCCAGTGTGAGTAATAAGCTTATTAGATATCTTGTATGTACCTAGGGCCTTTCTAGCTTGGCACCGTGTCCATTGTGAGTAATACGCTTATTAGATATCCTGTATGCACCTAGGGCCTTTCTAGCTTGGCACCGTGTCCAGTGTGAGTAATAAGCTTTTTAGATATCTTGTATGTATCTAGAGCCTTTCTAGCTTGACACCGTGTCCAGTGTGAGTAATAAGCTTATTAGATATCTTGTATGTACCTAGGGCCTTTCTAGCTTGGCACCGTGTCCAGTGTGAGTAATAAGCTTTTTAGATATCTTGTATGTACCTAGGGCCTTTCTAGTTTGGCACCGTGTCCAGTGTGAGTAATAAGCTTTTTAGATATCTTGTATGTACCTAGGGCCTTTCTAGCTTGGCACCTTGTCCGGTGTGAGTAATAAGCTTATTAGATATCTTGTATGTACCTAGGGCCTTTCTAGCTTGGCACCGTGTCCAGTGTAAGTCATAAGCTTATTAGATATCCTGTATGTACCTAGGGCCTTTTTAGCTTGGCACCGTGTCCAGTGTGAGCATTACGCTTATTAGATATCCTGTATGTACCTAGGGCCTTTTAGCTTGGCACCGTGTCCCGTGTGAGTAATAAGCTTATTAGATATCTTGTATGTACCTAGGTCCTTTCTAACTTGGCACAGTGTCCAGTGTGAGTAATACGCTAATTAAATATCTTGTATGTACCTAGGGCCTTTCTAGGTTGGCACCATGTCCAGTGTGAGTAATAGGCTTATTAGATATCTTGTATGTACCTAGAGCCTTTCTAGCTTGGCACCATGTCCAGTGTGAGTAATAAGCTTATTAGATATCTTGTATGTACCAAAGGCCTTTCTAGCTTGGCACCATGTCCAGTGTGAGTAATAAGCTTATTAGATATCTTGTATGTACCTAGGGCCTTTCTAACTTGGCACCATGTCCTGTGTAAGTAATAAGCTTATTAGATATCTTGTATGTACCTAGGGCCTTTCTAGGTTGGCACCGTGTCCAGTGTGAGTAATAAGCTCATTAGATATCCTGTATGCACCTAGTGCCTTTCTTGCTTGGCACCATGTCCTGTGTGAGTAATACGCTTATTAGATATCCTGTATGTATCTAGGACCTTTCTAGGTTTGCACCATGTCCAGTGTGAGTAATAAGCTTATTAGATATCTTGTATGTACCTAGGGCCTTTCTAGCTTGGCACCATGTCCAGTGTGCGTAATAAGCTATTAGATATCTTGTATGTACCAAGGCCCTTTCTAGTTTGACACCATGTCCAGTGTGAGTAATAAGCTTATTAGATATCTTGTATGTACCTAGGGCCTTTCTAGCTTAGCACCATGTCCAGTGTGAGTAGAAAGCTTATTAGATATCTTGTATGTACCTAGGGCCTTTCTAGCTTGGCACCATGTCCAGTGTGAGTAATAAGCTTATTAGAGTTCTTGTATGTACCTAGGACCTTTCTAGCTTAGCACCGTGTCCAGTGTTAGTAATACGCTTATTAGATATCCTGTATTCAAATAGGGCCTTTCTAGCTTGGCACCGTTTCCAGTGTGAGTAATAAGCTTATTAGATATTCTGTATTCACCTAGGGCCTTTCTAGCTTGGCACCGTTTCCAGTGTGAGTAATAAGCTTATTAGATATCATGTATGTACCTAGGGACTCTCTAGCTTGGCACCGTGTTCAGTGTGAGTAATACGCTTATTAGATATCCTGTATGCACCTAGGGCCTTTCTAGCTTGGCACCATTTCTCGTGTGAGTAATACGCTTATTAGATATCCTGTATGTATCTAGGGCCTTTCTAGCTTAGCACCATGTCCCGTGTGAGTAATACGCTTATTAGATATCTTGTATGTACCTAGGGCCTTTCTAGCTTGGCACAGTGTCCGGTGTGAGTAATAAGCTTATTAGATATCTTGTATGTACCTAGGGCCTTTCTAGCTTGGCACCGTGTCCAGTGTAAGTCATAAGCTTATTAGATATCCTGTATGTACCTAGGGCCTTTTTAGCTTGGCACCGTGTCCAGTGTAAGTATTACGCTTATTAGATATCCTGTATGTTCCTAGGGCCTTTTTAGCTTGGCACCGTGTCCCGTGTGAGTAATAAGCTTATTAGATATTTTGTATGTACCTAGGTCCTTTCTAACTTGGCACCGTGTCCAGTGTGAGTAATACGCTAATTAGATATCTTGTATTTACCTAGGGCCTTTCTAGCTTGGCACCGTGTCCAGTGTAAGTAATACGCTTATTAGATATATTGTATGTACCTAGGGTCTTTCTAGCTTGGCACCGTGTGCCGTGTGAGTAATAAGCTTATTAGATATCCTGTATGTACCTAGGACCTTTCTAGCTTGGCGCCGTGTTCAGTGTGAGTAATAAGCTTATTAGATATCTTGTATGTACCTAGGTCTTTTCTAACTTGGCACCGTGTCCAGTGTGAGTAATAAGCTTATTAGATATCTTGTATGTACCTAGGGCCTTTCTAGCTTGGCACCGTGTCCAGTGTAAGTAATAAGCTTATTAGATATCTTGTATGTACCTAGGGCCTTTCTAGCTTGGCACCGTGTCCAGTGTGAGTATTACGCTTATTAGATATCTTGTATGTACCTAGGGCCTTTCTAGCTTGGCACCGTGTCCAGTGTGAGTAATAAGCTTATTAGATATCCTGTATGTACATAGGGCCTTTCTAGCTTTGCACCGTGTCCAGTGTGAGTAATAAGCTTATTAGATATCCTGTATGTACCTAGGGCCTGTTTAGCTCGGCACCGTGTCCCGTGTGAGAAATAAGCTAATTAGATATCTTGTATGTACCTAGGGCCTTTCTAACTTGGCACCGTGTCCAGTGTGAGTAAAAAGCTTATTAGATATCCTGTATGTACCTAGGGCCTTTCTAGCTTGGCACCGTGTCCAGTGTGAGTAATAAGCTTATTAGATATCTTGTATGTACCTAGGGCCTTTCTAGCTTGGCACCGTGTCCAGTGTGAGTAATAAGCTTATTAAATATCTTGTATGTACCTAGGGCCTTTCTAGCTTGGCACCGTGTTCAGTGTGAGTAATACGCTTATTAGATATCCTGTATGCACCTAGGGACTTTCTAGCTTGGCACCATGTCTCGTGTGAGTAATACGCTTATTAGATATCTTGTATGTACCTAGGGCCTTTCTAGCTTGGCACCGTGTCCAGTGTGAGTAATAAGCTTATTAGATATCTTGTATGCACCTAGGGACTCTCTAGCTTGGCACCGTGTTCAGTGTGAGTAATACGCTTATTAGATATCTTGTATGTACCTAGGGCCTTTCTAGCTTGGCACCGTGCCCATTGTGAGTAATACGCTTATTAGATATCCGTTATGCACCTAGTGCCATTCTAGCTTGGCACCGTGTCCAGTTTGAGTAATAAGCTTATTAGATATCCTGTATGCACCTAGGGCCTTTCTAGCTTGGCAACTTGTCCATTGTGAGTAATAAGCTTATTACATATCCTGTATGTACCTAGGGCCTTTCAAGATTGGCACCGTGTCTCGTGTGAGTAATACGCTTATTAGATATCCTGTATGCACCTAGGGCCTTTCTAGCTTGGCACCGTGTCCAGTGTGAGTAATAAGCTTTTTAGATATCTTGTATGTATCTAGGGCCTTTCTAGCTTCACACCGTGACCAGTGTGAGTAATAAGCTTATTAGATATTTTGTATGTACCTAGGGCCTTTCTAGCTTGGCACCGTGTCCCGTGTGAGTAATAATTTTATTAGATATCTTGTATGTACCTATGGCCTTTCTAGCTTGGCACAGTGTCCGGTGTGAGTAATAAGCTTATTAGATATCTTGTATGTACCTAGGGCCTTTCTAGCTTGGCACCGTGTCCAGTGTAAGTCATAAGCTTATTAGATATCCTGTATGTACCTAGGGCCTTTTTAGCTTGGCACCGTGTCCAGTGTAAGTATTACGCTTATTAGATATCCTGTATGTACCTAGGGCCTTTTTAGCTTGGCACCGTGTCCCGTGTGAGTAATAAGCTTATTAGATATTTTGTATGTACCTAGGTCCTTTCTAACTTGGCACCGTGTCCAGTGTGAGTAATACGCTAATTAGATATCTTGTATGTACATAGGGCCTTTCTAGCTTGGCACCGTGTCCAGTGTAAGTAATAAGCTTATTAGATATCCTGTATGCACCTAGGACCTTTCTAGCTTGGCACCGTTTCCAGTGTGAGTAATAAGCTTATTAGATATCTTGTATGTACCTAGGGCCTTTCTAGCTTGGCACCGTGTCCAGTGTAAGTCATAAGCTTATTAGATATCCTGTATGTACCTAGGGCCTTTTTAGCTTGGCACCGTGTCCAGTGTAAGTATTACGCTTATTAGATATCCTGTATGTACCTAGGGCCTTTTTAGCTTGGCACCGTGTCCCGTGTGAGTAATAAGCTTATTAGATATTTTGTATGTACCTAGGTCCTTTCTAACTTGGCACCGTGTCCAGTGTGAGTAATACGCTAATTAGATATCTTGTATGTACATAGGGCCTTTCTAGCTTGGCACCGTGTCCAGTGTAAGTAATAAGCTTATTAGATATCCTGTATGCACCTAGGGCCTTTCTAGCTTGGCACCGTTTCCAGTGTGAGTAATAAGCTTATTACATATCCTGTATGTACCTAGGGCCTTTCAAGATTGGCACCGTGTCCCGTGTGAGTAATACGCTTATTAGATATCCTGTATGTACCTAGGGCCTTTCTAGCTTGGCACCCTGTTTAGTGTGAGTAATAAGCTTTTTAGATATCTTGTATGTATCTAGGGCCTTTCTAGCTTCACACCGTGTCCAGTGTGAGTAATAAGCTTATTAGATATCTTGTATGTTCCTAGGGCCTTTCTAGCTTGGCACCCTGTTTAGTGTGAGTAATAAGCTTTTTAGATATCTTGTATGTATCTAGGGCCTTTCTAGCTTCACACCGTGTCCAGTGTGAGTAATACGCTTATTAGATATCCTGTATGTACCTAGGGCCTTTCTAGCTTGGCACCCTGTTTAGTGTGAGTAATAAGCTTTTTAGATATCTTGTATGTATCTAGGGCCTTTCTAGCTTCACACCGTGTCCAGTGTGAGTAATAAGCTTATTAGATATCTTGTATGTACCTAGGGCCTTTCTAGCTTGGCACCGTGTCCAGTGTGAGTATTACGCTTATTAGATATCTTGTATGTACCTAGGGCCTTTCTAGCTTGGCACCGTGTCCAGTGTGAGTAATAAGCTTATTAGATATCCTGTATGTACATAGGGCCTTTCTAGCTTTGCACCGTGTCCAGTGTGAGTAATAAGCTTATTAGATATCCTGTATGTACCTAGGGCCTGTTTAGCTCGGCACCGTGTCCCGTGTGAGAAATAAGCTTATTAGATATCTTGTATGTACCTAGGGCCTTTCTAACTTGGCACCGTGTCCAGTGTGAGTAAAAAGCTTATTAGATATCCTGTATGTACCTAGGGCCTTTCTAGCTTGGCACCGTGTCCAGTGTGAGTAATAAGCTTATTAGATATCTTGTATGTACCTAGGGCCTTTCTAGCTTGGCACCGTGTCCAGTGTGAGTAATAAGCTTATTAAATATCTTGTATGTACCTAGGGCCTTTCTAGCTTGGCACCGTGTTCAGTGTGAGTAATACGCTTATTAGATATCCTGTATGCACCTAGGGACTTTCTAGCTTGGCACCATGTCTCGTGTGAGTAATACGCTTATTAGATATCTTGTATGTACCTAGGGCCTTTCTAGCTTGGCACCGTGTCCAGTGTGAGTAATAAGCTTATTAGATATCTTGTATGCACCTAGGGACTCTCTAGCTTGGCACCGTGTTCAGTGTGAGTAATACGCTTATTAGATATCCTGTATGCACCTAGGGCCTTTCTAGCTTGGCACCATGTCTCGTGTGAGTAATACGCTTATTAGATATCCTGTATGTATCTAGGCCCTTTCTAGCTTAGCACCATGTCCCGTGTGAGTAATACGCTTATTAGATATCTTGTATGTACCTAGGGCCTTTCTAAATTGGCACCGTGTCCAGTGTGAGTAATAAGTTTATTAGATATCTTGTATGTACCTAGGGCCTTTCTAGCTTGGCTCCGTGTCCAGTGTGAGTAATAAGCTTATTAGATATCTTGTATGTACCTAGGGCCTTTCTAGCTTGGCACCGTGCCCATTGTGAGTAATACGCTTATTAGATATCCGTTATGCACCTAGTGCCATTCTAGCTTGGCACCGTGTCCAGTTTGAGTAATAAGCTTATTAGATATCCTGTATGCACCTAGGGCCTTTCTAGCTTGGCAACTTGTCCATTGTGAGTAATAAGCTTATTACATATCCTGTATGTACCTAGGGCCTTTCAAGATTGGCACCGTGTCTCGTGTGAGTAATACGCTTATTAGATATCCTGTATGCACCTAGGGCCTTTCTAGCTTGGCACCGTGTCCAGTGTGAGTAATAAGCTTTTTAGATATCTTGTATGTATCTAGGGCCTTTCTAGCTTCACACCGTGACCAGTGTGAGTAATAAGCTTATTAGATATTTTGTATGTACCTAGGGCCTTTCTAGCTTGGCACCGTGTCCCGTGTGAGTAATAATTTTATTAGATATCTTGTATGTACCTAGGGCCTTTCTAGCTTGGCACAGTGTCCGGTGTGAGTAATAAGCTTATTAGATATCTTGTATGTACCTAGGGCCTTTCTAGCTTGGCACCGTGTCCAGTGTAAGTCATAAGCTTATTAGATATCCTGTATGTACCTAGGGCCTTTTTAGCTTGGCACCGTGTCCAGTGTAAGTATTACGCTTATTAGATATCCTGTATGTACCTAGGGCCTTTTTAGCTTGGCACCGTGTCCCGTGTGAGTAATAAGCTTATTAGATATTTTGTATGTACCTAGGTCCTTTCTAACTTGGCACCGTGTCCAGTGTGAGTAATACGCTAATTAGATATCTTGTATGTACATAGGGCCTTTCTAGCTTGGCACCGTGTCCAGTGTAAGTAATAAGCTTATTAGATATCCTGTATGTACCTAGGACCTTTCTAGCTTGGCGCCGTGTTCAGTGTGAGTAATAAGCTTATTCGATATCTTGTATGTACCTAGGTCCTTTCTAACTTGGCACCGTGTCCAGTGTGAGTAATAAGCTTATTAGATATCTTGTATGTACCTAGGGCCTTTCTAGCTTGGCACCGTGTCCAGTGTAAGTAATAAGCTTATTAGATATCTTGTATGTACCTAGGGCCTTTCTAGCTTGGCACCGTGTCCAGTGTGAGTATTACGCTTATTAGATATCTTGTATGTACCTAGGGCCTTTCTAGCTTGGCACCGTGTCCAGTGTGAGTAATAAGCTTATTAGATATCCTGTATGTACATAGGGCCTTTCTAGCTTTGCACCGTGTCCAGTGTGAGTAATAAGCTTATTAGATATCCTGTATGTACCTAGGGCCTGTTTAGCTCGGCACCGTGTCCCGTGTGAGAAAAAAGCTTATTAGATATCTTGTATGTACCTAGGGCCTTTCTAACTTGGCACCGTGTCCAGTGTGAGTAAAAAGCTTATTAGATATACTGTATGTACCTAGGGCCTTTCTAGCTTGGCACCGTGTCCAGTGTGAGTAATAAGCTTATTAGATATCTTGTATGTACCTAGGGCCTTTCTAGCTTGGCACCGTGTCCAGTGTGAGTAATAAGCTTATTGAATATCTTGTATGTACCTAGGGTCTTTCTAGCTTGGCACCGTGTTCAGTGTGAGTAATACGCTTATTAGATATCCTGTATGCACCTAGGGCCTTTCTAGCTTGGCACCATGTCTCGTGTGAGTAATACGCTTATTAGATATCTTGTATGTACCTAGGGCCTTTCTAGCTTGGCACCGTGTCCAGTGTGAGTAATAAGCTTATTAGATATCTTGTATGCACCTAGGGACTCTCTAGCTTGGCACCGTGTTCAGTGTGAGTAATACGCTTATTAGATATCCTGTATGCACCTAGGGCCTTTCTAGCTTGGCACCATGTCTCGTGTGAGTAATACGCTTATTAGATATCCTGTATGTATCTAGGGCCTTTCTAGCTTAGCACCATGTCCCGTGTGAGTAATACGCTTATTAGATATCTTGTATGTACCTAGGGCCTTTCTAAATTGGCACCGTGTCCAGTGTGAGTAATAAGTTTATTAGATATCTTGTATGTACCTAGGGCCTTTCTAGCTTGGCTCCGTGTCCAGTGTGAGTAATAAGCTTATTAGATATCTTGTATGTACCTAGGGCCTTTCTAGCTTGGCACCGTGCCCATTGTGAGTAATACGCTTATTAGATATCCGTTATTCACCTAGTGCCATTCTAGCTTGGCACCGTGTCCAGTTTGAGTAATAAGCTTATTAGATATCCTGTATGCACCTAGGGCCTTTCTAGCTTGGCACCGTTTCCAGTGTGAGTAATAAGCTTATTACATATCCTGTATGTACCTAGGGCCTTTCAAGATTGGCACCGTGTCCCGTGTGAGTAATACGCTTATTAGATATCCTGTATAAACCTAGGGCCTTTCTAGCTTGGCACCCTGTTTAGTGTGAGTAATAAGCTTTTTAGATATCTTGTATGTATCTAGGGCCTTTCTAGCTTCACACCGTGTCCAGTGTGAGTAATAAGCTTATTAGATATCTTGTATGTTCCTAGGGCCTTTCTAGCTTGGCACCGTGTCCCGTATGAGAAATAATTTTATTAGATATCTTGTATGTACCTAGGGCCTTTCTAGCTTGGCACAGTGTCCGGTGTGAGTAATAAGCTTATTAGATATCTTGTATGTACCTAGGGCCTTTCTAGCTTTGCACCGTGTCCAGTGTAAGTCATAAGCTTATTAGATATCCTGTATGTACCTAGGGCCTTTTTAACTTGGCACCGTGTCCAGTGTGAGTATTACGCTTATTAGATATCCTGTATGTACCTAGGGCCTTTTTAGCTTGGCACCGTGTCCCGTGTGAGTAATAAGCTTATTAGATATCTTGTATGTACCTAGGTCCTTTCTAACTTGGCACCGTGTCCAGTGTGAGTAATACGCTTATTAGATATATTGTATGTACCTAGGGTCTTTCTAGCTTGGCACCTTGTGCCGTGTGAGTAATAAGCTTATTAGATATACTGTATGTACCTAGGACCTTTCTAGCTTGGCGCCGTGTTCAGTGTGAGTAATAAGCTTATTAGATATCTTGTATGTACCTAGGTCCTTTCTAACTTGGCACCGTGTCCAGTGTGAGTAATAAGCTTATTAGATATCTCTTATGTACCTAGGGCCTTTCTAGCTTGGCACCATGTCCAGTGTGAGTAATAAGCTTTTAGATATCTTGTATGTACCTAGGGCCTTTCTAGCTTGGCACCGTGTCCAGTGTAAGTAATAAGCTTATTAGATATCTTGTATGTAACTAGGGCCTTTCTAGCTTGGCACCGTGTCCAGTGTGAGTATTACGCTTATTAGATATCTTGTATGTACCTAGGGCCTTTCTAGCTTGGCACCGTGTCCAGTGTGAGTAATAAGCTTATTAGATATCCTGTATGTACCTAGGGCCTTTTTAGCTCAGCACCGTGTCCCGTGTGAGAAATAAGCTTATTAGATATCTTGTATATACCTAGGGCCTTTCTAGCTTGGCACCGTGTCCAGTGTGAGTAATAAGCTTATTAGATATCTTGTATGCACCTAGGGACTCTCTAGCTTGGCACCGTGTTCAGTGTGAGTAAAACACTTATTAGATATCCTGAATGCACCTAGGGCCTTTCTAGCTTGACACCATGTCTCGTGTGAGAAATACGCTTATTAGATATCCTGTATGTATCTAGGGCCTTTCTAGATTAGCACCATGTCCCGTGTGAGTAATACGCTTATTAGATATCTTGTATGTACCTAGGGCCTTTCTAAATTGGCACCGTGTCCAGTGTGAGTAATAAGCTTATTAGATATCTTGTATGTACCTAGGGCCTTTCTAGCTTGGCTCCGTGTCCAGTGTGAAAATAAGCTTATTAGATATCTTGTATGTACCTAGGGCCTTTCTAGCTTGGCACCGTGCCCATTGTGAGTAATACGCTTATTAGATATCCGTTATGCACCTAGTGCCATTCTAGCTTGGCACCGTGTCCAGTTTGAGTAATAAGCTTATTAGATATCCTGTATGCACCTAGGGCCTTTCTAGCTTGGAACCGTTTCCAGTGTGAGTAATAAGCTTATTACATATCCTGTATGTACCTAGGGCCTTTCAAGATTGGCACCGTGTCCCGTGTGAGTAATACACTTATTAGGTATCCTGTATGTACCTAGGGCCTTTCTAGCTTGCCACCGTGTCCAGTGTGAGTAATAAGCTTTTTAGATATCTTGTATGTATCTAGGGCCTTTCTAGCTTCACACCGTGTCCAGTGTGAGTAATAAGCTTATTAGATATCTTGTATGTACCTAGGGCCTTTCTAGCTTGGCACCGTGTCCCGTGTGAGTAATAATTTTATTAGATATCTTGTATGTACCTAGGGCCTTTCTAGCTTGGCACAGTGTCCGGTGTGAGTAATAAGCTTATTAGATATCTTGTATGTACCTAGGGCCTTTCTAGCTTTGCACCGTGTCCAGTGTAAGTCATAAGCTTATTAGATATCCTGTATGTACCTAGGGCCTTTTTAACTTGGCACCGTGTCCAGTGTGAGTATTACGCTTATTAGATATCCTGTATGTACCTAGGGCCTTTTTAGCTTGGCACCGTGTCCCGTGTGAGTAATAAGCTTATTAGATATCCGTTATTCACCTAGTGCCATTCTAGCTTGGCACCGTGTCCAGTTTGAGTAATAAGCTTATTAGATATCCTGTATGCACCTAGGGCCTTTCTAGCTTGGCACCGTTTCCAGTGTGAGTAATAAGCTTATTACATATCCTGTATGTACCTAGGGCCTTTCAAGATTGGCACCGTGTCCCGTGTGAGTAATACGCTTATTAGATATCCTGTATGTACCTAGGGCCTTTCTAGCTTGGCACCCTGTTTAGTGTGAGTAATAAGCTTTTTAGATATCTTGTATGTATCTAGGGCCTTTCTAGCTTCACACCGTGTCCAGTGTGAGTAATAAGCTTATTAGATATCTTGTATGTTCCTAGGGCCTTTCTAGCTTGGCACCGTGTCCCGTATGAGAAATAATTTTATTAGATATCTTGTATGTACCTAGGGCCTTTCTAGCTTGGCACAGTGTCCGGTGTGAGTAATAAGCTTATTAGATATCTTGTATGTACCTAGGGCCTTTCTAGCTTTGCACCGTGTCCAGTGTAAGTCATAAGCTTATTAGATATCCTGTATGTACCTAGGGCCTTTTTAACTTGGCACCGTGTCCAGTGTGAGTATTACGCTTATTAGATATCCTGTATGTACCTAGGGCCTTTTTAGCTTGGCACCGTGTCCCGTGTGAGTAATAAGCTTATTAGATATCTTGTATGTACCTAGGTCCTTTCTAACTTGGCACCGTGTCCAGTGTGAGTAATACGCTTATTAGATATATTGTATGTACCTAGGGTCTTTCTAGCTTGGCACCTTGTGCCGTGTGAGTAATAAGCTTATTAGATATACTGTATGTACCTAGGACCTTTCTAGCTTGGCGCCGTGTTCAGTGTGAGTAATAAGCTTATTAGATATCTTGTATGTACCTAGGTCCTTTCTAACTTGGCACCGTGTCCAGTGTGAGTAATAAGCTTATTAGATATCTCTTATGTACCTAGGGCCTTTCTAGCTTGGCACCATGTCCAGTGTGAGTAATAAGCTTTTAGATATCTTGTATGTACCTAGGGCCTTTCTAGCTTGGCACCGTGTCCAGTGTAAGTAATAAGCTTATTAGATATCTTGTATGTAACTAGGGCCTTTCTAGCTTGGCACCGTGTCCAGTGTGAGTATTACGCTTATTAGATATCTTGTATGTACCTAGGGCCTTTCTAGCTTGGCACCGTGTCCAGTGTGAGTAATAAGCTTATTAGATATCCTGTATGTACCTAGGGCCTTTTTAGCTCAGCACCGTGTCCCGTGTGAGAAATAAGCTTATTAGATATCTTGTATATACCTAGGGCCTTTCTAGCTTGGCACCGTGTCCAGTGTGAGTAATAAGCTTATTAGATATCTTGTATGCACCTAGGGACTCTCTAGCTTGGCACCGTGTTCAGTGTGAGTAAAACACTTATTAGATATCCTGTATGCACCTAGGGCCTTTCTAGCTTGGCACCATGTCTCGTGTGAGAAATACGCTTATTAGATATCCTGTATGTATCTAGGGCCTTTCTAGATTAGCACCATGTCCCGTGTGAGTAATACGCTTATTAGATATCTTGTATGTACCTAGGGCCTTTTTAAATTGGCACCGTGTCCAGTGTGAGTAATAAGCTTATTAGATATCTTGTATGTACCTAGGGCCTTTCTAGCTTGGCTCCGTGTCCAGTGTGAAAATAAGCTTATTAGATATCTTGTATGTACCTAGGGCCTTTCTAGCTTGGCACCGTGCCCATTGTGAGTAATACGCTTATTAGATATCCGTTATGCACCTAGTGCCATTCTAGCTTGGCACCGTGTCCAGTTTGAGTAATAAGCTTATTAGATATCCTGTATGCACCTAGGGCCTTTCTAGCTTGGAACCGTTTCCAGTGTGAGTAATAAGCTTATTACATATCCTGTATGTACCTAGGGCCTTTCAAGATTGGCACCGTGTCCCGTGTGAGTAATACACTTATTAGGTATCCTGTATGTACCTAGGGCCTTTCTAGCTTGCCACCGTGTCCAGTGTGAGTAATAAGCTTTTTAGATATCTTGTATGTATCTAGGGCCTTTCTAGCTTCACACCGTGTCCAGTGTGAGTAATAAGCTTATTAGATATCTTGTATGTACCTAGGGCCTTTCTAGCTTGGCACCGTGTCCCGTGAGAGTAATAATTTTATTAGATATCTTGTATGTACCTAGGGCCTTTCTAGCTTGGCACAGTGTCCGGTGTGAGTAATAAGCTTATTAGATATCTTGTATGTACCTAGGGCCTTTCTAGCTTTGCACCGTGTCCAGTGTAAGTCATAAGCTTATTAGATATCCTGTATGTACCTAGGGCCTTTTTAACTTGGCACCGTGTCCAGTGTGAGTATTACGCTTATTAGATATCCTGTATGTACCTAGGGCCTTTTTAGCTTGGCACCGTGTCCCGTGTGAGTAATAAGCTTATTAGATATCCGTTATTCACCTAGTGCCATTCTAGCTTGGCACCGTGTCCAGTTTGAGTAATAAGCTTATTAGATATCCTGTATGCACCTAGGGCCTTTCTAGCTTGGCACCGTTTCCAGTGTGAGTAATAAGCTTATTACATATCCTGTATGTACCTAGGGCCTTTCAAGATTGGCACCGTGTCCCGTGTGAGTAATACGCTTATTAGATATCCTGTATGTACCTAGGGCCTTTCTAGCTTGGCACCCTGTTTAGTGTGAGTAATAAGCTTTTTAGATATCTTGTATGTATCTAGGGCCTTTCTAGCTTCACACCGTGTCCAGTGTGAGTAATAAGCTTATTAGATATCTTGTATGTTCCTAGGGCCTTTCTAGCTTGGCACCGTGTCCCGTATGAGAAATAATTTTATTAGATATCTTGTATGTACCTAGGGCCTTTCTAGCTTGGCACAGTGTCCGGTGTGAGTAATAAGCTTATTAGATATCTTGTATGTACCTAGGGCCTTTCTAGCTTTGCACCGTGTCCAGTGTAAGTCATAAGCTTATTAGATATCCTGTATGTACCTAGGGCCTTTTTAACTTGGCACCGTGTCCAGTGTGAGTATTACGCTTATTAGATATCCTGTATGTACCTAGGGCCTTTTTAGCTTGGCACCGTGTCCCGTGTGAGTAATAAGCTTATTAGATATCTTGTATGTACCTAGGTCCTTTCTAACTTGGCACCGTGTCCAGTGTGAGTAATACGCTTATTAGATATATTGTATGTACCTAGGGTCTTTCTAGCTTGGCACCTTGTGCCGTGTGAGTAATAAGCTTATTAGATATACTGTATGTACCTAGGACCTTTCTAGCTTGGCGCCGTGTTCAGTGTGAGTAATAAGCTTATTAGATATCTTGTATGTACCTAGGTCCTTTCTAACTTGGCACCGTGTCCAGTGTGAGTAATAAGCTTATTAGATATCTCTTATGTACCTAGGGCCTTTCTAGCTTGGCACCATGTCCAGTGTGAGTAATAAGCTTTTAGATATCTTGTATGTACCTAGGGCCTTTCTAGCTTGGCACCGTGTCCAGTGTAAGTAATAAGCTTATTAGATATCTTGTATGTAACTAGGGCCTTTCTAGCTTGGCACCGTGTCCAGTGTGAGTATTACGCTTATTAGATATCTTGTATGTACCTAGGGCCTTTCTAGCTTGGCACCGTGTCCAGTGTGAGTAATAAGCTTATTAGATATCCTGTATGTACCTAGGGCCTTTTTAGCTCAGCACCGTGTCCCGTGTGAGAAATAAGCTTATTAGATATCTTGTATATACCTAGGGCCTTTCTAGCTTGGCACCGTGTCCAGTGTGAGTAATAAGCTTATTAGATATCTTGTATGCACCTAGGGACTCTCTAGCTTGGCACCGTGTTCAGTGTGAGTAAAACACTTATTAGATATCCTGTATGCACCTAGGGCCTTTCTAGCTTGGCACCATGTCTCGTGTGAGAAATACGCTTATTAGATATCCTGTATGTATCTAGGGCCTTTCTAGATTAGCACCATGTCCCGTGTGAGTAATACGCTTATTAGATATCTTGTATGTACCTAGGGCCTTTCTAAATTGGCACCGTGTCCAGTGTGAGTAATAAGCTTATTAGATATCTTGTATGTACCTAGGGCCTTTCTAGCTTGGCTCCGTGTCCAGTGTGAAAATAAGCTTATTAGATATCTTGTATGTACCTAGGGCCTTTCTAGCTTGGCACCGTGCCCATTGTGAGTAATACGCTTATTAGATATCCGTTATGCACCTAGTGCCATTCTAGCTTGGCACCGTGTCCAGTTTGAGTAATAAGCTTATTAGATATCCTGTATGCACCTAGGGCCTTTCTAGCTTGGAACCGTTTCCAGTGTGAGTAATAAGCTTATTACATATCCTGTATGTACCTAGGGCCTTTCAAGATTGGCACCGTGTGCCGTGTGAGTAATACACTTATTAGGTATCCTGTATGTACCTAGGGCCTTTCTAGCTTGCCACCGTGTCCAGTGTGAGTAATAAGCTTTTTAGATATCTTGTATGTATCTAGGGCCTTTCTAGCTTCACACCGTGTCCAGTGTGAGTAATAAGCTTATTAGATATCTTGTATGTACCTAGGGCCTTTCTAGCTTGGCACCGTGTCCCGTGTGAGTAATAATTTTATTAGATATCTTGTATGTACCTAGGGCCTTTCTAGCTTGGCACCGTGTCCCGTGTGAGTAATAATTTTATTAGATATCTTGTATGTACCTAGGGCCTTTCTAGCTTGGCACAGTGTCCAGTGTGAGTAATAAGCTTTTTAGATATCTTGTATGTACCTAGGGCCTTTCTAGTTTGGCACCGTGTCCGGTGTGAGTAATAAGCTTATTAGATATCTTGTATGTACCTAGGGCCTTTCTAGCTTGGCACCGTGTCCAGTGTAAGTCATAAGCTTATTAGATATCCTGTATGTACCTAGGGCCTTTTTAGCTTGGCACCGTGTCCAGTGTGAGCATTACGCTTATTAGATATCCTGTATGTACCTAGGGCCTTTTTAGCTTGGCACCGTGTCCCGTGTGAGTAATAAGCTTATTAGATATCTTGTATGTACCTAGGTCCTTTCTAACTTGGCACAGTGTCCAGTGTGAGTAATACGCTAATTAGATATCTTGTATGTACCTAGGGCCTTTCTAGGTTGGCACCATGTCCAGTGTGAGTAATAAGCTTATTAGATATCTTGTATGTACCAAAGGCCTTTCTAGCTTGGCACCATGTCCAGTGTGAGTAATAAGCTTATTAGATATCTTGTATGTACCTAGGGCCTTTCTAGCTTAGCACCATGTCCAGTGTGAGTAGAAAGCTTATTAGATATCTTGTATGTACCTAGGGCCTTTCTAGCTTGGCACCATGTCCTGTGTGAGTAATAAGCTTATTAGATATCTTGTATGTACCTAGGGCCTTTCTAGGTTGGCACCGTGTCCAGTGTGAGTAATACGCTTATTAGATATCCTGTATGCACCTAGTGCCTTTCTAGCTTGGCATCATGTCCTGTGTGAGTAATACGCTTATTAGATATCCTGTCTGTATCTAGGACCTTTCTAGGTTTGCACCATGTCCAGTGTGAGTAATAAGCTTATTAGATATCTTGTATGTACCTAGGGCCTTTCTAGTTTGACACCATGTCCAGTGTGAGTAATAAGCTTATTAGATATCTTGTATGTACCTAGGGCCTTTCTAGCTTAGCACCATGTCCAGTGTGAGTAGAAAGCTTATTAGATATCTTGTATGTACCTAGGGCCTTTCTAGCTTGGCACCATGTCCAGTGTGAGTAATAAGCTTATTAGAGTTCTTGTATGTACCTAGAACCTTTCTAGCTTAGCACCGTGTCCAGTGTTAGTAATACGCTTATTAGATATCCTGTATTCAAATAGGGCCTTTCTAGCTTGGCACCGTTTCCAGTGTGAGTAATAAGCTTATTAGATATTCTGTATTCACCTAGGGCCTTTCTAGCTTGGCACCGTTTCCAGTGTGAGTAATAAGCTTATTAGATATCATGTATGCACCTAGGGACTCTCTAGCTTGGCACCGTGTTCAGTGTGAGTAATACGCTTATTAGATATCCTGTATGCACCTAGGGCCTTTCTAGCTTGGCACCATGTCTCGTGTGAGTAATACGCTTATTAGATATCCTGTATGTATCTATGGCCTTTCTAGCTTAGCACCATGTCCAGTGTGAGTAATAAGCTTTTTAGAGTTCTTGTATGTACCTAGGACCTTTCTAGCTTGGCACCGTGTCCAGTGATAGTAATACGCTTATTAGATATCCTGTATTCACATAGGGCTTTTCTAGCTTGGCACCGTTTCCAGTGTGAGTAATAAGCTTATTAGATATTCTGTATTCACCTAGGGCCTTTCTAGCTTGGCACCGTTTCCAGTGTGAGTAATAAGCTTATTAGATATCATGTATGCACCTAGGGACTCTCTAGCTTGGCACCGTGTTCAGTGTGAGTAATACGCTTATTAGATATCCTGTATGCACCTAGGGCCTTTCTAGCTTGGCACCATGTCTCGTGTGAGTAATACGCTTATTAGATATCCTGTATGTATCTAGGGCCTTTCTAGCTTAGCACCATGTCCCGTGTGAGTAATACGCTTATTAAATATCTTGTATGTACCTAGGGCCTTTCTAACTTGGCACCGTGTCCAGTGTGAGTAATAAGCTTATTAGATATCTTGTATGTACCTAGGGCCTTTCTAGCTTGGCACCGTGTCCATTGTGAGTAATACGCTTATTAGATATCCTGTATGCACCTAGGGCCTTTCTAGCTTGGCACCGTGTCCAGTGTGAGTAATAAGCTTTTTAGATATCTTGTATGTATCTAGAGCCTTTCTAGCTTGACACCGTGTCCAGTGTGAGTAATAAGCTTATTAGATATCTTGTATGTACCTAGGGCCTTTCTAGCTTGGCACCGTGTCCAGTGTGAGTAATAAGCTTTTTAGATATCTTGTATGTACCTAGGGCCTTTCTAGTTTGGCACCGTGTCCAGTGTGAGTAATAAGCTTTTTAGATATCTTGTATGTACCTAGGGCCTTTCTAGCTTGGCACCTTGTCCGGTGTGAGTAATAAGCTTATTAGATATCTTGTATGTACCTAGGGCCTTTCTAGCTTGGCACCGTGTCCAGTGTAAGTCATAAGCTTATTAGATATCCTGTATGTACCTAGGGCCTTTTTAGCTTGGCACCGTGTCCAGTGTGAGCATTACGCTTATTAGATATCCTGTATGTACCTAGGGCCTTTTAGCTTGGCACCGTGTCCCGTGTGAGTAATAAGCTTATTAGATATCTTGTATGTACCTAGGTCCTTTCTAACTTGGCACAGTGTCCAGTGTGAGTAATACGCTAATTAAATATCTTGTATGTACCTAGGGCCTTTCTAGGTTGGCACCATGTCCAGTGTGAGTAATAGGCTTATTAGATATCTTGTATGTACCTAGAGCCTTTCTAGCTTGGCACCATGTCCAGTGTGAGTAATAAGCTTATTAGATATCTTGTATGTACCAAAGGCCTTTCTAGCTTGGCACCATGTCCAGTGTGAGTAATAAGCTTATTAGATATCTTGTATGTACCTAGGGCCTTTCTAACTTGGCACCATGTCCTGTGTAAGTAATAAGCTTATTAGATATCTTGTATGTACCTAGGGCCTTTCTAGGTTGGCACCGTGTCCAGTGTGAGTAATAAGCTCATTAGATATCCTGTATGCACCTAGTGCCTTTCTTGCTTGGCACCATGTCCTGTGTGAGTAATACGCTTATTAGATATCCTGTATGTATCTAGGACCTTTCTAGGTTTGCACCATGTCCAGTGTGAGTAATAAGCTTATTAGATATCTTGTATGTACCTAGGGCCTTTCTAGCTTGGCACCATGTCCAGTGTGCGTAATAAGCTATTAGATATCTTGTATGTACCAAGGCCCTTTCTAGTTTGACACCATGTCCAGTGTGAGTAATAAGCTTATTAGATATCTTGTATGTACCTAGGGCCTTTCTAGCTTAGCACCATGTCCAGTGTGAGTAGAAAGCTTATTAGATATCTTGTATGTACCTAGGGCCTTTCTAGCTTGGCACCATGTCCAGTGTGAGTAATAAGCTTATTAGAGTTCTTGTATGTACCTAGGACCTTTCTAGCTTAGCACCGTGTCCAGTGTTAGTAATACGCTTATTAGATATCCTGTATTCAAATAGGGCCTTTCTAGCTTGGCACCGTTTCCAGTGTGAGTAATAAGCTTATTAGATATTCTGTATTCACCTAGGGCCTTTCTAGCTTGGCACCGTTTCCAGTGTGAGTAATAAGCTTATTAGATATCATGTATGTACCTAGGGACTCTCTAGCTTGGCACCGTGTTCAGTGTGAGTAATACGCTTATTAGATATCCTGTATGCACCTAGGGCCTTTCTAGCTTGGCACCATTTCTCGTGTGAGTAATACGCTTATTAGATATCCTGTATGTATCTAGGGCCTTTCTAGCTTAGCACCATGTCCCGTGTGAGTAATACGCTTATTAGATATCTTGTATGTACCTAGGGCCTTTCTAGCTTGGCACAGTGTCCGGTGTGAGTAATAAGCTTATTAGATATCTTGTATGTACCTAGGGCCTTTCTAGCTTGGCACCGTGTCCAGTGTAAGTCATAAGCTTATTAGATATCCTGTATGTACCTAGGGCCTTTTTAGCTTGGCACCGTGTCCAGTGTAAGTATTACGCTTATTAGATATCCTGTATGTTCCTAGGGCCTTTTTAGCTTGGCACCGTGTCCCGTGTGAGTAATAAGCTTATTAGATATTTTGTATGTACCTAGGTCCTTTCTAACTTGGCACCGTGTCCAGTGTGAGTAATACGCTAATTAGATATCTTGTATTTACCTAGGGCCTTTCTAGCTTGGCACCGTGTCCAGTGTAAGTAATACGCTTATTAGATATATTGTATGTACCTAGGGTCTTTCTAGCTTGGCACCGTGTGCCGTGTGAGTAATAAGCTTATTAGATATCCTGTATGTACCTAGGACCTTTCTAGCTTGGCGCCGTGTTCAGTGTGAGTAATAAGCTTATTAGATATCTTGTATGTACCTAGGTCTTTTCTAACTTGGCACCGTGTCCAGTGTGAGTAATAAGCTTATTAGATATCTTGTATGTACCTAGGGCCTTTCTAGCTTGGCACCGTGTCCAGTGTAAGTAATAAGCTTATTAGATATCTTGTATGTACCTAGGGCCTTTCTAGCTTGGCACCGTGTCCAGTGTGAGTATTACGCTTATTAGATATCTTGTATATACCTAGGGCCTTTCTAGCTTGGCTCCGTGTCCAGTGTGAGTATTACGCTTATTAGATATCTTGTATGTACCTAGGGCCTTTCTAGCTTGGCACCGTGTCCAGTGTGAGTAATAAGCTTATTAGATATCCTGTATGTACCTAGGGCCTGTTTAGCTCGGCACCGTGTCCCGTGTGAGAAATAAGCTAATTAGATATCTTGTATGTACCTAGGGCCTTTCTAACTTGGCACCGTGTCCAGTGTGAGTAAAAAGCTTATTAGATATCCTGTATGTACCTAGGGCCTTTCTAGCTTGGCACCGTGTCCAGTGTGAGTAATAAGCTTATTAGATATCTTGTATGTACCTAGGGCCTTTCTAGCTTGGCACCGTGTCCAGTGTGAGTAATAAGCTTATTAAATATCTTGTATGTACCTAGGGCCTTTCTAGCTTGGCACCGTGTTCAGTGTGAGTAATACGCTTATTAGATATCCTGTATGCACCTAGGGACTTTCTAGCTTGGCACCATGTCTCGTGTGAGTAATACGCTTATTAGATATCTTGTATGTACCTAGGGCCTTTCTAGCTTGGCACCGTGTCCAGTGTGAGTAATAAGCTTATTAGATATCTTGTATGCACCTAGGGACTCTCTAGCTTGGCACCGTGTTCAGTGTGAGTAATACGCTTATTAGATATCTTGTATGTACCTAGGGCCTTTCTAGCTTGGCACCGTGCCCATTGTGAGTAATACGCTTATTAGATATCCGTTATGCACCTAGTGCCATTCTAGCTTGGCACCGTGTCCAGTTTGAGTAATAAGCTTATTAGATATCCTGTATGCACCTAGGGCCTTTCTAGCTTGGCAACTTGTCCATTGTGAGTAATAAGCTTATTACATATCCTGTATGTACCTAGGGCCTTTCAAGATTGGCACCGTGTCTCGTGTGAGTAATACGCTTATTAGATATCCTGTATGCACCTAGGGCCTTTCTAGCTTGGCACCGTGTCCAGTGTGAGTAATAAGCTTTTTAGATATCTTGTATGTATCTAGGGCCTTTCTAGCTTCACACCGTGACCAGTGTGAGTAATAAGCTTATTAGATATTTTGTATGTACCTAGGGCCTTTTTAGCTTGGCACCGTGTCCCGTGTGAGTAATAATTTTATTAGATATCTTGTATGTACCTAGGGCCTTTCTAGCTTGGCACAGTGTCCGGTGTGAGTAATAAGCTTATTAGATATCTTGTATGTACCTAGGGCCTTTCTAGCTTGGCACCGTGTCCAGTGTAAGTCATAAGCTTATTAGATATCCTGTATGTACCTAGGGCCTTTTTAGCTTGGCACCGTGTCCAGTGTAAGTATTACGCTTATTAGATATCCTGTATGTACCTAGGGCCTTTTTAGCTTGGCACCGTGTCCCGTGTGAGTAATAAGCTTATTAGATATTTTGTATGTACCTAGGTCCTTTCTAACTTGGCACCGTGTCCAGTGTGAGTAATACGCTAATTAGATATCTTGTATGTACATAGGGCCTTTCTAGCTTGGCACCGTGTCCAGTGTAAGTAATAAGCTTATTAGATATCCTGTATGCACCTAGGACCTTTCTAGCTTGGCACCGTTTCCAGTGTGAGTAATAAGCTTATTAGATATCTTGTATGTACCTAGGGCCTTTCTAGCTTGGCACCGTGTCCAGTGTAAGTCATAAGCTTATTAGATATCCTGTATGTACCTAGGGCCTTTTTAGCTTGGCACCGTGTCCAGTGTAAGTATTACGCTTATTAGATATCCTGTATGTACCTAGGGCCTTTTTAGCTTGGCACCGTGTCCCGTGTGAGTAATAAGCTTATTAGATATTTTGTATGTACCTAGGTCCTTTCTAACTTGGCACCGTGTCCAGTGTGAGTAATACGCTAATTAGATATCTTGTATGTACATAGGGCCTTTCTAGCTTGGCACCGTGTCCAGTGTAAGTAATAAGCTTATTAGATATCCTGTATGCACCTAGGGCCTTTCTAGCTTGGCACCGTTTCCAGTGTGAGTAATAAGCTTATTACATATCCTGTATGTACCTAGGGCCTTTCAAGATTGGCACCGTGTCCCGTGTGAGTAATACGCTTATTAGATATCCTGTATGTACCTAGGGCCTTTCTAGCTTGGCACCCTGTTTAGTGTGAGTAATAAGCTTTTTAGATATCTTGTATGTATCTAGGGCCTTTCTAGCTTCACACCGTGTCCAGTGTGAGTAATAAGCTTATTAGATATCTTGTATGTTCCTAGGGCCTTTCTAGCTTGGCACCCTGTTTAGTGTGAGTAATAAGCTTTTTAGATATCTTGTATGTATCTAGGGCCTTTCTAGCTTCACACCGTGTCCAGTGTGAGTAATACGCTTATTAGATAGCCTGTATGTACCTAGGGCCTTTCTAGCTTGGCACCCTGTTTAGTGTGAGTAATAAGCTTTTTAGATATCTTGTATGTATCTAGGGCCTTTCTAGCTTCACACCGTGTCCAGTGTGAGTAATAAGCTTATTAGATATCTTGTATGTACCTAGGGCCTTTCTAGCTTGGCACCGTGTCCAGTGTGAGTATTACGCTTATTAGATATCTTGTATGTACCTAGGGCCTTTCTAGCTTGGCACCGTGTCCAGTGTGAGTAATAAGCTTATTAGATATCCTGTATGTACATAGGGCCTTTCTAGCTTTGCACCGTGTCCAGTGTGAGTAATAAGCTTATTAGATATCCTGTATGTACCTAGGGCCTGTTTAGCTCGGCACCGTGTCCCGTGTGAGAAATAAGCTTATTAGATATCTTGTATGTACCTAGGGCCTTTCTAACTTGGCACCGTGTCCAGTGTGAGTAAAAAGCTTATTAGATATCCTGTATGTACCTAGGGCCTTTCTAGCTTGGCACCGTGTCCAGTGTGAGTAATAAGCTTATTAGATATCTTGTATGTACCTAGGGCCTTTCTAGCTTGGCACCGTGTCCAGTGTGAGTAATAAGCTTATTAAATATCTTGTATGTACCTAGGGCCTTTCTAGCTTGGCACCGTGTTCAGTGTGAGTAATACGCTTATTAGATATCCTGTATGCACCTAGGGACTTTCTAGCTTGGCACCATGTCTCGTGTGAGTAATACGCTTATTAGATATCTTGTATGTACCTAGGGCCTTTCTAGCTTGGCACCGTGTCCAGTGTGAGTAATAAGCTTATTAGATATCTTGTATGCACCTAGGGACTCTCTAGCTTGGCACCGTGTTCAGTGTGAGTAATACGCTTATTAGATATCCTGTATGCACCTAGGGCCTTTCTAGCTTGGCACCATGTCTCGTGTGAGTAATACGCTTATTAGATATCCTGTATGTATCTAGGCCCTTTCTAGCTTAGCACCATGTCCCGTGTGAGTAATACGCTTATTAGATATCTTGTATGTACCTAGGGCCTTTCTAAATTGGCACCGTGTCCAGTGTGAGTAATAAGTTTATTAGATATCTTGTATGTACCTAGGGCCTTTCTAGCTTGGCTCCGTGTCCAGTGTGAGTAATAAGCTTATTAGATATCTTGTATGTACCTAGGGCCTTTCTAGCTTGGCACCGTGCCCATTGTGAGTAATACGCTTATTAGATATCCGTTATGCACCTAGTGCCATTCTAGCTTGGCACCGTGTCCAGTTTGAGTAATAAGCTTATTAGATATCCTGTATGCACCTAGGGCCTTTCTAGCTTGGCAACTTGTCCATTGTGAGTAATAAGCTTATTACATATCCTGTATGTACCTAGGGCCTTTCAAGATTGGCACCGTGTCTCGTGTGAGTAATACGCTTATTAGATATCCTGTATGCACCTAGGGCCTTTCTAGCTTGGCACCGTGTCCAGTGTGAGTAATAAGCTTTTTAGATATCTTGTATGTATCTAGGGCCTTTCTAGCTTCACACCGTGACCAGTGTGAGTAATAAGCTTATTAGATATTTTGTATGTACCTAGGGCCTTTCTAGCTTGGCACCGTGTCCCGTGTGAGTAATAATTTTATTAGATATCTTGTATGTACCTAGGGCCTTTCTAGCTTGGCACAGTGTCCGGTGTGAGTAATAAGCTTATTAGATATCTTGTATGTACCTAGGGCCTTTCTAGCTTGGCACCGTGTCCAGTGTAAGTCATAAGCTTATTAGATATCTTGTATGTTCCTAGGGCCTTTCTAGCTTGGCACCGTGTCCCGTATGAGAAATAATTTTATTAGATATCTTGTATGTACCTAGGGCCTTTCTAGCTTGGCACAGTGTCCGGTGTGAGTAATAAGCTTATTAGATATCTTGTATGTACCTAGGGCCTTTCTAGCTTTGCACCGTGTCCAGTGTAAGTCATAAGCTTATTAGATATCCTGTATGTACCTAGGGCCTTTTTAACTTGGCACCGTGTCCAGTGTGAGTATTACGCTTATTAGATATCCTGTATGTACCTAGGGCCTTTTTAGCTTGGCACCGTGTCCCGTGTGAGTAATAAGCTTATTAGATATTTTGTATGTACCTAGGTCCTTTCTAACTTGGCACCGTGTCCAGTGTGAGTAATACGCTAATTAGATATCTTGTATGTACATAGGGCCTTTCTAGCTTGGCACCGTGTCCAGTGTAAGTAATAAGCTTATTAGATATCCTGTATGTACCTAGGACCTTTCTAGCTTGGCGCCGTGTTCAGTGTGAGTAATAAGCTTATTCGATATCTTGTATGTACCTAGGTCCTTTCTAACTTGGCACCGTGTCCCGTGTGAGTAATAAGCTTATTAGATATCTTGTATGTACCTAGGGCCTTTCTAGCTTGGCACCGTGTCCAGTGTCAGTAATAAGCTTATTAGATATCTTGTATGTACCTAGGGCCTTTCTAGCTTGGCACCGTGTCCAGTGTGAGTATTACGCTTATTAGATATCTTGTATGTACCTAGGGCCTTTCTAGCTTGGCACCGTGTCCAGTGTGAGTAATAAGCTTATTAGATATCCTGTATGTACATAGGGCCTTTCTAGCTTTGCACCGTGTCCAGTGTGAGTAATAAGCTTATTAGATATCCTGTATGTACCTAGGGCCTGTTTAGCTCGGCACCGTGTCCCGTGTGAGAAAAAAGCTTATTAGATATCTTGTATGTACCTAGGGCCTTTCTAACTTGGCACCGTGTCCAGTGTGAGTAAAAAGCTTATTAGATATCCTGTATGTACCTAGGGCCTTTCTAGCTTGGCACCGTGTCCAGTGTGAGTAATAAGCTTATTAGATATCTTGTATGTACCTAGGGCCTTTCTAGCTTGGCACCGTGTCCAGTGTGAGTAATAAGCTTATTAGATATCTTGTATGCACCTAGGGACTCTCTAGCTTGGCACCGTGTTCAGTGTGAGTAATACGCTTATTAGATATCCTGTATGCACCTAGGGCCTTTCTAGCTTGGCACCATGTCTCGTGTGAGTAATACGCTTATTAGATATCCTGTATGTATCTAGGGCCTTTCTAGCTTAGCACCATGTCCCGTGTGAGTAATACGCTTATTAGATATCTTGTATGTACCTAGGGCCTTTCTAAATTGGCACCGTGTCCAGTGTGAGTAATAAGTTTATTAGATATCTTGTATGTACCTAGGGCCTTTCTAGCTTGGCTCCGTGTCCAGTGTGAGTAATAAGCTTATTAGATATCTTGTATGTACCTAGGGCCTTTCTAGCTTGGCACCGTGCCCATTGTGAGTAATACGCTTATTAGATATCCGTTATTCACCTAGTGCCATTCTAGCTTGGCACCGTGTCCAGTTTGAGTAATAAGCTTATTAGATATCCTGTATGCACCTAGAGCCTTTCTAGCTTGGCACCGTTTCCAGTGTGAGTAATAAGCTTATTACATATCCTGTATGTACCTAGGGCCTTTCAAGATTGGCACCGTGTCCCGTGTGAGTAATACGCTTATTAGATATCCTGTATGTACCTAGGGCCTTTCTAGCTTGGCACCCTGTTTAGTGTGAGTAATAAGCTTTTTAGATATCTTGTATGTATCTAGGGCCTTTCTAGCTTCACACCGTGTCCAGTGTGAGTAATAAGCTTATTAGATATCTTGTATGTTCCTAGGGCCTTTCTAGCTTGGCACCGTGTCCCGTATGAGAAATAATTTTATTAGATATCTTGTATGTACCTAAGGCCTTTCTAGCTTGGCACAGTGTCCGGTGTGAGTAATAAGCTTATTAGATATCTTGTATGTACCTAGGGCCTTTCTAGCTTTGCACCGTGTCCAGTGTAAGTCATAAGCTTATTAGATATCCTGTATGTACCTAGGGCCTTTTTAACTTGGCACCGTGTCCAGTGTGAGTATTACGCTTATTAGATATCCTGTATGTACCTAGGGCCTTTTTAGCTTGGCACCGTGTCCCGTGTGAGTAATAAGCTTATTAGATATCTTGTATGTACCTAGGTCCTTTCTAACTTGGCACCGTGTCCAGTGTGAGTAATACGCTTATTAGATATATTGTATGTACCTAGGGTCTTTCTAGCTTGGCACCTTGTGCCGTGTGAGTAATAAGCTTATTAGATATACTGTATGTACCTAGGACCTTTCTAGCTTGGCGCCGTGTTCAGTGTGAGTAATAAGCTTATTAGATATCTTGTATGTACCTAGGTCCTTTCTAACTTGGCACCGTGTCCAGTGTGAGTAATAAGCTTATTAGATATCTCTTATGTACCTAGGGCCTTTCTAGCTTGGCACCATGTCCAGTGTGAGTAATAAGCTTTTAGATATCTTGTATGTACCTAGGGCCTTTCTAGCTTGGCACCGTGTCCAGTGTAAGTAATAAGCTTATTAGATATCTTGTATGTAACTAGGGCCTTTCTAGCTTGGCACCGTGTCCAGTGTGAGTATTACGCTTATTAGATATCTTGTATGTACCTAGGGCCTTTCTAGCTTGGCACCGTGTCCAGTGTGAGTAATAAGCTTATTAGATATCCTGTATGTACCTAGGGCCTTTTTAGCTCAGCACCGTGTCCCGTGTGAGAAATAAGCTTATTAGATATCTTGTATATACCTAGGGCCTTTCTAGCTTGGCACCGTGTCCAGTGTGAGTAATAAGCTTATTAGATATCTTGTATGCACCTAGGGACTCTCTAGCTTGGCACCGTGTTCAGTGTGAGTAAAACACTTATTAGATATCCTGTATGCACCTAGGGCCTTTCTAGCTTGGCACCATGTCTCGTGTGAGAAATACGCTTATTAGATATCCTGTATGTATCTAGGGCCTTTCTAGATTAGCACCATGTCCCGTGTGAGTAATACGCTTATTAGATATCTTGTATGTACCTAGGGCCTTTCTAAATTGGCACCGTGTCCAGTGTGAGTAATAAGCTTATTAGATATCTTGTATGTACCTAGGGCCTTTCTAGCTTGGCTCCGTGTCCAGTGTGAAAATAAGCTTATTAGATATCTTGTATGTACCTAGGGCCTTTCTAGCTTGGCACCGTGCCCATTGTGAGTAATACGCTTATTAGATATCCGTTATGCACCTAGTGCCATTCTAGCTTGGCACCGTGTCCAGTTTGAGTAATAAGCTTATTAGATATCCTGTATGCACCTAGGGCCTTTCTAGCTTGGAACCGTTTCCAGTGTGAGTAATAAGCTTATTACATATCCTGTATGTACCTAGGGCCTTTCAAGATTGGCACCGTGTCCCGTGTGAGTAATACACTTATTAGGTATCCTGTATGTACCTAGGGCCTTTCTAGCTTGCCACCGTGTCCAGTGTGAGTAATAAGCTTTTTAGATATCTTGTATGTATCTAGGGCCTTTCTAGCTTCACACCGTGTCCAGTGTGAGTAATAAGCTTATTAGATATCTTGTATGTACCTAGGGCCTTTCTAGCTTGGCACCGTGTCCCGTGTGAGTAATAATTTTATTAGATATCTTGTATGTACCTAGGGCCTTTCTAGCTTGGCACAGTGTCCGGTGTGAGTAATAAGCTTATTAGATATCTTGTATGTACCTAGGGCCTTTCTAGCTTTGCACCGTGTCCAGTGTAAGTCATAAGCTTATTAGATATCCTGTATGTACCTAGGGCCTTTTTAACTTGGCACCGTGTCCAGTGTGAGTATTACGCTTATTAGATATCCTGTATGTACCTAGGGCCTTTTTAGCTTGGCACCGTGTCCCGTGTGAGTAATAAGCTTATTAGATATCCGTTATTCACCTAGTGCCATTCTAGCTTGGCACCGTGTCCAGTTTGAGTAATAAGCTTATTAGATATCCTGTATGCACCTAGGGCCTTTCTAGCTTGGCACCGTTTCCAGTGTGAGTAATAAGCTTATTACATATCCTGTATGTACCTAGGGCCTTTCAAGATTGGCACCGTGTCCCGTGTGAGTAATACGCTTATTAGATATCCTGTATGTACCTAGGGCCTTTCTAGCTTGGCACCCTGTTTATTGTGAGTAATAAGCTTTTTAGATATCTTGTATGTATCTAGGGCCTTTCTAGCTTCACACCGTGTCCAGTGTGAGTAATAAGCTTATTAGATATCTTGTATGTTCCTAGGGCCTTTCTAGCTTGGCACCGTGTCCCGTATGAGAAATAATTTTATTAGATATCTTGTATGTACCTAGGGCCTTTCTAGCTTGGCACAGTGTCCGGTGTGAGTAATAAGCTTATTAGATATCTTGTATGTACCTAGGGCCTTTCTAGCTTTGCACCGTGTCCAGTGTAAGTCATAAGCTTATTAGATATCCTGTATGTACCTAGGGCCTTTTTAACTTGGCACCGTGTCCAGTGTGAGTATTACGCTTATTAGATATCCTGTATGTACCTAGGGCCTTTTTAGCTTGGCACCGTGTCCCGTGTGAGTAATAAGCTTATTAGATATCTTGTATGTACCTAGGTCCTTTCTAACTTGGCACCGTGTCCAGTGTGAGTAATACGCTTATTAGATATATTGTATGTACCTAGGGTCTTTCTAGCTTGGCACCTTGTGCCGTGTGAGTAATAAGCTTATTAGATATACTGTATGTACCTAGGACCTTTCTAGCTTTGCGCCGTGTTCAGTGTGAGTAATAAGCTTATTAGATATCTTGTATGTACCTAGGTCCTTTCTAACTTGGCACCGTGTCCAGTGTGAGTAATAAGCTTATTAGATATCTCTTATGTACCTAGGGCCTTTCTAGCTTGGCACCATGTCCAGTGTGAGTAATAAGCTTTTAGATATCTTGTATGTACCTAGGGCCTTTCTAGCTTGGCACCGTGTCCAGTGTAAGTAATAAGCTTATTAGATATCTTGTATGTAACTAGGGCCTTTCTAGCTTGGCACCGTGTCCAGTGTGAGTATTACGCTTATTAGATATCTTGTATGTACCTAGGGCCTTTCTAGCTTGGCACCCTGTCCAGTGTGAGTAATAAGCTTATTAGATATCCTGTATGTACCTAGGGCCTTTTTAGCTCAGCACCGTGTCCCGTGTGAGAAATAAGCTTATTAGATATCTTGTATATACCTAGGGCCTTTCTAGCTTGGCACCGTGTCCAGTGTGAGTAATAAGCTTATTAGATATCTTGTATGCACCTAGGGACTCTCTAGCTTGGCACCGTGTTCAGTGTGAGTAAAACACTTATTAGATATCCTGTATGCACCTAGGGCCTTTCTAGCTTGGCACCATGTCTCGTGTGAGAAATACGCTTATTAGATATCCTGTATGTATCTAGGGCCTTTCTAGATTAGCACCATGTCCCGTGTGAGTAATACGCTTATTAGATATCTTGTATGTACCTAGGGCCTTTCTAAATTGGCACCGTGTCCAGTGTGAGTAATAAGCTTATTAGATATCTTGTATGTACCTAGGGCCTTTCTAGCTTGGCTCCGTGTCCAGTGTGAAAATAAGCTTATTAGATATCTTGTATGTACCTAGGGCCTTTCTAGCTTGGCACCGTGCCCATTGTGAGTAATACGCTTATTAGATATCCGTTATGCACCTAGTGCCATTCTAGCTTGGCACCGTGTCCAGTTTGAGTAATAAGCTTATTAGATATCCTGTATGCACCTAGGGCCTTTCTAGCTTGGAACCGTTTCCAGTGTGAGTAATAAGCTTATTACATATCCTGTATGTACCTAGGGCCTTTCAAGATTGGCACCGTGTCCCGTGTGAGTAATACACTTATTAGGTATCCTGTATGTACCTAGGGCCTTTCTAGCTTGCCACCGTGTCCAGTGTGAGTAATAAGCTTTTTAGATATCTTGTATGTATCTAGGGCCTTTCTAGCTTCACACCGTGTCCAGTGTGAGTAATAAGCTTATTAGATATCTTGTATGTACCTAGGGCCTTTCTAGCTTGGCACCGTGTCCCGTGTGAGTAATAATTTTATTAGATATCTTGTATGTACCTAGGGCCTTTCTAGCTTGGCACAGTGTCCGGTGTGAGTAATAAGCTTATTAGATATCTTGTATGTACCTAGGGCCTTTCTAGCTTTGCACCGTGTCCAGTGTAAGTCATAAGCTTATTAGATATCCTGTATGTACCTAGGGCCTTTTTAACTTGGCACCGTGTCCAGTGTGAGTATTACGCTTATTAGATATCCTGTATGTACCTAGGGCCTTTTTAGCTTGGCACCGTGTCCCGTGTGAGTAATAAGCTTATTAGATATCTTGTATGTACCTAGGTCCTTTCTAACTTGGCACCGTGTCCAGTGTGAGTAATACGCTAATTAGATATCTTGTATGTACCTA